>OZ007574.1:7718046-7945546 GCA_963931925.1 Onchidella celtica | reverse complement strand
GAATTTGGTGGGCCACAAAACTATTGGCTGTCAAGAAAATTGTCTTTCAGTTTCCATCCCTACATTTACCACGAATACGTGCACCATTTAATGTTCATATTCCTAAGTATGAAATGATTAAGCGCGGCTTGTAATTTTGAGATGGGCAGACGTTGGTGTCATTGGGCATCTCCAAGTAGCAAACTTTTTGCAACACTGTGAGCAAAGGCAAATGGCGTTGTATGCATTTATATCTGAATGTGCATGTGAGGTGAAAGAATGAAGAGAAGGAAACTGCCCAAGAAACATGACTTTTTCTTTTTGTAATGTCTCAAACGGGTGCCTTGGACATTAAAATTGTCTAAAAGCATCCAAAACATCGTACAAGAGTGCCTTAGGAACCAATTTCGAAATTGCCATGTTGTGTTTGTCGGATTAAATGGCGGATGACAAACGAGGCCACTGGGTGTGGCTTCTGGGACAGATCAGTCATGGGCGGCATCTCTCATGCGTCGTCACAGTTGGCCCTTTTCTTAACAGTTACTGGCGTCGAGTACCCTTGCCGGCTTCACAAAAATGTCACAGGGCGAGAGGGACTTTCCGTCTAATCTGGTACCGTGCTACTCGATAACTATCGTTATCTCTTCGACGGTTCACCGGCCACCGCATGCTGTACCCTATCGTGGCATGCTTCACATAGGTATGGAAGTTTAACTCTAGTTACCCGTCTGTACTCCAACATAATTTTGGGAATTAGGGGCGATGTCAATAACACATAATGGTGCTAGGAAAATGCTGACAATGTATACCAATCATGATTCTACTGATCAAAATAATGCAGTAATCAAAGTACGAGCCATTATGACACGGATATGGTCATAGTATTAATTATAATATAAACATGGGCCTACATAGACGAACACATCCTGGTGGTACATGTGGGACTACGTGAGAGATTACGTTGGGACAACAACGACAAAAAGTAATGGGGGAAGGTGTTTGCTGATGGAGTGCACAGTTAAGGGGGAAACTGGACATAAAACTTTAAGACTAGGACAAACTTATAAAAAAAAAAAAGAACGCAAGCTTTAGGTTTATGGGACCTTCTTCGTGCACGTACAAATACAGATAAGAAAAACATAAGAATGATGCGTGTTTTACACGTTGAATAATGAATAAAAGAACAAACAAACAGCCTAATTTGCTGATGGTGTGTAATTTGACGCACTGAATGGGTAAAGAAAGCGAAATAAAGTATTGGAGAAGAATACGTGAATAAATAAATGAATGAACAAATAATTTTAATCAGAGAAATTCACGTTCATTACAATACAAAATCAAATCTTTAAAACACTATGTTTACAATACAAAGAGAACGGCAACGGTTAAAAAAGGACCAGTGGCTATGTCGGTACCGTCTGCCTGTCATTCAGTAACTTAAATAAACTCATTGACTGTCATACTCACGCAATCGTAATACGTCATGTCTATTGCAGGCTGGTGTAAACAAGGCTTTAAACTCGTATTTGACAAAATTACACCCGCCAACATCTCCCCCATCACACTCATCCGCCTTGCACGTCATGTACCCTGCCATCACGAATATGAGAACCATCGACGGAAGCCAAGAAAACCTTGCCATGCTAAATCCTGATGTAGATACTTTACCCGACCAAACCCATGATATTTAATGAGAGTGGTGCCAGTGGTTGTGTCAAGCAAAGAGACTGTACTTTTTTAAAGCTCTACAGAGTGCGAGAATGCGTTGTTATGACAGAAAGTAATTGCTGCAGAATGGAAATGTGTTTGGGTATGTTGGGTGTGGTTTTAGCACAAAGTGACTGTATCCGAGACGGAACTTACGCTCCTGCCTGGCAACTATTGTCTGAGTGCGTTAAACACACCGTGGGTGTTGCTTTGGACAGGGCCACAGATGGAGAAGAATTGGAATTTAGATCTAGTTGAAGGTTGTTGTTTTACTACAGGCGTTCAGTCCTTAATTGTTGTCATTCCTATATACGGTTTCCGTGTTGGTTCTAAAAATAGCAAACGCCAGTTACGAGTAGTGACAAGAGAAAAAAAAAAACTCGGTGAATGATCTTGACACATTGGATCTTGGCAATGCAACTGTTAAGGTTGAGTCATCTAGTGCCATACGAAATCTTGGCTTTTATTTTGACCCTGACTTTTCTATGAAGACCCATGTCACAAGAATTTGTCAAACCATGCACTACCACCTTAGAAACATAGGAAAAATAAGAAAATTTATTGATGAAAACAGAGCAAAGATTCTTGTTCACGCTTTCATTCTGAGTCATCTGAACTACTGCAATTGCCTACTTTTTGGCATTCCCGATTCAACTCTTTCAAGACTTCAAAAGATTCAAAATAGAGCAGCGAGACTTGTAACACTGAGTAAAGCTTCGGATCATACCGAGGATATTTTAAAAACTCTCCATTGGTTGCCTGTAAAAGAACGTATTGAATTTAAGATCCTTTGCATGGTGTACAAATGTTTAAATCAGTGTTCGCCAAACTACCTTTCAGAACTTATAGAAAAGTACACACCGCCACGCAATTTAAGGTCCTTAAATGACAGTCAGCTCTGCATGCCTAGATCCAGAACAATGCTTGGAGAAAGGGCATTTTCCATCTGTGCCCCAAAACTTTGGAACAATCTGAACTATGATATAAAAACAACTAATTCAATAGAGCACTTCAAATCGAAACTCAAAACATTGCTTTGCAAAAAAGTGTATGATTTATAGATGATACTAGAACTGTTACTGAAATGTATCTTTGGATGTGTTAGTGTGTAGGTGTGATATACTGGAGTGTTTGAGACTGTGTATTCTTTGTGTTTGTTAAGCGCCACCGAGCACTTTAAGTGGATTTTGGCGCTATATAAATGAATTATTATTATTATTATTATTATTATTATTAAAAGAAGAGCTATTTTCTCTTTTTTACAAGTCAGCGCAATCCGCTGGATGGACACCCCCGACAGTCCGTAGAACGCTTTCCGGTACCTTGGATTTATAGTTCCCACAGATTTCATAATGTTGTTATGTTTATAACTGCCAGCAACTCAATGGAAATCATAAAAAACCATTGTAGTGATGTCCAGAAATTTATGGTGCGATTAAAACTCGAATACCGTCTCATGGGCTCGAGCACAATGACCCAAAGTTCGCACAATTACTTATCTCTGTATACTAAAGTTTGTCATCCAGTAGGCTTGGTCAATAGGTCAAGGGGATATTTAAGTTGTACCACTAAGTTTGAGATGCATTATAGAAATGAAAATGCAAGATATTTTACACAATGGAATGCTTGTAAAGATTTAGATCACAATGTATTAAATGGTGATAAGGAGGGTTTATTTAATTAGTATTGGTGTTCTTTGGTTTGGGTCTTTCACCCTAGTCAGTTGGGACTGCGAGGCTGTGGAGTAGCCTACAGGCAGCCGATCAGGCAATATGACTGTCCCTCTGGCATCCTCCTGCACCTGGATACATTCCCAGTCGTCTTGACCCTGTCTTGCCACTTGGATAAGTTGTGTCCAGGCGAGAGAGTGAGTCTGATGTTTGCGCAGCTCTTTCTCACTAAAAACAAATTCTTTGCGCCAATCTTAACACTCACCTCGTCTTCTTTCATCTTTGTCTCGTCTTCTTTCCTCTCAAAATTCCAACGGCGATGGGCGAGTGCGGTGGCAGCAGGTTTGGATAGACTGGAAGCTGTTAGCACAGACCTACACGTTGGTGGCTGTGGGCTATGGTCGCTTCATCGTTGATTGAAGTGGAGGCGTGAGGAGGCCACTTCACATCACCCTGACTGGTATACCGCGACCAGTGGGGATCCCTTTTTGCGGTCGAAACAAAAAGAAATTCAGCTTACTCAGGCTAGGAGCCTGGAATATACGCACACCACAGGACAACTCAAACAACCCGGAAAGACGCACTGCACTTATTGCCATTGAGCTCAGCAGGTACAACCTGGACATAGTGGCACTCAGTGAGACCAGACTCCCTGATAGTGGCCAACTCAAAGAGCTCAGTGGTGGATACACCTTCTTCTGGAAAGGCAAGGGTGCAGTCGAACCAAGACAGCATGGTGTTGGGTTTGCAATTAAAAATGACCTTGTCAGAAACTTGCAGTCCATGCCAATTGAAATAAATGACAGGCTAATGACACTCAGGATCCCAGTTGGGAAAAGCCAGTCAGCCACCCTCATTAGCGCATATGCGCCCACCATGACAAACCCAGATGAAGCCAAAGACAAGTTCTATTCTGATCTAGAATCTGTCATATGCTCTGTCCCGGCAGCTGATAAGCTGATTGTCGCGGATCGGGATTTTGGGGAATATAGATCGAGAGGTCCGCTTCCCAATCACACGAGCACAAAAAAAAAACAACACTTAAACAACTTTCACTCTAAAAACTAAATAAATCAATTTGAGTAACAGACTGTAAAGTTTATATATCTAACAAATTCAAAGATAAAATATACAACAGATAACGAATACAATAGCAACTGAAAATGCTCAACTAAGCCGAGGAGCAACTATGAAGTACTTAAGGCAATGTAATATGAAGTTATCTAAGTCACAATAAATTTACATGCAAAAGAATCCGCGCCCGAGGGCGACGGATCCTGTAAGGTTTAAAGTTCTATCTTTCTTCATACTAAAACATATTTATATAGCGTCTCTGCCAGGAGCGCTCTGGTGTAGTTCACACGTGGTCGCGGGAAATGCATGTGGTCTGGCAGTACTGGTCAACAGTCTACATGTGTAGCTGGCTGTAAATTCAGCATGGAATTAAAATCTTTAGCTCACCATTCGGCCTTGATATTAGCGCTGTGGGTTTAATGCTCAAACAAGTAGGCTTGGGCTCAGGAGCGTAGATTTCTGACAATGCTCCATCACTGTACATATCAGCTCAATCGCTGCGTCTCTATGACTTCTCATCTGGCTGAGAGCTCGCCGTCCACCTCGTAAATGGATTGTCTACATGTGGCCCAGAACTAAGTTCTGTATGGCCTTAAATACTGGACCGCATCTGCAGCTTACCGTCTAATTCCTGGATTGTGATTGGTGCAACCACTTCTAGCTCAGCTGCCGAACTGAGTTATTTTAAGTAACAGCCCTAAGCAACGACCTTGGGTCGACATCAAAGGTCGAATCACTCAAGACAATAAGATGTAATTTTATAGCAATAAATTCTTAACATGTTCAAAACCCCGAGCTTTTACTCTGGATCACGGATTTTCTGTACGTCAACAGACGTCTCAATAACATTTAATTCCTACTCACCCCTTCCCTCTCTACTAAACCTAGTTCAAAACACGAGATATAACAAGTGCTCAGTCATGCACACCTACGCTGTCCGTCTATCCTTCCCCACACCTTCTGTCTATCTATTATAAAAAAAACTGTTCAAAACAAATTGTTTACGAGACCAAGTTATGCTGGCTCGCACAATAATTACGTTTGTAAAAATTACTCACTGCTCTCTCACAAAAATTTAGTCAGTGGAAACATTTATGAATTAAATCTGTTCTTGACACATCCCCCACCCCAGTGAAAACTTAGGGTTTGAACGACATAACTGTCTACTAACGTTGCTATGTAATAGTACTTTGGAAAGGGCTATATAGTAAAAAATATATCGTTACTGAAAGTGAAAAAAAAATTCTAAGAACGTGCATTATCGATGGACAATAGCATAGGTATATTTATATGCGACGTTCTGTGATAATATATAATTATTGTAGCACTTAAGAATTAAAGTGATAAACTTCTCTCACACAGACATACTGTAAAGACTGAAATATTGAGCAACTAGCTCATCGCTTCACTGAGCGTAATTAATACATTCATAGAACATGAACGAACAATAGTTAATTAAAGTAATGGTATCCTGGCAGCAGTAGGTCTGGTCGCTCGGTTTGCCATTTTCTCATCTCATTGACCCGCAGACAAAGGCGTCAAGGTTGTCTGAAACTCAGGTCATGGTCAGGATGGACGCTAGTGGAAAAAGGAATCACATGGAAATTTTGAGAAAGAATGTCCATAATTGGTAGGACAATATAATGTGAAACCATCCACGGTCTCCGAAAAAGGTGAAAAATGCTCAACCTCAATGTTCAACAGACTATTTTAGAACACTAAATCAAACGGGACAATACATCAGCTTGTAAATTATCCTCCCCAGGTATAGCCCGAATAGTAAATTTGTATTCCTGGAGCGCAAGGCTCCATCTGGTTAGTCGAGCATTCTTGGCTCTGTTCGACTTAAGAAACAGTAATGGTCGATGATCCGTTTCAATTATAAATTCGGACATTAATAAGTATCGAGAAAATGCATCTACCGCGTAAACAATTGCGAGGCACTCTCGTTCGACAATCGCACAGCGCGTCTCTCGATCAAGTAATTTCCGGCTTGCATATAAGCACGGTCGCAAGAAACCGTCACGCTGTTGGAGTAACACGGCGCCTATTCCTTTATCTGATGCATCCGTTCGGACGATGAATGTCTGGCGTATATCGGGTAAAACAAGCAGGGGGAAAGTAGAAAATAAATTCTGAATAGTCTGAAGGGCATCAGCGCACTGAGGCGTCCAGACGACTCTATTTGGAACATTTTTCCTCGTTAGATCAGATAACGGGGCTGAGAGAGAGGAAAAGTTTGGTATAAATTTCCTGTAATAATTCAAAAGTCCCAACAAGCTACGAACTTGCTTTTTAGTTTTAGGGGGTTGCAGTTTCAAAATACTGGATATCTTGCGATCGTCTGGAGTCTGAACCCCGTGGGTTATGGTATGACCTAAAAAGTTTATATGCTGATATCCCAGGAACACTTTACTGGGTCGCGCGGTAAGGCCAGCTCGGCGAAGAGCGGCAAAAACTTCACGAAGGGCCATTAAGTGGCCAGCCCAATCGGCCTGAAAAATACATATATCATCGAAATATGATAGTACGCAGCGCAATTCATTCAGCAAGATGTTCATCATGCGCGCGAAAGTGGCTGGTGCAGTAACCAGTCCAAAAGGCATATATTTCCATTGCATTAAACCCAAAGGGGTTTGAAACGCTGTATATTGTTTACTTCCTTCTTCGAGAGGAATCTGCCAATATCCTTTGGATAAATCTATTTTAGAGAAGATACTTGCATTGGATAACCGCGCGAATAAGTCCTCCTGATTGGGAATGGGTTCCGCATCATAGGTGGTTATAGCATTGAGCTTTCTATAGTCAATACAAAAACGCACGGTATCGGCTTTCTTCTTGACCAGGACAATCGGTGAGCACTACGGACTAGTTGATCGCTCTATCACGCCTAGCCGTAGCATGGCACGTACTTCTGTAATTATCGTTTCGTGAGCGTGCAGCGGACGTGGGTACGGTTTAACAAACACCGGTACGTCTGTCTGAAGTTGTATTACATGTTGGACTAAAGACGTACAACCCGGCAAATCCGTGAACACCGTGGCAAATTCTTGGAGCAGGTGTGTAAGATCCTGTTTCTGCGACGGCGCAAGCTCATCATTGATATTAACATCGTTTATACTCTCGGTGGCCTGTAATATGGGCAACGATTTGTCGATACTCAAAGGATCCTCGTCGTCGACAGTAACTAAAGCCGCGTTGGCCATTGGGACGACATGAACGGAGTTGTTACGCCGATCATCGCTAGGCAGGTACTTTTTCAGCATATTAATATGAAATATTTTCCTCTGCCCACGAATATCTATCAAATAATTCACTCTGGAGAGTCTCTTAAGGACTCTGTATGGTCCCTTCCAAGTTAGAAGGAGTTTGTTTTGCGTTTGCGGCAAAAGAACAAGTGTCAGATCTCCGACTGACAAGGCGCGCATTTGGGCGCCCTGATCGCGATAAAATTTTGAAGAACTCGTTCTAGCTGCATGCAAATTGCAGAGCGGTTTTGCATACATTAATAATTCGTTGTCGGAGATCGACAACATATTGATACGCGCATCGCGTATCATAATCGTCGGTTTCAGAACCGGCGAACAATTGACTAAGTATGGCCATCGGGCCACGTGGTTTACGTCCGTATAATAACTCAAATGGGGAGAAACCCGTGGACGCGTTCGGGAGTTCCCTATAGGCGAAGAGAATAGCGGGGAGCTGACGGTCCCAGTCTCCAGGTTTGTCGGCGGATACGCGTGCTAGCATAGATTTCATGCTCGCATTCCACCTCTCGCAACAACCATTTGACTGCGGATGATAGGGGGACGTTAATTTCTGTTTAATTCCCGCTAATTCTAGTACCTTTTTGTATAGATCAGAGGTGAATTGTGGTCCTCTGTCTGAAAGAATCTCGGTCGGAAATCCGACTCGCGAGAAAATAGTAACAAGCGCCTCAGCGACATGGTCAGCCGTAATGTCTCTCAAAGGAATAGCCTCAGGCCAGCGCGTCGCGTAGTCGATTACCGAAAGGATGAATCGATGGCCTCTGTCTGATTTACTAAGAGGACCTACTATGTCAACCGCGACACGCTCGAATGGTGTTGAGACTGGAGGCATCTCCTGAAGGGGTGCGCGTGATGCTTTACCTTTAGGTGTACGTTTTTGACATACATCGCAGCGCGCCACAAAACGGTTCACGTCCGCGTATACACCAGGCCAGAAAAAATGAGCCAATATCCGTGATTTGGTTCTGGCTGAACCTTGATGGCCTGAAAATGATGTATCATGCGCGAGACGCAGAATGTCGCGACGGAACGACTTAGGCACCACGAGCTGTTCAATGGTCTCACGTTTATTTCGGAAATTTCTGTATAATAATTCATTTTTAATGATAAACGGAGAGGCATTTCGGTTCTGAGGCTGAACTTTCGCAAACAGCGGTTTTAGTGATGGATCGCTTTGTTGTTCCTTATAGAAAACTGTAGGCGTGACATTAAAATCAAACGCAGGGGTTTGTAAATTACCATCCGGTGGACGTTTTGACTGTTGTCGTGTGGTGACACACGCAACGCTTTCGTTCCAAACTTTTAACTGGCCGTCAGGTGTATCATTAACTTGTAGTAAATTACCAATAATTAGATCGGCGACCGGATTTGGTAATACGCATGCCGTTACGACACCTGTAATGAATGGCGTGTCGATGTATATCTCCGCGAGACGGAATCGCTCGACGGAGCCCCCGAAAGTAATGCAAGTTGCCTGTTGTTCAATCAGCTGGGTCGGTCTGACCAGTGATTCCCTAACACCGATAGTGGTGCAACCTGAATCGCGTAAGACAGACGCGGGTATGGCGTTAACATGACCCTCATATAAGGTCAATGACCCGTGTTGATGGAGGGCCGACATAACCGGAACGGTGCCCGTCATGGGCGACGTAATTTCAACGGTACGGCTACTCTGTGCAGCCGGAACAATGACGTTGCAAGCATTTGCAGCTTCAAACTTAACCCTACAATATTTTGAAGTATGACCTGGTTTATTGCACCGATAACACCTAATGCTGTCATATATATTACGTCTGGGTTGCATTGGAGGTGCATTATATGGATTATTATAATATGCCCAAGGAGGTGGACATGGTGCGCTCTGATAATGGTAGCCCTCGTTAACGTCACGACGGGGTGGACCTGAATAGCGAATAAAATGTCCCCGAGTGGGAGGTCCAGCACGGCTTGGAAAACCGTGAGCTTTATTGGGCGGCGGTTCGGAATATGCACGCGGAGGCGGCGTCAGGCGATGAACTGGTCGAGAATTTCTTGTACCCATTGGCGCAGTTCCACCGACTCCGGCATAAAACGGTTCGCTAGTTTTGGCTTTAGCCAGCGAACGATTAGGGTGTGCGGACGCGTATTGTTCTACTAAGGACGTGATTTCCGCTAACGTCTTAGGTGCCCACTCTTTAATGTGGGAGACTAGTTCTGAATGGCACGCGTTAAATATTTGGTCCTTCAGAACGAGCTCATAAAGCCCTTTAAAATTACCGTCAGCGACACCAGCCAGCTGAATCCAGCGGTCTAAGTAGTGCTTTAGGCGGTCGACGTACGTTGAAAAATTTTCGGACGGATCTGGCTTACAACTCCGGAATGTTTGGTGAAAACCGTCCTCGGTGTGTTGAAAACGCTTTAAAAGAGCCTTTTTAAGGATGTCGTAATTTTTAGAATCCTCGATGTTGAGGCCATGGAATACTTCAAGTGCACGTCCCGTTAATAAATTTGCAAGGCACGAAGTCCATTCAGCTCTTTCCCATCCGGCGGCTACCGCGTGGAGCTCAAAACGATGAATATAAGAATCGATCTGGTCGACCTTATCATTATAGGTTGGAAGCTTTGGTTTTGCTTTAACATTATTCCGTGGAACCGCGGTCGGCTGGTTTCCTTGCAGCTCTAATTTCTTTAGGGCAATTTCGTGCTCTCGATGAGCCACTTTGTCGGCTCTTTCTTCTATTTCTCTTTGTCGTTCGCGTTCCGCGGCCTTCTCGGCTCTTTCTGCGGCCCGCTCTTCTCTAGCTAGGTCTTCTTGTAGTTTACTCTCGCACCAAGAAGCCAGCTGGTCCTCGGGTATGCCTAACAGCTTCGCTGAATTTATATAGGAAGTGTAATCGGCCATTATGATTAGTTACACTCACAATAGGTCTCTACAGGAGATCTAGTAATGTTATTGGACAGGTATCCGGATAAATTCACGCAATAACCCGTCTGGCAGTGTACTATGTTATCACTGCAGTATTTACGTTAATCCGATACGCGATAAAAAATATTTACTTATTTAACTCCGCGATTATTAATCCCTGAGGCAATTTGCACTCGTCGGGTCGACGTCCCTAGTAGACGACAAAATACAAACAATGTTTCTTCTTCAATGAAATCGCAGTGTCCTTACTGTTATCACTGCCGATGTAATATATAATTACACGTGAATCAACGAATATTACATCGTTGATTAATATTTTTAGCTATTTTTCTATAGCTCTTGTATAATTGCAATTGCAAGGTAATTTCATTACCGGTAGTTCTCTTTAAAGAACAATAACTTCAGTAATTATATACTGGATATTCAAGGCAGGTGCACAACTGCACTTGAATGGGGAATCAATATTCCCAATATATAAATATATACTCTGGCGTATCAGCCTTATACGTCACAATAACCAGATAAACTCAATCAATGCGTCAATGTAGACACATGACTCACACAGGCATTATATTAAACAAAGGAATGTATAATTATAATGTAAGTAAGGTGTAATAAAAAACAACAACACGAAACTAGACGCCAGACCAACAAGAAAAGACGGACAATAACAAACTCTACAGTCTGAACATATTTACAGATAGGATTAAGAAGAGGACAAGAGAGACGTCTTCCTAAAACAACGAGGAAGATGGAAACGCTACAATCTAAACAAAGTGTACAGATCCCTATCAAAGTCCGTTCTCGCGAATGCGACTTCCCACAGTTTTAATAACCACTGGTGTTGCGAGACCGCACAATCTGTCGTCGAGACGGCAGAGTCTGCGACCAAGCCACCACTTTGGCAGGGGGGACCCGCAAACGTAAGAACGCCCTCGCCACCGCCCGTGAGTTCCTAAACACAGAGAAAAAGTAAAATCAGCCTGTAAAACAGAAGGAGGAACACTCAACTCCTTAACGCAGACAATATTAAGGATGGAATCACTTAACTCAAGGAACTGGTGGAGATTCCTTTAGCCCTTGCGTACACCACAGTCAGTACGTTTGTCTTTCTTCGATCAGTTATGTTGAAGTCTCCTTGGCCTCGATCCTCGGGTCAATGGGAGAGCCGGAAATATGTGGAACAAATAATCAAAGAAAGCAGTATACAAAACTAAATACAATGAAGTAATTAAAGTAGCTCAACGTGCAGACCACGTGAGCACTGAAACTGAAAAGAAACAAAAGTTAATCAAAGAGAAAAACGATATTATAATCTAATCTAAATAAACTATAAATTAAACAATGTCGTGTAGTGTCCCCTCCAGTGTCGCGGATCGGGATTTTGGGGAATATAGATCGAGAGGTCCGCTTCCCAATCACACGAGCACAAAAAAAAACAACAATTAAACAACTTTCACTCTAAAAACTAAATAAATCAATTTGAGTAACAGACTGTAAAGTTTATATATCTAACAAATTCAAAGATAAAATATACAATAGATAACGAATACAATAGCAACTGAAAATGCTCAACTAAGCCGAGGAGCAACTATGAAGTACTTAAGGCAATGTAATATGAAGTTATCTAAGTCACAATAAATTTACATGCAAAAGAATCCGCGCCCGAGGGCGACGGATCCTGTAAGGTTTAAAGTTCTATCTCTCTTCATACTAAAACATATTTATATAGCGTCTCTGCCAGGAGCGCTCTGGTGTAGTTCACACGTGGTCGCGGGAAATGCATGTGGTCTGGCAGTACTGGTCAACAGTCTACATGTGTAGCTGGCTGTAAATTCAGCATGGAATTAAAATCTTTAGCTCACCATTCGGCCCTCACAATGTGAGGGCTGTTGATATTAGCGCTGTGGGTTTAATGCTCAAACAAGTAGGCTTGGGCTCAGGAGCGTAGATTTCTGACAATGCTCCATCACTGTACATATCAGCTCAATCGCTGCGTCTCTATGACTTCTCATCTGGCTGAGAGCTCGCCGTCCACCTCGTAAATGGATTGTCTACATGTGGCCCAGAACTAAGTTCTGTATGGCCTTAAATACTGGACTGCATCTGCAGCTTACCGTCTAATTCCTGGATTGTGATTGGTGCAACCACTTCTAGCTCAGCTGCCGAACTGAGTTATTTTAAGTAACAGCCCTAAGCAACGACCTTGGGTCGACATCAAAGGTCGAATCACTCAAGACAATAAGATGTAATTTTATAGCAATAAATTCTTAACATGTTCAAAACCCCGAGCTTTTACTCTGGATCACGGATTTTCTGTACGTCAACAGACGTCTCAATAACATTTAATTCCTACTCACCCCTTCCCTTTCTACTAAACCTAGTTCAAAACACGAGATATAACAAGTGCTCAGTCATGCACACCTACGCTGTCCGTCTATCCTTCCCCACACCTTCTGTCTATCTATTATAAAAAAAACTGTTCAAAACAAATTGTTTACGAGACCAAGTTATGCTGGCTCGCACAATAATTACGTTTGTAAAAATTACTCACTGCTCTCTCACAAAAATTTAGTCAGTGGAAACATTTATGAATTAAATCTGTTCTTGACACTGATTCTCTTGGGGGACTTCAATGGTAGGGTTGGCTCCGAAATCTCAGCGTGGCCAAATGTTTTTGGCCCTCATGGAGTTGGTTCATGCAATAACAATGGCTTGCGCTTTCTTACTTTGTGCGCTGAATTTGGCCTGTTCATTACCAACACAAATTTTAGTCTCCCCGTGAGAAACAGAACGTCATGGATGCATCCCCGCTCAAAGCATTGGCATCTCATAGACTATGTCATTGTGAGGAAGACTGACAGAAAGGATGTCCTTGTAACAAAGGCGATGTGTGGTGCCGAGTGTGGAACTGACCACAGACTCATTGTTTGCAAGCTCAGACTAACATTGAGGCGCAATAGACGCCCTCAAGGGAAAGCGCCACCTAAACGCCTAAATGTTTCAAAACTCTGCTCAGCTGAGAAACAGAGCGAGCTCTCATCAGAACTCTCCTCAAAATTGGATTGCGTGACTTTTGACCCTGAGAACATTGAACAGAGCTGGACTGACCTAAATACGACTGTACACTCTTGCGCCAGCAGCACAGTTGGTTTTCCTGTCCGCAAGCACCAGGACTGGTTCAATGATAATGATAATGAAATCAAAGTGCTCATCAAAGAAAAAAATAGTCTCATCCAAGCTCAATGCAGTGACCCCTCTTCCACAGCAAAAGCTGATGCACTGCGTGCATGTAAGGGTGTACTCCAGAAGAAGCTGAGAAAAATGAAAAATGACTGGCTTGAAGAGCGAGTAAGAGAAACTCAGAAATATGCCGACACAAACAACACTAGAAAGTTCTTTGAGAGCCTCCGAGCTGTGTTTGGACCATCCCGCTCTGGCACTACGCCAGTTCTTGCGTCAGATGGTTCAACACGCATTGTTGAATTGAATGCCATAATTCAGCGTTGGGCAGAACATTTCGGAGGTGTGCTAAATCGGCCATCAAATATAAATACTGAGTCCATTGACCGCCTCCCTCAGACTCCTATTAATGCAGCTCTTGCCAAGCCATTCACAGCAAATGAGACCCGAACTGCCACAAATCAGATGTCCTTTAACAAATCACCAGGCGTGGATTCAATTCCTGCTGAGGTGTATGCCTTCGGTGGAGAAAAGCTTATTGAGAGGTTGACCGAGTTGTTCAATCATATGTTGAAAGCAGGGAAGCTGCCACAGGACTTCAAAGATGCTTCAATCATCCATCTGTACAAAAACAAAGGGGACAGCCAAGTATGTGACAACCATCGGGGAATCTCTCTACTTTCAATTGCTGGCAAAATATTGGCAAGAATGCTTCTGAATCGCCTTCTTGATCACCTCTCGTCAAATGACTTGCTTCCCGAGAGCCAATGTGGCTTTCGTAAAGAGAGGGGAACGGCGGATATGATTTTTGCTGCCAGACAGATTCAGGAAAAATGCATGGAACAAAATAAAGCGCTATATATCACATTTGTTGACCTCACAAAAGCATTTGACACAGTGTGTCGTGAAGGCCTCTGGAAAATCTTGGCGAAGTTTGGGTGTCCACCCGAATTCATCACAATAGTGCGCCAGTTTCATGATGGCATGCAAGCTGCAGTCAAAAGCAACGGCAGTGTTTCAGAGCCCTTTGCTGTCACAAATGGGGTAAAACAGGGTTGTGTCTTAGCCCCAACTCTGTTCAGCATCATGTTCTCTGCAATGCTACAAGAAGCCTTTAGCTCTCCTCCTCAAGGGGTACGCATCAAGTACCGAACTGATGGCAGACTATTCAACCTCAGGAGACTTCAGGCAAAAACCAAAACCAAAAGTACTCAAGTCTGTGACCTACTATTTGCTGATGATTGTGCACTTCTGGCACACGATGAGGATAGCATGCAAAACTGTGTTGATAAGTTCTCTAGTGCCTGTGACAACTTTGGCCTCACAATAAGCACAAAGAAGACGGAAGTGCTCCATCAGCCTACTCCAGACGACAAGTATCCTGTGACCCCAAATATCAAAGTCCATGACAGTCTTCTGAAGGTGTCGGAGAACTTCACCTATCTTGGCAGTACACTGTCTTCCGCGGCTCGTGTTGATACTGAAATTCTCTCAAGAATCAGCAAAGCCAGCTCTGCATTTGGCAGGCTTCGAAAGAAAGTGTGGGATGTTGCCGGCATTCGCACAGACACTAAGCTGAAAGTGTACAATGCTGTGGTCCTTCCCACCCTACTCTATGGGGCTGAAACCTGGACAGTGTACCAATCGCATGCCAGAAAGCTAAATCACTTTCATCTGGCCTGCCTTAGAAAGATCCTAAGGATCAAATGGCAGGATAAAATTCCAGACACTGAGGTCCTCAATCGTGCCAAGGAATTGAGCATCTTCTGCCACCTGAAAAAAATTCAGCTACGTTGGGCAGGACATGTTGTCAGAATGCCCGACTCCAGACTCCCTAAGCAAATCTTCTTCTCTGAGCTCTCCAATGGAACGAGGAATGTTGGGGCCCCAAAGAGACGTTACATAGACACTCTCAAGCAATCACTGAAGGCCTTTGCCATTGATGTGAGTGAGTGGGAAAAGCTCTCGCTTGATCGTGCAAATTGGAGGGCGGCCCTTACCAGAGGCAGCAAAGCATGGGAAGCTGACAGAGTCCAGCAGGCTATCAAAAAAAGAGAACGGCGCAAGAAAAGGCCCAGTGGTACTGAACCAACGGAGCACTCTTGTCATTTATGCCGAAGGGTCTGCAGGGCAAAAATAGGACTTATCAGTCACATGAGAAGCCATAAGTCATGAAAGAACAGTCTTTCCATTCTGTCATCTGTGTCCTTTAGTTCTCTTTATTGTCCATGTGTTGAAATTCTCAACAATTTCTGTTCTTTATTCCTCTGGTGTTGTTAAGGTCATCATCATACCTGATGGACGAACTATTATTATTATTTAATGTGAGACCGCGTAGTAGCTCTCATAAAGATCTCCGGTATGAGGCCAGAAATAGTACCCAGCTCGAAGGAAGTTTAAATATACATTCTAATCGAGCTCTAATGGTCTCATATGAGACAAACATGGAGGAGCAGCACGAATGCACAATGGCCAAATACCAAGAGGTCTCCTGATGGATTTAAGGAATGCCGGAATGACGTCAGGTACATCCGCGATATAAGTGGAGCAAAGGGCTTTTTTGGCTCAACAATGTACTCCCTTCTGAAGAAACTCAATTTAAACGTCAGGAAAATTAAAAGGTCCTTAGAAAAATTGCTGCAGCAGCGGAAAATTCTTCATGCTGGATTTTGGTGTAAAAGAAACGAACACTAAATTCATAATTATAGCCTAAAACTATACCGTATAACCAGTGGCAGAATTGGCAGAATGGAACTTGCACCAAAAATCAGCGGTACTTGTTCAAACCCCCGACCCCAGCGACGGAAAAAAAAAGAAAAGAAAAAATGTGGATGAAGAACAGCGATAAGCCAAGGCCTCGCTGTGGCCAGGGTTCTTGAAGACGTCAGGAAGATTGTCACCTGTCTCACTCCACCCGAAGGATGTCTTACCACCAGGTCAGATCTCACTGACGTGGGATTTGGGTAGAAATTTAGGATTAACGATGAAGGTAAAAAGGGTATTTCAATCATTTGTTCAGCATCTCACGGCCTTGCTTCTTTTTTTTCTTCTGTCTAAATTTTCTGAAAAACTGAGGAATGTTCAATTCGGAGAAGAGGACATAACAAATGTACACTTTGACGCTTGTTTAAAATGCATTATGGCACATGTCAAGCTATTTCACAGTTTCGATTTATGCTAACTCCTTATCAGAATACTAAAGCTGCAAACATTAAAAATTGACGTCGAATTTCTCAGTTGTGCAAACGTGGAGTTGGGACAAACAAGAACCTGAAAGTCGCGATCTGCCAGTGAGGATTGACCTATGGAAGAAACTGGGTATAATTAAATTATGCTCATAAATTAACTTTACAGCATTTTCAAATGGACTATAAAGGTCAGGTGTTCGCAAGCACCACCGATGGCACATTGGCCGTGCTGGCGTTGAGTTAAACGTGTGCAAATTTCGTAGTTTTTTTATTTCTTGCCATTTAATTGGACGTTCTCAGAAAAATTGTTGTTTATACTTAAATTATAATTGATATTTAAAAAAAAATAATTGTTATATGGTCGTATTTTCTGATCATGGCTTTTTTTTTTTTTTTCGTCATGGCTTTGCTATTCCCACTGTCATCGTCCTCATTGTTCATCTATAAGCTACAGCTGCTGATGTGTGCCTGCGGGTCTCTATTAATTAAAATTAAGATTTTAAGCTGTCGTTTTAATATGTCAAGACAACAAAGGCTGATGGTTACCTCACACTCACAGAACTTTACTTGAAAAGTAGGGAGGGGGAAGCAGGACTTCCGAATCCGGTAATTCCTTTAAAGACGCGACTTTAGCCGCGTCCGTACGTGGTGGGTCGCAATGGGGCAGCCACGAGTTCAGCTCTGTAGATGTTTTTTTTTTTTTTTTAGTTTGGCGCGGCTCTTGGATTGACACTTGGAGCAACATGAAATAAACCCGCTTTAGAATGGAACTCCTACCTTAGGCCTGTTTTCTGCAGATTCGGTTTAGTGTACATTCCAAATAAAAAAATAAAAAATCTTAGAATCATAGATCTCTGGCATAAGGCTCTGTTTATAATCTGGTAAATTTTAAGTCCAGGTCTTTTTCAGCGGGCAGGACGGTCTATTCCTACCTTAGCCTTCAACAGGTCAACACTCAGTAATTCAGCCTAGCGTACTGCGCGAATGTCTTTGGACAAAACACCAGACACTGACCAAAACTTACTGAAAAAGGACTCCTGGATGGTGAAAAGTCTCCGTCTTTGCCACGCCACAGAGTAATCTTGACAGACCAGTGCTGCTGATGCAAGTGTGAGCATAGATATATAGCCTACACCTTATATAGAACACTGCACTGTTTTTTTTAAAAGATAATTAAATGCATTGCAGCCTTCGTGTTTTACGATTATTTTCCTTCATGCTGTGCAGGTTATAGCCATCAATAAGCTGTAGGGTTTGCATTTTATTATACCTGCCTTTTATCTAAGGCCCAGCGCACACTAACCGATTTGGAATCGGCCAGCTGTATCTGGTTGGTTGGTGGCGTCACAACACTGAGTTTCAATGCGTCCTCAAGCACCAGCCAACTAATTGGATGGACCTCACTGAAATTCAATGTCAGACCTTACCATCTAAGCCGTCCGGTGATCAGAATAGGCTGGTAGTGGTAGGTGCCGTGGCTAAAATCTCTGTTTGTCTGATATTATTGTAGTATTAAACAGGAACATTCGTATCATGAAAATTTGCTAGTGAAGATTTCGTTGTAGAAAAAAAAAATACTGTCCCGTTTTTCGTGTACGTGGAGAGAGAGTGAGTGAGAGAGTTCTGACGGAAAGGCTAGGTTGGTAATGCAAGTTGGACGTGGATGGTGGGGGAGGGGGAGTGGAGTTGACAGAGAAGACAATTTTGTGTGACGAGATGGAAGTTTGACAGACAAGACATAGATTCTAATAATGATTATACAGAGACAATTAAACGTGAGTCCGGGGAGAATTCAGTATGTCCCGACCATCCAGACTGGAAACTTTAAACCTGTCCCTGAACCCGTTGTTGTTGTTTTTTTTAACAAAACCTAAAAATAATCTTATGACTAACCCTATCCCTACCGGTTTCAATGGAAAAACAAAGGTCTAATTTACGGGATATGGACAGGGTCAGGGATAGATTTAGAGGATCCTGACTGGACTATTTTTTTAAGGGGAGGGGTGGGTGGGTGGGTAGGTTACGGAACGCTTTTCAATATATTACCGAAAGGCCCGTTTAAAAGTTCGAAACAGAAATAGATAAGTTTAAATTATTGAACTATGATAGCAAAAGGTAAGCCGACGCAAAACCGTCTAAACATTTACATTGAAGAAAGGTAACAAAATCCATTGGGTCTATTAACAATGTTGTCAGTGAACAGGAGAAACTATCCTGATGTCTCACAGCATGAAAGCTCAGTCACGATGATGATCAGAGAGGTGAATTCACGGACACAATGGTCGTAGAGAGAAAGCACAACAAACAGCATATTTGGAGGAATGGCTCAGCAATGGTTTCGTTCTTAGGAGTACTTCAACACTCTGGCAGTTCTGTCAAACCAGACCTTTTGTACCAATACCATAAATGATAGTTAGTTCCAAAATAGAATATTCTTGTGTGCTCCAGCCCTGGAGCCAAGACTGAAATATGTGAGAACGCAAAAGGCCAGTTACTCTCACCTCATAGTAAAACTCTTCTCTAAATGGCATGTTCATTTTTTTGGACTCGATTTTCAAAGAAAAATTGGAGAGCGTTTTTTCCCAAACTGGGTAAGTCAACTTTTGTATGAGTTATGCTCTCTTTCAAATAGTCACCCAAAACAAGTGTAAGACGCAGTGAAATCGATCTGTTAATATTTGCTGTCCTGTCTTTATTCTCGGGAATCATTCTGAATGATTATCTGAAAGGGGCCATAATTCATGCAAAATTTGACTTATTCAGTTTTGGATAAACACTCTTCTGTTTTTCTTGGAAAATCGAGATAAAAAAATAAAAAATAAATTAGATCTAACATGCCATTTAGAGAAGAGTTTGTATTGGCAAAGAAGGCAAGAAGATGTCAGAAAAGAATGATTTTTCAGCAAAACTTCGAGATTGTACCCTTCAATCAAATGTATTAAAATTGAAATTGATTTGTCTTGAGTCTCTGCCCGCACCTTGTGTGGGTATAAACATTGAACTTTTGTAAACGAGTAATCAATAGCGAATCAATTTTGATTTACATCAATAAGTATTTCTTCGATTCCACCATACTACGGGGGTTTGGATAAGAATGATTCCAGCCACAGCTGTAAATTGTTTTATTTCCCATGGAAGTCACATCAGCCCAAATATCAATGGGGAAGTGGTGGTTTTCAAAGATGCCCATCGATTTGATCTGTACGACATTAAGATTCACGACAGCACACTCGTTTGATATAACAATCGTTTGATTCATAACTCAGGATGCTGATAACAGAGAAAAGCAGATAAAAGTAACTGAAATCTCGAGAATGCTGGCAAAGGAAAATCCGCTGAAAGCACAAGAAATGTAAAAGGGGGCTTTTCGCCTGCAGACATCGGTGCCAATAATTATACGCAGTGGGAGACAAAGTCCTGTACAGAAACAGAAAGCAAGAGCTACGGAAAGAATACAAGCTCACACCAACTTAGTTTAGACCAAGAAAAAGTTAAAATGTGCCTGGCAAAAGATCACATACGCTTGGTGGACCCAGTCAATCTTCAGTGCTTACAAACTAAAGCTCTTTTGTCAAGACTTCGTATCTGCCGGTGGAGAAGAGAAAGATTGCTGACTTCTGGGCCTAATGTGATGACCACGGGAGACTCATCTTCCCAAGTATAGCACAACTTTAAATCCCCAAATTTCAAATGGTAGACAGAAACATGCGGGATGATTTCTCTACACGTTATCTCGTCATTTGCCACTTACCCCTTACGGCAACGTGACCAGTGACATTCTCTGCATTTTCTGGTCCAGCCAGGACTATAATTAGACACCCGACAGGAAATGACTCTTCCGAGCCATCTTTTTCTAATTCTTCCTGTTTGACTACCTGTACGTCTACACATGCGTCTACACATACACATGCATGCGCAGACACACATATATATAAAGATTACGATAAAAACAATATATTGTGTACATCAATAAATGAAATACACACACACACACAAAGCGAAAGATCAAAACTAATACATATCGCGAGCTTAGTTCTTGTTTCGTTTAACTCCACTTTTTGCAAAATCGAGAAGTAGTTAATATTATGATAAGGAGTTAATGGACGTTGGTCTAGAGGCAAGGCGCTCGCCTCTCATACTGAAGGTACCGGCTCGGTTCCCGATTGTTGCAGGCGTGTCGGAAATTTGGGGGAATTTCTTATGGTAGGTAGGATCAAGCACCTAGTCTTCCCGGATAAGGACGAAAAACTCGAACTGCTCGTGTGCACGTTGCTCTCGTTAAAGATACCTTGGCAGTTGGAGTTCGAGAGGAGCATGGGACCAAACAAGTATACATAAGAATAAAAAATACAACAATCATAAAAAAAAAAACAAACAAGGAAAATAAAAATACAACAAGAGAAAAAGAGAGGTGCAAAAAAGGCCAGGGGCAAAGAACCCCCGAAAATAAAGACATCAATACATGATAAGGGGGATAAGGAGCTGGTCCGGGGGGGAATTTGAGTTCGGGTCTTACGGCGGATCGGCACGACAATGACCATGTGGCGCCTTTCACAGTCTATAAATTTGAGTACTTGATTCCTGTTCAGTATTCAGAGCTTCATCAATTCAATTTCACAAATAGAATTAAATAGATTTGTATAAGTTTTATTACATACGTGAAAATTCTCAAAAGTTATTTTGTAAAGATCTGAACAGAGTTTTGTAAATTCGTATAAAAGTTTTTGAATCAAGCTGTGGATCTTAGTCTCTCTCAGAAAGGACAAGACGCGCTGTGGGTACAGGTTAGAAAATAATTCATTCATGTATCCGCAGACATAGTGCCTTCCTCGGGTATGCGTGAAGGCCACATGTTCAGTCAAATAATTATGCTTTACGAATAGTTGGCAAATACCTGCCAGGCGGTCGGAGGGCTCTTCCCCCCTGAAATGGGTATGACCCAGGCGGAGTCTACTAAGGACAATTTCATCTCTCCGATTTCGTTGTGAGGTATGAGTATAGTGTTCAGGTTGATAAAGTTGAGTTCATTTGTTGTTTGTACAGCACACCCTTCCTGCCATCTCGATTTAATGAATTGACAATAACGGGTTTAAAGTGGGTGTGTGGTATTTTCAGGTTTTCTGAGGGGACGTTTTAATGCTTCTCTGGCCAGGGTGTCTGCTGTTTCATTTCCCTTGATGGCAGTGTGGCCAGGAATCCAACAGAGAACAATTTCATATTCCCCGTTGGACAGGGTGTGAAGACGTTGTAACAGTTTATTTATTTCGTTTTTTTTTGGAGGCAAAACAATGTATCAGAGAAGATAATAAAGCGTCCTAGTTGGGAATTGGATAGAAGATTTAAGACCAAGCTGCCTGCATGAATTTGTGCTGTGGGGTTGAGACTGGCAGTTTTGCCATCTGAATTTGAGAGTGAGGAGGGGACAACTGAGTCTTGGTCTTTGGAGCCGCCCGCGGAAACAGTCCTGTAAACAGAGGGATTGATAGAACGCTGTGAAGAATTTGTTCCCCCCGGACCTTTTACTTCATAGTAAACGTTTTCCCAGACGCAGAACAATGTCACCACCTACCCCCCCCCCCCCCCCCAATCCTCAAGAAATAAAAAACAAAAACAAAAACAAGATAAAAACGTCACTTTCATAACAAAGCAAAAAAAAAAAAGTTTCTGATACAGAACTGAGATTCGAATTTATATAAGGCGGCCTTTCATTGCGCTTCTAAGATTAACTGTTAATATTCTAAAAACAACAACAGTAACAAAACGGGAACTTTTACTATGAAGTATTTGTTCCAGGGGAGAAGATCCTTTATGGCGGACCATATACTTAGTTTGACCCAGAATTACTGTCTCATATTGTGTTCAAATAGCGAAGAGGTTATGTATTGTGTCGAAACCTGATATTATGCTCAATGAATTCACATAAAAATATAGGGTGCAGGTTTGAGACAGATTTCGTGTCTGTTAGTATTATGCAAGTTTTGTTTGTTGTTTGTTGATCGTGGACCACTAATCACTTGTGAAAATCAATCAAACATTTCAAATTCTTCTCTGTAAGGCTCTTTAGGACAGGCACGGACAATCTCACATACAGTAAGGGCCAAGCCTAAAAATCCAAGGACGCATAAGGCCGGGTAGCCTCATTCAGATTAAACCCCTTCTATAAGGCATGTTAATGTTTTTGGATCAAAATTTTCAAAGAAACAAATCTTGTTCAATATTGGGGACCGTGGGGAGGGGGGCATGCTTGTGTTTGTGTGTATGTGTGTGTAGGGGTGTGTGTGTGTGTGTGTGTATTATATTCTATATCACATAGATCAAGTAATTATTGAGAAGATAAAAGATTGAAAGAATGACACCGTTGTCTTTGCTGAATTTTGGTCATTTTATTTCTGATGCCATAGCGTCATGGGCCAAGTAAACGCTGACTACGCCGTCTAAAGTCCTGTAGGAAGGCATCCCACATCGTCTCTAGACGAAGAGCAGAGGTATGTCTTACTCGCATTGTCCAGCAGGCAGGCATCCAGGTACGAAATCATTCTCACAGTAGGAAGCGGGCGAAGCGCGATAGTTGGCTGTCTCCTCCGCGTATTTGGAGTAAATCTGAGCGGAAGAGAGGCAGTAGATGTAGTCGGAGTCGGCGTTTGTCAGACCAGTGAGCACCCTTCGTTTGGCAGGGATTAAAAATCCCAAGCCCATATTTAGTTTACTCAGCAGCTCATCCACAAACTTCGACAGGGCTTCAAAGAGCCCTATTATGCAAGGTTGGAGGAGCAAAGGATCAACAGGGGCGGATTGCAATCCAAATTTTTCCCATTGTTGCTCCACTATTTGTTCGATAATGGCGTCTTCTTCCCTCAAAATCGTGTCAAGCTCTTCCTTGCGTTTTTGGGCCTGGTTCTGATCTGTGTCACCGTCGGCAGGTGGGCTGTCCATGTACTCTTTCTCACAAATGTCTTTCATAGCATTGTGAAAGGCTTCATCACACGTCTCTTTGTCAATGTCATAAGACACACCCTGAATAGGAAATATAATTTAATATTTAGTCTTCTGATTGGCCGACTAGTTCAATGATTACATCACAGCATTTAGTTTCAACATCAATGTGATTTAGGAGCATCACATTATGCTACGCCGAGCTCTGGCAATACACACACATCGACACACAGAGACGATCCACACATACAAAAACCATACAACAGTGACAGTTGAACATATTAAAGAGTTTGTATCCTTTCACGACAGCTCTGACACGCATCAGTTGGTTACACATTACTATGACATTGCTGCCAACCGTTCCAGTGTATAAGTTTTTAGGTCGAAGAGAACTAATCGTTCTGAAGAAAGCTATCCATGTTAGCTGGACATCCAATCAGATTGGGGGAAAATTTGTCAACTCCTTGAAAGTACGAGCAAAGACAATTCTTTCCCCCAAGAGACAATCGTATAATACAAATATGTGGAGGAAAGCTGCTTGGTTACGACAGATGTTTGGAGACTTTCTGAGATTTCGCAGTTCGTCATCCACACTGACTATCTGGTGGTATTATGTTGATTTATTTGCTCAAACCGCACCTCGAGTAGGCAAGATGTTTTTAACAAGAATCTGGTGAGAAACAAAAATTGCTAACTGCGAAGAAAGTGGCTCCCAGTGAAATTTTCATCTCTGCATTTGCGCAAAATTTAATGTGTGCACCATTCAGACTCCCAACATAATTTGGCACGGCTTCTAATTTTGCAAATGGCAATGAGGCTCCAAAAATATGTCTGCTGTAACAAGGCATCATCTGGTAGCAAACTTTCTGTAACAGTGTGAGCAATAGCATGAGCTTGTATGCCTATTTATGTGAGTGTGCTGTGACATGTCATAATTAAATGGGTCATGAGTTGGTGGCTAGTGCTTCAAAGACGTTCAACTGATGGACGAGAACTTTTATGAGTCACCATCGCACGTCTGTCATTCAGTAAGTGTTCGGCAGTTCATGAACTATGGTACTCACGCAGTCGTAACACACATCATGTCTGTTGCAGGCTGGTGTATACTTAGTTTTCAAAGTCATGTCCAAGGGAAAGTTACAGCCGTTCACTTCGCCACCGTCACACTCATCCGCCCTGCACGTCATGTACCCTGCCATCAGGAACATGAGAACCATCGATGGAAGACAAGAAAACCTTGCCATACTAAATCCTGATGTAGATAGTTTACCTGAGGACAAAGCCCAAACCCCCGATATTTAATGAGAGTGATTCCATTGGTTTGTGACAAGCAAAGTTACTCAAAGTGCTTTCATTTTCAGAATTGTCAACAACTATATGGAAGTCACGATGAATCACCATGATCTTTGGTGCATCTTTAACCCGAATAATTATATTCTCATAGTCTTGACCAAAATGTCTCAAAGTTTGCAGAAATACTTATCTCCCAGTACTAAACTTTGTCTTCCAGTAGTTTGGAACATTTTGGGTCTGAGAAGATATTTAAGCTGTACTACAAAGTTCGGCATGCATTTTTAAAAAAATGAAACGCTTTAAAGATTTAGATCAGAAACAATTAAATAATCAAAATTATGTTTTATCACAGTCTAAATAAATATTATCTTGACAGCATTTCCAAAAATTACACAAAATTCACCGTTCTCAGCGATTACAGAGAGCCCACTGACCGGGCTGGGCTGAGTTAAATCTGTTTAATTTTCATAGGTTTGTTTCATGCCAAGTTATCGTTGTCTCGTTCTCTGAAAACTTTTGTTTTCTCTAATTAAACTCTGCAATCATCTTTACATGTTGCATGGTTGCATTTTCCGATCTGCCAGTTTAGCATTATTGCCTGCCACTTAGTTCCTCCCAAAGCTGTCTTTGTCAACATTTCAACCGCCATCTAAAGCTGCTGATGAGTGCTTGGCAAATCCTGTACTTAAAATTATAATGATTAAACTTAAAGGTACCCCGTCAGTCGCACAGTTACTTTACTTGACTTTCCGATGTTGTCTCAGACTCATAGATCTCTCGCACGCGTTATAAGTTGTTCAATGTTAAGTCCAAAAATGCTGTTGATCTAAATCAGGCAGCAGGATTTTCTGACCTGTCAACAAGACAACATTGATTAATTTAGTTACAACATTGTATACGAATGTCTTCGGGCAAAACACAAGACACTTACCAAAATTATTGAGAAAGAAGTCCTGGATGGTGAATAGTCTCCGTCTTTCCCGCGCCAGAGAGTAATCTTGACAGGCCAATGCTGCTGCTGGTGCAAGTCTGAGCATAGATACACACTTTTTTACCACGGCAACTGACGTGTTTTATTCTGCATGCTGTCCACGTTGTAGCTGTCGGGAAGATTTTTTGGTTTGGATTTTTCTACACTGCTGTTCGTTCATCTACATGTTTCTGTTTGCCTGCCACAGTGCTACTGTTATCATTAATATTAAACAGGAGCATTCGTGTCAGGATGACCTTGTTCAGTAAGGATTTCATGTTTTTGGAGAGTGTGTGCGTGGTGACAGAAGGTCTGCTTTGGCAATAATAATTGGAGGTTGGGGGTTGGGGGGGGGGGAATTGAGGATCGGTGCTGTAGTCTTTTTATACTCAACAAACTTGGTCAGAGAAGACAATTTCGTGTTACAAGATGGAAGAGTGACAGACTAGACATCGATGCAAATAATGGTTTACAGAGACAATTAAAATTAATTCAGGGAAGAGTTCAGTGTGTCCCGACCACCAAGGCAAGATGCCCCAACCCTGTCCCTAAGCATTAATTTTCAATTTTGAGAAACAAGGGTCCACATTTAGGAATAAGGGCTGGGGCATGGATAGATTTAGATTATCTTGACTGAATTAATATCATTATTATTGTTATTATTATTATTATTATTATTATTATTGAGGAGATGATAGCGGGACGGACGGAACCGTCTTCACTATTTCATCCAAAGTCTTGTGTAAACTCTCGTAACAAAAAAAAAAAAAGTTCATTATTGAATTATGTCAGCGAGAGCTAATCCGAAGCAAATCGTCTAAAGTTTAATGTTGAAGAGGGATAAACATCTTATCTTGAATACTTACAATGGAATCAAGGAACAGCTACAAATACCCAGATCTCTCACGACATGAAGATCACTCACGATGGAGATGAAAGAGATGGATTCGCAGTCAATAATGGTTGTAGAGATAGCACAGCAAACATCTCAGCCGGAGGAGTGACCCAGCAGTGCATTTTGTTCTTACTAAAGATTCTGTCAGATTCGGCCTTCTGTACCTTGACGATAGTTGCTTCCAGAACAGAATATTCTCTCATGGCCGTGTTTTCCTTCCATATAGCTTTTGGAGATGAAAGGATGACAGATATTTAGATTTATACAACAGATAATGGAGACAAGAAAAATGAATCACCCAAAGGCACGTTAAAATCTCATTAATAGAAATAAAGAAGTATCATTTTGAAAGCAATGAGTCAAACCGAAGTCAACCGAAGCAAAATTGTTATGTGGCTAACACTGACGAAAATGGTACAGATTTTAACTAGATCTACTTACATCACGATTACAACAATTTGTAAGGAAAATATCCTCAACTCTCTCGATATGGCGGATAAGCTAGTGAGGAGCTTCATGATCAAATGCTCCCTCGTACACATTACAAAGATGAAGATAGATCTAGATGTACATGGATAGTCTCACGGTCACTAGTAGTTTCCAGACAAACACAAGAGCAACAAACGAGATGCAGGTAATGGCCCAACGAATGTAATGTTTTCTTGCAGTCCAACGGTTCTGTCCCATGCCACATTCATAATATCAATAATGATCTCTCCCTCTCTCCGTTTGCCCGTCACTTCTCCTCTACTTCACTCACTCTATTACTCATAATTATAGATAAATAATAAAATCACATATTTCTTGTCTATTTGTCAGTGCCAATTTTATTTCTTCTCTTCTGTATTTCAGGGTGAGATATGTAAGATTCCAATACAGTATGAAGAGAATAACATTTTCATAGGGTCAGATATGAACAATATAAACCACTCATATGGGCAAACGGACTGATCAAGACATCCACAGACTGAGATATATCCTTATACAAGTTCGCACTCACAGTTCAAACATTTTTTGATTGAATGTCCAAGAATCAATTCAGTCTTAAAGACACCCTTAGGTAAAAGGATCCCTCAACGGCCTGATCATGAAACCCTGCAATGTGTATTTGAACATCTGCAGGTGACAACTCATTTTTGTCAACTATTCTATGGATTCCAGGACGGAATTGCAGATTTATCCAACTGGCTAGTCAGTTCTTTATCATCTTTTCGCTAGACAACAAGAACAATTTTTCTTTTCAAGAAATTGCGTCAGTCATTATTATTATTATTATTATTATTATTATTATTATTATTATTATTATTATTATTATTATTATTATTATTATTATTATTATTATTATTATTATTATTATTATTATTATTATTATTATTATTATTACTATTATTACTATTATTATTATTATTATTATTATTATTATTATTATTATTATTATTATTTTTTTTTTTTTTTTTTTGCGGGACACATGGCCGGAAATCTCCCTAGGATACTGGTCCACAATACAGGCCCACAATACACAGGCGTTGATAGTTGCTCAGCGTGTTATTTTGTCTGTTATCTGCCAAAATAATTGGGTAAGAAAATAATGAAGAATTTATGTACCGATACAGTCACGTTTTCTAAGTTTTTGTTTAAAAGGACAATGCAAAGTTACAGTAGATCTTAACTTAGAAGGAATAAAGTTGTTGAAAATTTTGCGGGGAGAAATCGTCGCCTTCCTTGGAAAAATGTCGTATGTCAAAATCACAACTTTTGGAAATGCAAATAATGAAAAAAAAAAATCCTGTTTTATGTGTCGCACACAAGAACGTTTTTTTTTTCTGAACTGACACCTAAAATTAGGAAGTTAGTCTAGACTTTTCATCCGACTGGTTAGATCGGTGGTTGAAAAAAAAAACACTAATATTTCGGAAACTATTTGGTTTTTGGATAATTTGACATACGACAGTCTTTCTGAAGGGTGGCGAAATAAAGCTTGGGGTAGCGATTTCGGAAGTCAGAGGGTTTTTTTTTCTGTATGCAAGATGGTTCAGAATTCCATAAATCATTTCTATCCTTCTGTCTTTCCCATCTAAGGCTGAGCAAGCCCAGTTTACGATAACAACGTCTTTCAATCTCTCCCACGCACGCCATCTGTGATTTGTACATCCATTTGTCTTAATTATAATTGCACACTTGCGAAGGAACACAAGAAAGACTGTAAAGGCAGAAGAGAATCAAAGACCTGGGTCTTTTATGAACAAGTGCCCAAGCGGCACCGAGTTGACTGCACAGTGATGGCCCAGTTTCAAGGAGATAGGATGCTAAATGCTCTGGGCTAATAATGTCTAGATTTACGTGTCATCGTACTGCATCCTCCCACCCCCATCACCCTTGTGTTTTGGATTGTCTCAGTTAAAACAGACAGCCATGATGGGACTGGGTGGCAAGGTTATCTCCATAGGCCTAATTCCTCTTTGATATGAATAAAACGTACGTCCAAACAACTTGATCATTTAGTGCATTGGATTGACAATAGGGAAGGGCTAAAGATCAAAGCCTATTGTAATATATTTATCAATATGAGTATATCGTGGGGCATTGCCATATTGTTGTTTGCGACACTGTGCTGATTTTTTTAGCCTTTGTCATGAAAGTGGTTCTCTCACTCCTCATTTCATTATAAGTGTCATTCCAATCTTTAAGTTTCGATTTTGAAAGGTCTGGAACAAACCCCAGATGTTACACAACTCTTCGAATTTTCAATCCTCATTTTCCTGAAAAGGCAAAGATGCACATAATACAACAATATGGAAAATTGCAGTCGATATTATTTATCAAACAATAACAACAATTTTTTATTGTGACTTATTTTTTTGCTTTTTTTTTTTTTTTTTTGCTTTCCGTGGAAGGAATCTGAGAGATTGGCTAAAAGGATTGCCAGAATAAGTAGACAAACTGAGAATGGGAAACCTTGGTATCCAACCAAGAATGACTAACTGTTTAGTGCTCACTTCCTAGGCTCTGACAAGTACGCAGGGCTCGATAAACAGACACTAAGACCAAAGGCAATTCCATCTGTTTTCGAAAATTATCCTCCTCTCAAGCAGAAACTGCCAACTCCAAGAAGATCATCTCCCAAAAAGAGGAAAAATCCTGAGAGCTGAACAAATGTTCACTGTATGATCTAGATCACTCATAATTATGCCCACCACTCAATCGAAGATCATCTTGAGAGGACAAAGGCAGAGATTAATTTATGCAAATAGAAGAAAGCTGTGCAAAGGCCGCTGAATTAAGAAATAGCAAGAAAAAGCTGGTGCGGAGAGAGAAGAAAATTGAAAGTTTTCATGTCTATTCTCTTCTTTCTTTCTTTCTTTATATGATCCAGTTATACCTCTAAAATATATATATTTTTTGTTTCTGTATGAAGGTGAACATTTTTCCTTGTTATATACTACTAACATGCCCTTCTCATGATTTTCTTATCAAAGCTATGCATGTTGTAAGTTTCATGACTCTTACTAGTTTTACCAGTTATGAATTTGTTAGTTTGAAGAAGTTGTTTGGGGGACGTAGTCTGATTACAAAACCAAACAGAAAATATTGCGGTGTTCACTGTTCAGCTTTAGCTTTCTATGTAAAAAAAACTGTCTCCGCAACAACAGCCTGTGTTGCATCGTATTTGTAGTATAATCATCTATTATGACTTTGACATAATTATAGGCGGGGATGGGATTACTATTCCTTGAGATGTCGAACAGCCAGCGCCTGCTCGCTAGCGAATCCTTCCCAAGTCAACATGGCGCGCATATAGGCCAATTGGGGCCAATGCGACGCGTTGCACTTGTGCATGCGTGCGGACTCTAGTTTATTATAGTATCTCTATGGTGACAACTGACAACTAGAATGGCGGCTTTTTCCGCTCTGAAGGATTATGGAATAATTTATGCACAGGCGGATCCAACCAATGAAAAGTTGTTGGTCCCCACACAATTTCCTCTGTTTGGGGGGCATTATGGCCACGCCCAGCTGCGATCCCACAGATTTTGTGTGTTATTTTTTTCAAAAATAATTTCTGAATCGGCTAGATTTTGGTAGCTATTTAGATCTTAGTTCGATCATGACATACGAATGAAAAACCAGGACTATTCTGTCATGGTGAACGAGAGTGTAAAATTATAGATTTGGACAATACCCAGTTAGAGGGAGCAATCCAGTTATCTGGTGGCAAGCATGGGATCAGGTTGCAAGCATGGGATCAGAAGCCTCATTTTCTAACGGTGACCGGCATCCAAAGCGTTGCCGGGGTCCCGCGACATCACCAAAACCAACAGTAAAGAAACCTCTGAGTTGACTTTAGAACTAAACAAAATAATCGTACACTCTCCAGTCACGTTCGTGTTGGCATTGTATCGTCTATGTGTCCATTGCCACATTGGCGTGAGAACCTCGTGGCAAATAAAATCTGATTTGCCTTTTAATTTGTTGGGAAAAGATGGCAACCTCAGTGAAACAACAGCAGCAGTATGAAAGGAAAAGAGTGAATCGAATGACATCATTTTTGTTTACTTTTTTTTTTATAGTTTTCTATTTGGAAATAAATGAAATGGTATTTAGGATTTGGTTGTAGAATTGGATACTTTTTGAAACCTCGTGCCTTGGACATCAACAGTAATTAAGCACGATCTACTAGTGTGCGAACTGGAAAAACGAGATTTAATGTTGACGCTGATGTAGATTCCATATACCGGGATCTAAATCCACACGCTTTTATGATGGAGGCCTGCGATTTTAGTGGTAGAGAAAGAAATAAAGTGCTTTTATCGGATATCTTTGGTCATTTAACACACACACCCACACACACCCAAAATCTGTTTTATTCATTTTTTTTTAAAACCCTAATTTATACACATTTATTTATGTATTTCTATTTGTAAGTATACTGTTTTAAGCCTTATTTTGTTATTATAATAAATATGAAATTTTCTCATTAAATGTATTTGTTCAGACATCTGTTTATTCAACCATTCTCATATTCGTTCACTCCCTCGTAGCTCAACAAATACCACATTTTAAATTTTTACCACATTGCATTCCAAAATGAATGGTGCCATTTACCCCCGAATATCTTCTCATCACTTGACCAAAATGTCTCCATTTTTTAAATAGCTGTTTGTCTCCGTTTCTCTTAACAGACTTTTCTTTTGTTTTGTTTTTTTGACAAACGTTCTCCTTGAAGCAAAAAAAAAAAGCTTTCTCCATAACGACAGTCACCATCCCCTGTTTCATCAGATTTCTGGATCATCCAAGAGCAACAGAATAACACATGAAGGCAAACAGAGAAAGATACAGATAAGATCTTGCCCTCCATATTTCTCCTGAACAAGACGCTTTAGCTAGATTGTGCCATACTTCACTAATTTTCCTTACCACGTCAACCTACGTGTATTTGTTATTGAGTTGTAATATATGTTTATGTAATGATGCGTAAAATGTGTGAACCATGTATGTGCTCTTAAACGCTCAGTGAAAGAGAATTTCCCTCATGGCATAATAAAGTGATTCTTATCCTAGCTTATCTTATATTTACCGATGAAACAGTGTGAGTACAATGATGCTATGGTTTACTGTAATGCGCGATTCGCGCGCACGCTCTTCTTACTTCAGAGGATGGTAGATTGGCCTGTGTATAGACAAGTTCGTATATAAGCACTTACCTGATAAATGGAGACATTGTCTGAAATGAGGAGAATAGGCATGATCATTCATTGAACTGAACCCAGAAACTGGCATAGTCTTCCGTTCCTCCATAATTGTGATGATATTCGTCCCATGTCTTGGTCTAGACGGTAGTGATCATGCCATAATACGATCTCTTTTTACCTCAAAAAAAAAAATTAAAAATCGAAAACGTCGAAAACGTATTTCCTGCCCCCTCTCATCGCCTTGTCGCTCTTGAATTGTATTTTGCTCCATCGCGGCAGAGTGAGGACAAGAATGGCTAGGGGTTGTTGTGTTGATGTTCTCTCTATCGGACGTTCAACAGTCGTAATTGGGCAATTTTGATGTTTCTCTATAGTGATTACTTGTGGTTCGTGGGGCAAGAGTCCGTACCCTCTCATGGCAATAATTCTGCAGTTCTGCTGCACGATCTTGGAAGCATGGGCTTTAAAGTCTTGTTTATACAAGGGCACAGGTGCACAGTGTCGTATATTATCCCTTGCTCCCGTGACTACGACAACCAATCCAAATCGAGCCCCCCCCCCCCGCCCCCCATCTCATTCATTTAAACACAATTTAGGACACATTATGGAATTGCATTAAGGCGAATATAAAGATTCATGACCAATACTACTGGGCGAAAAGCATCCTCTGCTTACAATTACTGTAAGCAACCTTTAAGTTATAACCTTACCCATTTATCGAATTCAATATAATACAGCTTTATGTTGCAAAACGCTTTTCCTCTCTTAAAATATCAGTGCAAAATGGTTTAACGGAGTGGGGGCATGCAAACTGGCCGGATTTCTGTCTTACCACCTCAGCGCTGTGTAGCAAAAACTCACGCCATTTATTTTGGAGGGCACTAGAATAGCTAAATAACTTCATAGTTGACACAGAAACAAACCTGAACGTTTTAGACATGTACTGTAAATGCTCAAATTTGTGAATCCAGCAATTTACCAAGAAAAAACAAACAAACCAACAAATTATGTGTCATGGGTTGAAGAAAACAGCGAGACATTGCAAAACTTTCGGATCGAAGATATTGATTAGGCACCGAAAGAAAACAATGTTCATTTTATCGCATGCATGCCGAATTCGTGCGTGGGTTGTTCACCCTTTTCTTTTCACATGAGATGTTTATTTATCATCTAGCCAGTACCAGTAGCATGTTATCAGATCGTCACAAGATGCTTCACATTTTAGACCACTGGCTTTTACGTCTAGAAAATGTTAGAACGATCTTTCATGTGTATTTGTTTTTATGGTAGTGAGAACACAGCCATGCATGATAAATACTGTGTGCCTAATGAGCTGTGAGAACAGGTAGTTTAGGGCACAGCAGGGGATCTTGTGCAGGAAAGAACATGATGAGTGCATTGTTGTTTTTGTCACGAAATCAGGTCAGTAAGTGGAAAACAGACATTGATCTGAATTATCTTTATTTATACATTCTAGAGGACGGACTGACATTTTTCATATACTGGTTCTTGCCATACTGGGGTGAATTACGGGGAAGGACTTGCTTGGTGAGACGAAAGAAAAAAAAATTAAGGTGAGCTATAGGCCCATTGCAGATATCGGCCATTTTAGTTGTCAGGACCGACGCATAACCATGGCGATGGTGGCATTGATTTTGACCCGTTAGCTGACTTGCACTGTGAGCACTTCAGGCGTCGCGAACCATTCGGCGGCGAGCTAAAAAAAAGTTCACTGCAGTTGTCGCGATGTGGGTTACATGGGGATATTTCGACTGACACTCTTTCGAGGTCCGCTCCCACAATCGACGAACACACAAAAATAAATACTTGCACTCTAGAAACTAAATAAATCAATTGCTTTCAATTTTAGCAGAACTGTAGAGCAGTTTAATTACAGGAATTAATGTAACAAATATAATTATAAATATATATATCAATTCAAAGGCAACTGAATCTAACTAATGGAACTACAGCTTTTATAAAGACTAACGAATTCAATCTAACTACTTGCAGGTCATATGAGTTATATGGCAAATAGAATCCGCGCACGTGGCGACAGATTTAACAGTTTAAATTCTATTAATTCAATGAGACATGTTATGATGTGGACATTTCCTCTAGACACGCCATGGAGAATGCTTGTACAACCATGCGTTGTCTGGCGGTAGCTCTGAAACTGTCTTCAAAGGTAAGTAGAACGGTTCACTTTCATCATTACAAATTAGTATAGACTCTCACCATGCGGCCCTCACTGGGAGTGAGAGCGCTGGATGTAAACGCTGTGGGTTTATATCAAACCAAGTAGCTTAGGCTCTGGAGCTTTAAATCAGGCCCCTCACAATGGACTGCTCAACTGCGTCTCCATGTCCCTCATCTGGCTGAGGACTATCGCCGTCCACCTCGTAAATGGATTTTCTACATGTGGCCCAGAACTAAGTTCTGTATGGCCTTAAATACTGGACTGCATCTGCAGCTTACCGTCTAATTCCTGGATTGTGATTGGTGCAACCACTTCTAGCTCAGCTGCCGAACTGAGTTATTTTAAGTAACAGCCCTACACAACGACCTTGGGTCGACATCAAAGGTCGAATTACTTCAATACAATATAATATAAATTTTATAGCAATAAATTCTTAACATGTTCAAAACCCCGAGCTTTTACTCTGGATCACGGTTTTTCTGTACGTCAACAGACGTCTCAATAACATTTAATTCCTACTCACCCCTTCCCTCTTTACTACCCCTAGTTCAAAACACGAGATACAACAAGTGCTCAGTCATGCACACCTACGCTGTCCCTCTATCCTTCCCCACCTTCTGTCTATCTATCAGGGAAAAAACTGTTCAAAACACATTGTTTACGAGACCAGCTCAAGGCCAAGTTATGCTGGCTCGTACAATAATTACGTTTCTAAAAATTACTTACTGCTCTCGCAAAAATTTACTCTTATGAATTAAATCTGGTCTTGACACATCCCCCACCCCAGTGAAAACTTAGGGTTTGAACGACACAATGTGTACTAAAGTCATTAAGTCAGAATACATTTGGAAGCCATATGGAAAAACTATAGCGTTAACTGAAAGTCATGAAAAAAATTGTTGAGAACGTGCATTCTGAAGGACATATGCGACGTTCTATAATATATGTGGTAATTGTGTATAGTGTAATATATGTAATGTAACAATATCGTTACAATTAAAGTGATAACCTATTTCACAAAGACATACTGTAAAGACTTAAAATATTGAGCATCTAGCTCATAGCTTCACTGAGCGTAATTATGACATATATAACATGTACAAACAATGGTTAATCTAACGTAATGGTATCCTGGCAGCAGTAGGTCTGGTCCCTTGGTTTGCCATTTCCTCATCTCATTGACCCGCAGACAAAGGCGTCAAGGTTGTCTGGAACTCAGGTCTTGGTCAGAATGGACGCTAGTGGATAAAGGAATCACATAAATTTTGAGAAAGTATGCCCATAACTTGTAGGACAAATAATGTGAAACCATCCACGGTCTCCGAATAAGGTGAAAAATGCTCAACCTCAATGTTTACAGACTATATAATGATACTAAATTAACCGGGACAACACATCGGCTTGTAGATTATCATTCCCAGGTATAGCTCTAATGGTAAATTTGTATTCCTGGAGCGCAAGGCTCCATCGGGTAAGTCGCGCATTTCTCGCTTTGTTCGACTTGAGGAATAGTAATGGACGATGATCCGTTTCAATTATAAATTCGGACATTAATAAGTATCGAGAAAATGCATCGACCGCGTAAACAATCGCGAGACACTCACGTTCGATAATCGCATATCGAGTCTCTCTATCAAGTAGCTTCCGGCTTGCGTAAAAGCACGGACGTAAGGAACCTTCATGCTCTTGGAGCAACACGGCGCCGATACCTTTATCCGACGCATCTGTACGGACGACGAAGGTCTGGCGAATATCTGGTAAAACAAGCAGGGGGAAAGTAGAAAATAAATTCTGAATAGTCTGAAGGGCATCAGCGCACTGAGGCGTCCAGACGACTTTATTTGGAAAATTCTTCCTCGTTAGATCAGATAACGGGGCTGAAAGGGAAGAAAAGTTTGGTATGAACTTCCTGTAGTAATTCAAAAGTCCCAACAAGCTACGGACTTGTTTTTTAGTTTTAGGGGGTTGAAGTTTCAAAATAGTGGATATTTTGCGATTGTCTGGAGTCTGAACCCCGCGGGTTATGGTATGACCCAAGAAGTTTATGTGGGAATAGCCCAAGAAGACCTTACTGGGCCTCGCGGTAAGGCCAGCTCGGCGAAGAGTGGCAAAGACTTCACGAAGGGCCATCAAGTGGCCAGCCCAATCGGTCTGAAAAATACATATATCATCGAAGTAGGATAACACGCAGCGCAGTTCATTTAATAAGATGTTCATCATGCGCGCGAAAGTTGCTGGTGCAGTAACCAGTCCAAAAGGCATATATTTCCATTGCATTAAACCCAAAGGGGTTTGAAAGGCTGTATACTGTTTACTATCCTCTTCGAGAGGAATCTGCCAATATCCTTTGGATAAGTCTATTTTAGAGAAGATAGTGGCGTTAGATAACCGCGCGAAAAGGTCCTCCTGATTGGGAATGGGTTCCGCATCATAGATGGTAATAGCATTGAGCTTTCTATAGTCAATGCAGAAGCGCACGGTATCGTCTTTCTTCTTGACTAACACAATGGGCGAGCAATAAGGGCTTGTAGACCGCTCTATTACGCCTAATTGTAACATTGCACGTACCTCGGTGATTATTGTTTCGTGAGCGTGCAGCGGGTACGGGTACGGTTTTACAAAAACAGGCACGTCTGTCTGGAGACGGATTACATGTTGGACTAAAAACGTACAACCGGGCAGGTCAGTGAACACTGTCGCAAATTCTTGGAGCAGGTCCGTAAGGTCCTGTTTTTGAGACGGCGTAAGCTCATCACTGATATTAATATCACTGATGCTCTCGGAGGCTTGTAATATGGGCAAGGATCTGTCGATACTTAACGGGTCCTCGTCGTCGACAGTAACTAAAGCCGCGTTGGCCCTTGCGATGACATGAACGGAGTCGCCTCGACGACGATCATCGCTAGGCAGGTACTTTTTGAGCATATTAATATGGAATACTTTTTGCTGCCCGCGGATGTCTATCAAGTAATTGACTCTGGAGAGTCTCTTTTGGACTCTATATGGTCCCTTCCACGTTAGAAGGAGTTTATTTTGCGTTTGAGGCAAAAGTACAAGTGTCAGATCTCCGACGGTTAAGGCGCGCATTTGGGCGCCCTGATCGCGATAAAATTTTGAAGAACTCGCTCTAGCGCATGCAAATTGCAGAGCGGTTTTGCATGCATTAATAATTCGTTGTCGGAGATCGACAACATATTGATACGCGGAGCGCGTATCATAATCATCGGTTTCCGAACCGGTGAACAATTGACTAAGAATGGCCATCGGGCCACGTGGTTTACGTCCGTATAATAGTTCAAATGGGGAGAAACCCGTGGACGCGTGCGGGAGTTCCCTATAGGCGAAAAGAATAGCGGGGAGCTGACGGTCCCAGTCTCCTGGTCTATCGGCAGATACGCGGGCTAACATTGCCTTCATGCTCGCGTTCCACCGCTCGCAACAACCGTTTGATTGCGGATGATAGGGGGACGTTAATTTCTGCCTAATGCCCGCTAACTCCAGCACCTTTTTGTATAGTTCAGAGGTGAATTGTGGACCTCTGTCGGAAAGAATCTCGCCGGGAAATCCGACTCGCGAGAAAATAGTCATAAGCGCTTCAGCGATATGGTCAGCCGTAATGTCTTTCAAGGGAATAGCCTCAGGCCAGCGCGTCGCGTAGTCGATGACCGAAAGAATAAAACGGTGGCCCCTATCTGATTTAGTAAGAGGGCCCACCAAGTCAATCGCGACCCGCTGAAATGGGATTGAGACTGGAGGCATTTCCTGTAGGGGCGCGCGCGATGCCTTACCTTTGGGTGTACGTTTTTGACACACATCGCAGCGCGCCACAAAACGGTTGACGTCCGCGTATACTCCAGGCCAAAAAAAATGTGCCAATATTCGTGACTTGGTTCTGGCTGAACCTTGGTGGCCTGAAAAGGAAGTGTCGTGCGCGAGACGCAAAATATCACGACGGAACGACTTAGGAACTACCAGCTGTTCGACGGCGTCGCGTTTATTTCTGAAATTTCTATAAAGTAATTTATTCTTAATAAGGAATGGAGAGGCATTTCCATTCTGAGGTTGAACCCTCGCAAACAGCGGTTGAAGTGAAGAGTCGTTTTGTTGTTCTCTGTAAAAAATGGAAGGCGTGACATTGAAATCAAAAACGGGGGTCGCTAAATTACTATCCGGTGGACGTTTTGACTGTTGTCGGGTGATTACACACGCAACTTCTTCTGTCCAGATGTTCAAGTCGCCGTCAGGTGTATCGTTCACCTGTGGTAAGTTACCAATTATTAAATCGGCAACCGGATTCGGTAAAACACACGCCGTTACGACACCGGTAATAAATGGCGTGGCGACGTAGACCTCCGCGAGTCGGAAACGCTCGACGGAGCCCCCAAAAGTAATACATGTTGCCTGTTGTTCAATAAGTTGGGTCGGTCGAACCAAAGACTCCCGGACACCTATGGTGGTGCATCCTGTATCCCGTAACACGGACGCGGGTATGGCATTTACATGACCTTTATATAATGTCAATGACCCGTGCTGATGAAGGGCCGACATCACCGGGACGGCGCCCGTCATGGGCGACGTGAGTTCGACGGGGCTGACATTCTGTGCAGCCGGAACTACGACAGTGCAAGCATTCGCAGCCTCGAATTTTACTTTACAATCCTTTGATATATGCCCAGGTCTATTGCACCGATAGCACCTGATAATATTCACGTTACGTTGGGGTGGCATTGGAGGCGCGTTATATGGAGTAGTAAAATATGCCCAAGGAGGTGGGCATGGTGGGCCTTGATACTGGAAGCCCTTGCAATTATCCCGACGCGGTGGACCAGAAAAATTTTGCGCTTGTGGTCCAGTGGGTGGTCCAGCACGTCGCGGAAAACCGCGCGATCGATTCGGTGGCGGTTGGGAGTATGCCCTCGGAGACGGTGTCTGGCGATTAGTAGGACGGGAATTTCTACTTCCCGCAGGTGGAGCACCACTGACTCCGGCATAAAAGGGTTCGCTTGTTTTTGGTTTCGCCAGCGAACGATTGGGATGGGCAGAAGCGTACTGCTCCGCCAACGACGTGGTTTCTATTAATGTTTTCGGTGCCCACTCTTTAAGGTGGGACACCAGATCAGGGTGACACGCGTTATAAATTTGGTCCTTTAATATTAGCTCGTACAGCCCTTGAAAGCTACCGTCAGTGATGCCGGCTAACTGAATCCAGCGGTCGAGGTAGTGCTTTAATCGATCAACGTACGTAGAGAAGTTTTCGGATGGGTCCGGTTTACACGTCCGGAATCGTTGGTGAAACCCGTCCTCTGTATGTTGAAATCTTTTGAGAAGAGCCTTTTTAAGGACATCATAGTTTTTAGAATCTTCAATATTGAGGCCATGAAATACCTCAAGCGCACGACCAGTCAATAAATTTGCAAGGCACGAAGTCCATTCCGTGCGGTCCCAACCGGCGGCTACAGCGTGGAGCTCAAAGCGATGGATGTAAGAATCGATGTGGTCGATCTTATCATTGTAGGTCGGTAGCTTCGGCTTAGTTTTAACATTATTCGCGGATGCTAGAGGAGCCGCGGTGGGCTGGATGGCCTGCAATTCTAGTTTCTTTAGAAAAATTTCATGCTCTCTTTGAGCCGCGTTCTCAGCTCTTTTTCGTTCTTCTTTTTCTCTTTCTCGTTCTTCTTTTTCTCTTTCTCGTTCTTCTTTTTCTCTTTCGTGTCGTTCTTTTTCTCTTTCTCGTTCGCGTTCCTCGGCCTTCTCGGCTCGTTCTGCGGCGCGCTCCTCTCGAGCCAGCTCTTGGTCTTCCTTTTGTTTCCTTTCGCACCAAGCGGGTAGCTGATCATCGGGGACGCCCAACAGCTTCGCCGCGTTAATATAGGCAGAGTAATCAGTCATTATGGTTAAGACTCCGAATAAGTCTCTATATGAGATCTAGTATTGATAAAGGTCAGGTATCCGGATCCTTCACGCGATAACCTGCGTACAGTGAACTATGTTAGCACTGTATTCTTTACGATTATCCGATTAAAATAACAATCTTAATTATTAACCTGAAGTTATCAATTATCCCTGAGGCCAATTGACCTCGTCGGGTGGCCGCTACTAAGAACGACGAATTACCAACACTGTTCCTTCGTTATACAACTTGCAGTGTCCTTACTGTTATCACTGCGTAACTAATGTTTATGACGTATAAATCAACGACAATTTTATTTCGTTGATTAAAATTACAGCTATCTTTATATAGCTATCGTATATTTTAAATTCCGAGGTAAATTCTATTACCTGAAGTTCTTTTTAAGAACTACTATTTCAGTACTTAGTTACTGAAGATTCAAGGCAGGTGCACAACTGCGCTTGAATGGGGAATCTCTATTCCCAACAATATATTTAACTTCCGGCCTATGAGCCTTACTCGTCACAACAACCAGAGAATATAATCAATGCGTCAACATTGACGCATGATTCACACAGGCAATATATTTAAGAAAAGGAATGTATAATTACAATGTACGTAAGGTGTAATAAAAAAACAACACGAAACTCGACGTTAGACTAACAAGAAAAGACGGACAATAACAAACTCTACAGTCTGAACATATTTACAGATAGGATTAAGAAGAGGACAAGAGAGACGTCTTCCTAAAACAACGAGGAAGATAGAAACGCTACAATCTAAACAAAATGTACAGATCCCTATCAAAGTCTATTCTCACGAATGCGAATCCTCACTGTTTTAATCACCACTGGTTGTTGCGAGACCGCAGACGTTGTCGTCGAAACGGCAAAATCGGCGACCAAGCCACCACTTTGGCACAGAGGACACGCACACGTAAGAACGCCCTTGCCACCGCCCGTGGGTTCCTAAACACAGAGAAAAAGTAAAATGAGCCTGTAAAACAGAAGGAGGAACACTCAACTCCTTAACGCAGACGATATTAAGGATGGAATCACTTAACTCAAGGAACTGGTGGAGATTCCTTTAGCCCTTGCGTACACCACAGTCAGTACGTTTGTCTTTCTTCGTTTAGTTATGTTGAAGTCTCCTTGGCCTCGATCCTCGGGTCAATGGGAGAGCCGGAAATATGTGGAACAAATAATGAAAGAAAGCAGTATACAAAACTAAATACAATGAAGTAATTAAAGTAGCTCAACGTGAAGACCACGTGAGCACTGAAACTGAAAAAAAACAAAAGTTAATCAAAGAGAAAACCGATATTATACTCCAATCTAAATAACCTATAAACTAAACAATGTCCCCTCCAGTGTCGCGATGTGGGTTACATGGGGATATTTCGACTGACACTCTTTCGAGGTCCGCTCCCACAATCGACGAACACACAAAAATAAATACTTGCACTCTAGAAACTAAATAAATCAATTGCTTTCAATTTTAGCAGAACTGTAGAGCAGTTTAATTACAGGAATTAATGTAACAAATATAATTATAAATATATATATCAATTCAAAGGCAACTGAATCTAACTAATGGAACTACAGCTTTTATAAAGACTAACGAATTCAATCTAACTACTTGCAGGTCATATGAGTTATATGGCAAATAGAATCCGCGCACGTGGCGACAGATTTAACAGTTTAAATTCTATTAATTCAATGAGACATGTTATGATGTGGACATTTCCTCTAGACACGCCATGGAGAATGCTTGTACAACCATGCGTTGTCTGGCGGTAGCTCTGAAACTGTCTTCAAAGGTAAGTAGAACGGTTCACTTTCATCATTACAAATTAGTATAGACTCTCACCATGCGGCCCTCACTGGGAGTGAGAGCGCTGGATGTAAACGCTGTGGGTTTATATCAAACCAAGTAGCTTAGGCTCTGGAGCTTTAAATCAGGCCCCTCACAATGGACTGCTCAACTGCGTCTCCATGTCCCTCATCTGGCTGAGGACTATCGCCGTCCACCTCGTAAATGGATTTTCTACATGTGGCCCAGAACTAAGTTCTGTATGGCCTTAAATACTGGACTGCATCTGCAGCTTACCGTCTAATTCCTGGATTGTGATTGGTGCAACCACTTCTAGCTCAGCTGCCGAACTGAGTTATTTTAAGTAACAGCCCTACACAACGACCTTGGGTCGACATCAAAGGTCGAATTACTTCAATACAATATAATATAAATTTTATAGCAATAAATTCTTAACATGTTCAAAACCCCGAGCTTTTACTCTGGATCACGGTTTTTCTGTACGTCAACAGACGTCTCAATAACATTTAATTCCTACTCACCCCTTCCCTCTTTACTACCCCTAGTTCAAAACACGAGATACAACAAGTGCTCAGTCATGCACACCTACGCTGTCCCTCTATCCTTCCCCACCTTCTGTCTATCTATCAGGGAAAAAACTGTTCAAAACACATTGTTTACGAGACCAGCTCAAGGCCAAGTTATGCTGGCTCGTACAATAATTACGTTTCTAAAAATTACTTACTGCTCTCGCAAAAATTTACTCTTATGAATTAAATCTGGTCTTGACACATCCCCCACCCCAGTGAAAACTTAGGGTTTGAACGACACAATGTGTACTAAAGTCATTAAGTCAGAATACATTTGGAAGCCATATGGAAAAACTATAGCGTTAACTGAAAGTCATGAAAAAAATTGTTGAGAACGTGCATTCTGAAGGACATATGCGACGTTCTATAATATATGTGGTAATTGTGTATAGTGTAATATATGTAATGTAACAATATCGTTACAATTAAAGTGATAACCTATTTCACAAAGACATACTGTAAAGACTTAAAATATTGAGCATCTAGCTCATAGCTTCACTGAGCGTAATTATGACATATATAACATGTACAAACAATGGTTAATCTAACGTAATGGTATCCTGGCAGCAGTAGGTCTGGTCCCTTGGTTTGCCATTTCCTCATCTCATTGACCCGCAGACAAAGGCGTCAAGGTTGTCTGGAACTCAGGTCTTGGTCAGAATGGACGCTAGTGGATAAAGGAATCACATAAATTTTGAGAAAGTATGCCCATAACTTGTAGGACAAATAATGTGAAACCATCCACGGTCTCCGAATAAGGTGAAAAATGCTCAACCTCAATGTTTACAGACTATATAATGATACTAAATTAACCGGGACAACACATCGGCTTGTAGATTATCATTCCCAGGTATAGCTCTAATGGTAAATTTGTATTCCTGGAGCGCAAGGCTCCATCGGGTAAGTCGCGCATTTCTCGCTTTGTTCGACTTGAGGAATAGTAATGGACGATGATCCGTTTCAATTATAAATTCGGACATTAATAAGTATCGAGAAAATGCATCGACCGCGTAAACAATCGCGAGACACTCACGTTCGATAATCGCATATCGAGTCTCTCTATCAAGTAGCTTCCGGCTTGCGTAAAAGCACGGACGTAAGGAACCTTCATGCTCTTGGAGCAACACGGCGCCGATACCTTTATCCGACGCATCTGTACGGACGACGAAGGTCTGGCGAATATCTGGTAAAACAAGCAGGGGGAAAGTAGAAAATAAATTCTGAATAGTCTGAAGGGCATCAGCGCACTGAGGCGTCCAGACGACTTTATTTGGAAAATTCTTCCTCGTTAGATCAGATAACGGGGCTGAAAGGGAAGAAAAGTTTGGTATGAACTTCCTGTAGTAATTCAAAAGTCCCAACAAGCTACGGACTTGTTTTTTAGTTTTAGGGGGTTGAAGTTTCAAAATAGTGGATATTTTGCGATTGTCTGGAGTCTGAACCCCGCGGGTTATGGTATGACCCAAGAAGTTTATGTGGGAATAGCCCAAGAAGACCTTACTGGGCCTCGCGGTAAGGCCAGCTCGGCGAAGAGTGGCAAAGACTTCACGAAGGGCCATCAAGTGGCCAGCCCAATCGGTCTGAAAAATACATATATCATCGAAGTAGGATAACACGCAGCGCAGTTCATTTAATAAGATGTTCATCATGCGCGCGAAAGTTGCTGGTGCAGTAACCAGTCCAAAAGGCATATATTTCCATTGCATTAAACCCAAAGGGGTTTGAAAGGCTGTATACTGTTTACTATCCTCTTCGAGAGGAATCTGCCAATATCCTTTGGATAAGTCTATTTTAGAGAAGATAGTGGCGTTAGATAACCGCGCGAAAAGGTCCTCCTGATTGGGAATGGGTTCCGCATCATAGATGGTAATAGCATTGAGCTTTCTATAGTCAATGCAGAAGCGCACGGTATCGTCTTTCTTCTTGACTAACACAATGGGCGAGCAATAAGGGCTTGTAGACCGCTCTATTACGCCTAATTGTAACATTGCACGTACCTCGGTGATTATTGTTTCGTGAGCGTGCAGCGGGTACGGGTACGGTTTTACAAAAACAGGCACGTCTGTCTGGAGACGGATTACATGTTGGACTAAAAACGTACAACCGGGCAGGTCAGTGAACACTGTCGCAAATTCTTGGAGCAGGTCCGTAAGGTCCTGTTTTTGAGACGGCGTAAGCTCATCACTGATATTAATATCACTGATGCTCTCGGAGGCTTGTAATATGGGCAAGGATCTGTCGATACTTAACGGGTCCTCGTCGTCGACAGTAACTAAAGCCGCGTTGGCCCTTGCGATGACATGAACGGAGTCGCCTCGACGACGATCATCGCTAGGCAGGTACTTTTTGAGCATATTAATATGGAATACTTTTTGCTGCCCGCGGATGTCTATCAAGTAATTGACTCTGGAGAGTCTCTTTTGGACTCTATATGGTCCCTTCCACGTTAGAAGGAGTTTATTTTGCGTTTGAGGCAAAAGTACAAGTGTCAGATCTCCGACGGTTAAGGCGCGCATTTGGGCGCCCTGATCGCGATAAAATTTTGAAGAACTCGCTCTAGCGCATGCAAATTGCAGAGCGGTTTTGCATGCATTAATAATTCGTTGTCGGAGATCGACAACATATTGATACGCGGAGCGCGTATCATAATCATCGGTTTCCGAACCGGTGAACAATTGACTAAGAATGGCCATCGGGCCACGTGGTTTACGTCCGTATAATAGTTCAAATGGGGAGAAACCCGTGGACGCGTGCGGGAGTTCCCTATAGGCGAAAAGAATAGCGGGGAGCTGACGGTCCCAGTCTCCTGGTCTATCGGCAGATACGCGGGCTAACATTGCCTTCATGCTCGCGTTCCACCGCTCGCAACAACCGTTTGATTGCGGATGATAGGGGGACGTTAATTTCTGCCTAATGCCCGCTAACTCCAGCACCTTTTTGTATAGTTCAGAGGTGAATTGTGGACCTCTGTCGGAAAGAATCTCGCCGGGAAATCCGACTCGCGAGAAAATAGTCATAAGCGCTTCAGCGATATGGTCAGCCGTAATGTCTTTCAAGGGAATAGCCTCAGGCCAGCGCGTCGCGTAGTCGATGACCGAAAGAATAAAACGGTGGCCCCTATCTGATTTAGTAAGAGGGCCCACCAAGTCAATCGCGACCCGCTGAAATGGGATTGAGACTGGAGGCATTTCCTGTAGGGGCGCGCGCGATGCCTTACCTTTGGGTGTACGTTTTTGACACACATCGCAGCGCGCCACAAAACGGTTGACGTCCGCGTATACTCCAGGCCAAAAAAAATGTGCCAATATTCGTGACTTGGTTCTGGCTGAACCTTGGTGGCCTGAAAAGGAAGTGTCGTGCGCGAGACGCAAAATATCACGACGGAACGACTTAGGAACTACCAGCTGTTCGACGGCGTCGCGTTTATTTCTGAAATTTCTATAAAGTAATTTATTCTTAATAAGGAATGGAGAGGCATTTCCATTCTGAGGTTGAACCCTCGCGAACAGCGGTTGAAGTGAAGAGTCGTTTTGTTGTTCTCTGTAAAAAATGGAAGGCGTGACATTGAAATCAAAAACGGGGGTCGCTAAATTACTATCCGGTGGACGTTTTGACTGTTGTCGGGTGATTACACACGCAACTTCTTCTGTCCAGATGTTCAAGTCGCCGTCAGGTGTATCGTTCACCTGTGGTAAGTTACCAATTATTAAATCGGCAACCGGATTCGGTAAAACACACGCCGTTACGACACCGGTAATAAATGGCGTGGCGACGTAGACCTCCGCGAGTCGGAAACGCTCGACGGAGCCCCCAAAAGTAATACATGTTGCCTGTTGTTCAATAAGTTGGGTCGGTCGAACCAAAGACTCCCGGACACCTATGGTGGTGCATCCTGTATCCCGTAACACGGACGCGGGTATGGCATTTACATGACCTTTATATAATGTCAATGACCCGTGCTGATGAAGGGCCGACATCACCGGGACGGCGCCCGTCATGGGCGACGTGAGTTCGACGGGGCTGACATTCTGTGCAGCCGGAACTACGACAGTGCAAGCATTCGCAGCCTCGAATTTTACTTTACAATCCTTTGATATATGCCCAGGTCTATTGCACCGATAGCACCTGATAATATTCACGTTACGTTGGGGTGGCATTGGAGGCGCGTTATATGGAGTAGTAAAATATGCCCAAGGAGGTGGGCATGGTGGGCCTTGATACTGGAAGCCCTTGCAATTATCCCGACGCGGTGGACCAGAAAAATTTTGCGCTTGTGGTCCAGTGGGTGGTCCAGCACGTCGCGGAAAACCGCGCGATCGATTCGGTGGCGGTTGGGAGTATGCCCTCGGAGACGGTGTCTGGCGATTAGTAGGACGGGAATTTCTACTTCCCGCAGGTGGAGCACCACTGACTCCGGCATAAAAGGGTTCGCTTGTTTTTGGTTTCGCCAGCGAACGATTGGGATGGGCAGAAGCGTACTGCTCCGCCAACGACGTGGTTTCTATTAATGTTTTCGGTGCCCACTCTTTAAGGTGGGACACCAGATCAGGGTGACACGCGTTATAAATTTGGTCCTTTAATATTAGCTCGTACAGCCCTTGAAAGCTACCGTCAGTGATGCCGGCTAACTGAATCCAGCGGTCGAGGTAGTGCTTTAATCGATCAACGTACGTAGAGAAGTTTTCGGATGGGTCCGGTTTACACGTCCGGAATCGTTGGTGAAACCCGTCCTCTGTATGTTGAAATCTTTTGAGAAGAGCCTTTTTAAGGACATCATAGTTTTTAGAATCTTCAATATTGAGGCCATGAAATACCTCAAGCGCACGACCAGTCAATAAATTTGCAAGGCACGAAGTCCATTCCGTGCGGTCCCAACCGGCGGCTACAGCGTGGAGCTCAAAGCGATGGATGTAAGAATCGATGTGGTCGATCTTATCATTGTAGGTCGGTAGCTTCGGCTTAGTTTTAACATTATTCGCGGATGCTAGAGGAGCCGCGGTGGGCTGGATGGCCTGCAATTCTAGTTTCTTTAGAAAAATTTCATGCTCTCTTTGAGCCGCGTTCTCAGCTCTTTTTCGTTCTTCTTTTTCTCTTTCTCGTTCTTCTTTTTCTCTTTCTCGTTCTTCTTTTTCTCTTTCGTGTCGTTCTTTTTCTCTTTCTCGTTCGCGTTCCTCGGCCTTCTCGGCTCGTTCTGCGGCGCGCTCCTCTCGAGCCAGCTCTTGGTCTTCCTTTTGTTTCCTTTCGCACCAAGCGGGTAGCTGATCATCGGGGACGCCCAACAGCTTCGCCGCGTTAATATAGGCAGAGTAATCAGTCATTATGGTTAAGACTCCGAATAAGTCTCTATATGAGATCTAGTATTGATAAAGGTCAGGTATCCGGATCCTTCACGCGATAACCTGCGTACAGTGAACTATGTTAGCACTGTATTCTTTACGATTATCCGATTAAAATAACAATCTTAATTATTAACCTGAAGTTATCAATTATCCCTGAGGCCAATTGACCTCGTCGGGTGGCCGCTACTAAGAACGACGAATTACCAACACTGTTCCTTCGTTATACAACTTGCAGTGTCCTTACTGTTATCACTGCGTAACTAATGTTTATGACGTATAAATCAACGACAATTTTATTTCGTTGATTAAAATTACAGCTATCTTTATATAGCTATCGTATATTTTAAATTCCGAGGTAAATTCTATTACCTGAAGTTCTTTTTAAGAACTACTATTTCAGTACTTAGTTACTGAAGATTCAAGGCAGGTGCACAACTGCGCTTGAATGGGGAATCTCTATTCCCAACAATATATTTAACTTCCGGCCTATGAGCCTTACTCGTCACAACAACCAGAGAATATAATCAATGCGTCAACATTGACGCATGATTCACACAGGCAATATATTTAAGAAAAGGAATGTATAATTACAATGTACGTAAGGTGTAATAAAAAAACAACACGAAACTCGACGTTAGACTAACAAGAAAAGACGGACAATAACAAACTCTACAGTCTGAACATATTTACAGATAGGATTAAGAAGAGGACAAGAGAGACGTCTTCCTAAAACAACGAGGAAGATAGAAACGCTACAATCTAAACAAAATGTACAGATCCCTATCAAAGTCTATTCTCACGAATGCGAATCCTCACTGTTTTAATCACCACTGGTTGTTGCGAGACCGCAGACGTTGTCGTCGAAACGGCAAAATCGGCGACCAAGCCACCACTTTGGCACAGAGGACACGCACACGTAAGAACGCCCTTGCCACCGCCCGTGGGTTCCTAAACACAGAGAAAAAGTAAAATGAGCCTGTAAAACAGAAGGAGGAACACTCAACTCCTTAACGCAGACGATATTAAGGATGGAATCACTTAACTCAAGGAACTGGTGGAGATTCCTTTAGCCCTTGCGTACACCACAGTCAGTACGTTTGTCTTTCTTCGTTTAGTTATGTTGAAGTCTCCTTGGCCTCGATCCTCGGGTCAATGGGAGAGCCGGAAATATGTGGAACAAATAATGAAAGAAAGCAGTATACAAAACTAAATACAATGAAGTAATTAAAGTAGCTCAACGTGAAGACCACGTGAGCACTGAAACTGAAAAAAAACAAAAGTTAATCAAAGAGAAAACCGATATTATACTCCAATCTAAATAACCTATAAACTAAACAATGTCCCCTCCAGTGTCGCGATGTGGGTTACATGGGGATATTTCGACTGACACTCTTTCGAGGTCCGCTCCCACAATCGACGAACACACAAAAATAAATACTTGCACTCTAGAAACTAAATAAATCAATTGCTTTCAATTTTAGCAGAACTGTAGAGCAGTTTAATTACAGGAATTAATGTAACAAATATAATTATAAATATATATATCAATTCAAAGGCAACTGAATCTAACTAATGGAACTACAGCTTTTATAAAGACTAACGAATTCAATCTAACTACTTGCAGGTCATATGAGTTATATGGCAAATAGAATCCGCGCACGTGGCGACAGATTTAACAGTTTAAATTCTATTAATTCAATGAGACATGTTATGATGTGGACATTTCCTCTAGACACGCCATGGAGAATGCTTGTACAACCATGCGTTGTCTGGCGGTAGCTCTGAAACTGTCTTCAAAGGTAAGTAGAACGGTTCACTTTCATCATTACAAATTAGTATAGACTCTCACCATGCGGCCCTCACTGGGAGTGAGAGCGCTGGATGTAAACGCTGTGGGTTTATATCAAACCAAGTAGCTTAGGCTCTGGAGCTTTAAATCAGGCCCCTCACAATGGACTGCTCAACTGCGTCTCCATGTCCCTCATCTGGCTGAGGACTATCGCCGTCCACCTCGTAAATGGATTTTCTACATGTGGCCCAGAACTAAGTTCTGTATGGCCTTAAATACTGGACTGCATCTGCAGCTTACCGTCTAATTCCTGGATTGTGATTGGTGCAACCACTTCTAGCTCAGCTGCCGAACTGAGTTATTTTAAGTAACAGCCCTACACAACGACCTTGGGTCGACATCAAAGGTCGAATTACTTCAATACAATATAATATAAATTTTATAGCAATAAATTCTTAACATGTTCAAAACCCCGAGCTTTTACTCTGGATCACGGTTTTTCTGTACGTCAACAGACGTCTCAATAACATTTAATTCCTACTCACCCCTTCCCTCTTTACTACCCCTAGTTCAAAACACGAGATACAACAAGTGCTCAGTCATGCACACCTACGCTGTCCCTCTATCCTTCCCCACCTTCTGTCTATCTATCAGGGAAAAAACTGTTCAAAACACATTGTTTACGAGACCAGCTCAAGGCCAAGTTATGCTGGCTCGTACAATAATTACGTTTCTAAAAATTACTTACTGCTCTCGCAAAAATTTACTCTTATGAATTAAATCTGGTCTTGACACATCCCCCACCCCAGTGAAAACTTAGGGTTTGAACGACACAATGTGTACTAAAGTCATTAAGTCAGAATACATTTGGAAGCCATATGGAAAAACTATAGCGTTAACTGAAAGTCATGAAAAAAATTGTTGAGAACGTGCATTCTGAAGGACATATGCGACGTTCTATAATATATGTGGTAATTGTGTATAGTGTAATATATGTAATGTAACAATATCGTTACAATTAAAGTGATAACCTATTTCACAAAGACATACTGTAAAGACTTAAAATATTGAGCATCTAGCTCATAGCTTCACTGAGCGTAATTATGACATATATAACATGTACAAACAATGGTTAATCTAACGTAATGGTATCCTGGCAGCAGTAGGTCTGGTCCCTTGGTTTGCCATTTCCTCATCTCATTGACCCGCAGACAAAGGCGTCAAGGTTGTCTGGAACTCAGGTCTTGGTCAGAATGGACGCTAGTGGATAAAGGAATCACATAAATTTTGAGAAAGTATGCCCATAACTTGTAGGACAAATAATGTGAAACCATCCACGGTCTCCGAATAAGGTGAAAAATGCTCAACCTCAATGTTTACAGACTATATAATGATACTAAATTAACCGGGACAACACATCGGCTTGTAGATTATCATTCCCAGGTATAGCTCTAATGGTAAATTTGTATTCCTGGAGCGCAAGGCTCCATCGGGTAAGTCGCGCATTTCTCGCTTTGTTCGACTTGAGGAATAGTAATGGACGATGATCCGTTTCAATTATAAATTCGGACATTAATAAGTATCGAGAAAATGCATCGACCGCGTAAACAATCGCGAGACACTCACGTTCGATAATCGCATATCGAGTCTCTCTATCAAGTAGCTTCCGGCTTGCGTAAAAGCACGGACGTAAGGAACCTTCATGCTCTTGGAGCAACACGGCGCCGATACCTTTATCCGACGCATCTGTACGGACGACGAAGGTCTGGCGAATATCTGGTAAAACAAGCAGGGGGAAAGTAGAAAATAAATTCTGAATAGTCTGAAGGGCATCAGCGCACTGAGGCGTCCAGACGACTTTATTTGGAAAATTCTTCCTCGTTAGATCAGATAACGGGGCTGAAAGGGAAGAAAAGTTTGGTATGAACTTCCTGTAGTAATTCAAAAGTCCCAACAAGCTACGGACTTGTTTTTTAGTTTTAGGGGGTTGAAGTTTCAAAATAGTGGATATTTTGCGATTGTCTGGAGTCTGAACCCCGCGGGTTATGGTATGACCCAAGAAGTTTATGTGGGAATAGCCCAAGAAGACCTTACTGGGCCTCGCGGTAAGGCCAGCTCGGCGAAGAGTGGCAAAGACTTCACGAAGGGCCATCAAGTGGCCAGCCCAATCGGTCTGAAAAATACATATATCATCGAAGTAGGATAACACGCAGCGCAGTTCATTTAATAAGATGTTCATCATGCGCGCGAAAGTTGCTGGTGCAGTAACCAGTCCAAAAGGCATATATTTCCATTGCATTAAACCCAAAGGGGTTTGAAAGGCTGTATACTGTTTACTATCCTCTTCGAGAGGAATCTGCCAATATCCTTTGGATAAGTCTATTTTAGAGAAGATAGTGGCGTTAGATAACCGCGCGAAAAGGTCCTCCTGATTGGGAATGGGTTCCGCATCATAGATGGTAATAGCATTGAGCTTTCTATAGTCAATGCAGAAGCGCACGGTATCGTCTTTCTTCTTGACTAACACAATGGGCGAGCAATAAGGGCTTGTAGACCGCTCTATTACGCCTAATTGTAACATTGCACGTACCTCGGTGATTATTGTTTCGTGAGCGTGCAGCGGGTACGGGTACGGTTTTACAAAAACAGGCACGTCTGTCTGGAGACGGATTACATGTTGGACTAAAAACGTACAACCGGGCAGGTCAGTGAACACTGTCGCAAATTCTTGGAGCAGGTCCGTAAGGTCCTGTTTTTGAGACGGCGTAAGCTCATCACTGATATTAATATCACTGATGCTCTCGGAGGCTTGTAATATGGGCAAGGATCTGTCGATACTTAACGGGTCCTCGTCGTCGACAGTAACTAAAGCCGCGTTGGCCCTTGCGATGACATGAACGGAGTCGCCTCGACGACGATCATCGCTAGGCAGGTACTTTTTGAGCATATTAATATGGAATACTTTTTGCTGCCCGCGGATGTCTATCAAGTAATTGACTCTGGAGAGTCTCTTTTGGACTCTATATGGTCCCTTCCACGTTAGAAGGAGTTTATTTTGCGTTTGAGGCAAAAGTACAAGTGTCAGATCTCCGACGGTTAAGGCGCGCATTTGGGCGCCCTGATCGCGATAAAATTTTGAAGAACTCGCTCTAGCGCATGCAAATTGCAGAGCGGTTTTGCATGCATTAATAATTCGTTGTCGGAGATCGACAACATATTGATACGCGGAGCGCGTATCATAATCATCGGTTTCCGAACCGGTGAACAATTGACTAAGAATGGCCATCGGGCCACGTGGTTTACGTCCGTATAATAGTTCAAATGGGGAGAAACCCGTGGACGCGTGCGGGAGTTCCCTATAGGCGAAAAGAATAGCGGGGAGCTGACGGTCCCAGTCTCCTGGTCTATCGGCAGATACGCGGGCTAACATTGCCTTCATGCTCGCGTTCCACCGCTCGCAACAACCGTTTGATTGCGGATGATAGGGGGACGTTAATTTCTGCCTAATGCCCGCTAACTCCAGCACCTTTTTGTATAGTTCAGAGGTGAATTGTGGACCTCTGTCGGAAAGAATCTCGCCGGGAAATCCGACTCGCGAGAAAATAGTCATAAGCGCTTCAGCGATATGGTCAGCCGTAATGTCTTTCAAGGGAATAGCCTCAGGCCAGCGCGTCGCGTAGTCGATGACCGAAAGAATAAAACGGTGGCCCCTATCTGATTTAGTAAGAGGGCCCACCAAGTCAATCGCGACCCGCTGAAATGGGATTGAGACTGGAGGCATTTCCTGTAGGGGCGCGCGCGATGCCTTACCTTTGGGTGTACGTTTTTGACACACATCGCAGCGCGCCACAAAACGGTTGACGTCCGCGTATACTCCAGGCCAAAAAAAATGTGCCAATATTCGTGACTTGGTTCTGGCTGAACCTTGGTGGCCTGAAAAGGAAGTGTCGTGCGCGAGACGCAAAATATCACGACGGAACGACTTAGGAACTACCAGCTGTTCGACGGCGTCGCGTTTATTTCTGAAATTTCTATAAAGTAATTTATTCTTAATAAGGAATGGAGAGGCATTTCCATTCTGAGGTTGAACCCTCGCGAACAGCGGTTGAAGTGAAGAGTCGTTTTGTTGTTCTCTGTAAAAAATGGAAGGCGTGACATTGAAATCAAAAACGGGGGTCGCTAAATTACTATCCGGTGGACGTTTTGACTGTTGTCGGGTGATTACACACGCAACTTCTTCTGTCCAGATGTTCAAGTCGCCGTCAGGTGTATCGTTCACCTGTGGTAAGTTACCAATTATTAAATCGGCAACCGGATTCGGTAAAACACACGCCGTTACGACACCGGTAATAAATGGCGTGGCGACGTAGACCTCCGCGAGTCGGAAACGCTCGACGGAGCCCCCAAAAGTAATACATGTTGCCTGTTGTTCAATAAGTTGGGTCGGTCGAACCAAAGACTCCCGGACACCTATGGTGGTGCATCCTGTATCCCGTAACACGGACGCGGGTATGGCATTTACATGACCTTTATATAATGTCAATGACCCGTGCTGATGAAGGGCCGACATCACCGGGACGGCGCCCGTCATGGGCGACGTGAGTTCGACGGGGCTGACATTCTGTGCAGCCGGAACTACGACAGTGCAAGCATTCGCAGCCTCGAATTTTACTTTACAATCCTTTGATATATGCCCAGGTCTATTGCACCGATAGCACCTGATAATATTCACGTTACGTTGGGGTGGCATTGGAGGCGCGTTATATGGAGTAGTAAAATATGCCCAAGGAGGTGGGCATGGTGGGCCTTGATACTGGAAGCCCTTGCAATTATCCCGACGCGGTGGACCAGAAAAATTTTGCGCTTGTGGTCCAGTGGGTGGTCCAGCACGTCGCGGAAAACCGCGCGATCGATTCGGTGGCGGTTGGGAGTATGCCCTCGGAGACGGTGTCTGGCGATTAGTAGGACGGGAATTTCTACTTCCCGCAGGTGGAGCACCACTGACTCCGGCATAAAAGGGTTCGCTTGTTTTTGGTTTCGCCAGCGAACGATTGGGATGGGCAGAAGCGTACTGCTCCGCCAACGACGTGGTTTCTATTAATGTTTTCGGTGCCCACTCTTTAAGGTGGGACACCAGATCAGGGTGACACGCGTTATAAATTTGGTCCTTTAATATTAGCTCGTACAGCCCTTGAAAGCTACCGTCAGTGATGCCGGCTAACTGAATCCAGCGGTCGAGGTAGTGCTTTAATCGATCAACGTACGTAGAGAAGTTTTCGGATGGGTCCGGTTTACACGTCCGGAATCGTTGGTGAAACCCGTCCTCTGTATGTTGAAATCTTTTGAGAAGAGCCTTTTTAAGGACATCATAGTTTTTAGAATCTTCAATATTGAGGCCATGAAATACCTCAAGCGCACGACCAGTCAATAAATTTGCAAGGCACGAAGTCCATTCCGTGCGGTCCCAACCGGCGGCTACAGCGTGGAGCTCAAAGCGATGGATGTAAGAATCGATGTGGTCGATCTTATCATTGTAGGTCGGTAGCTTCGGCTTAGTTTTAACATTATTCGCGGATGCTAGAGGAGCCGCGGTGGGCTGGATGGCCTGCAATTCTAGTTTCTTTAGAAAAATTTCATGCTCTCTTTGAGCCGCGTTCTCAGCTCTTTTTCGTTCTTCTTTTTCTCTTTCTCGTTCTTCTTTTTCTCTTTCTCGTTCTTCTTTTTCTCTTTCGTGTCGTTCTTTTTCTCTTTCTCGTTCGCGTTCCTCGGCCTTCTCGGCTCGTTCTGCGGCGCGCTCCTCTCGAGCCAGCTCTTGGTCTTCCTTTTGTTTCCTTTCGCACCAAGCGGGTAGCTGATCATCGGGGACGCCCAACAGCTTCGCCGCGTTAATATAGGCAGAGTAATCAGTCATTATGGTTAAGACTCCGAATAAGTCTCTATATGAGATCTAGTATTGATAAAGGTCAGGTATCCGGATCCTTCACGCGATAACCTGCGTACAGTGAACTATGTTAGCACTGTATTCTTTACGATTATCCGATTAAAATAACAATCTTAATTATTAACCTGAAGTTATCAATTATCCCTGAGGCCAATTGACCTCGTCGGGTGGCCGCTACTAAGAACGACGAATTACCAACACTGTTCCTTCGTTATACAACTTGCAGTGTCCTTACTGTTATCACTGCGTAACTAATGTTTATGACGTATAAATCAACGACAATTTTATTTCGTTGATTAAAATTACAGCTATCTTTATATAGCTATCGTATATTTTAAATTCCGAGGTAAATTCTATTACCTGAAGTTCTTTTTAAGAACTACTATTTCAGTACTTAGTTACTGAAGATTCAAGGCAGGTGCACAACTGCGCTTGAATGGGGAATCTCTATTCCCAACAATATATTTAACTTCCGGCCTATGAGCCTTACTCGTCACAACAACCAGAGAATATAATCAATGCGTCAACATTGACGCATGATTCACACAGGCAATATATTTAAGAAAAGGAATGTATAATTACAATGTACGTAAGGTGTAATAAAAAAACAACACGAAACTCGACGTTAGACTAACAAGAAAAGACGGACAATAACAAACTCTACAGTCTGAACATATTTACAGATAGGATTAAGAAGAGGACAAGAGAGACGTCTTCCTAAAACAACGAGGAAGATAGAAACGCTACAATCTAAACAAAATGTACAGATCCCTATCAAAGTCTATTCTCACGAATGCGAATCCTCACTGTTTTAATCACCACTGGTTGTTGCGAGACCGCAGACGTTGTCGTCGAAACGGCAAAATCGGCGACCAAGCCACCACTTTGGCACAGAGGACACGCACACGTAAGAACGCCCTTGCCACCGCCCGTGGGTTCCTAAACACAGAGAAAAAGTAAAATGAGCCTGTAAAACAGAAGGAGGAACACTCAACTCCTTAACGCAGACGATATTAAGGATGGAATCACTTAACTCAAGGAACTGGTGGAGATTCCTTTAGCCCTTGCGTACACCACAGTCAGTACGTTTGTCTTTCTTCGTTTAGTTATGTTGAAGTCTCCTTGGCCTCGATCCTCGGGTCAATGGGAGAGCCGGAAATATGTGGAACAAATAATGAAAGAAAGCAGTATACAAAACTAAATACAATGAAGTAATTAAAGTAGCTCAACGTGAAGACCACGTGAGCACTGAAACTGAAAAAAAACAAAAGTTAATCAAAGAGAAAACCGATATTATACTCCAATCTAAATAACCTATAAACTAAACAATGTCCCCTCCAGTGTCGCGATGTGGGTTACATGGGGATATTTCGACTGACACTCTTTCGAGGTCCGCTCCCACAATCGACGAACACACAAAAATAAATACTTGCACTCTAGAAACTAAATAAATCAATTGCTTTCAATTTTAGCAGAACTGTAGAGCAGTTTAATTACAGGAATTAATGTAACAAATATAATTATAAATATATATATCAATTCAAAGGCAACTGAATCTAACTAATGGAACTACAGCTTTTATAAAGACTAACGAATTCAATCTAACTACTTGCAGGTCATATGAGTTATATGGCAAATAGAATCCGCGCACGTGGCGACAGATTTAACAGTTTAAATTCTATTAATTCAATGAGACATGTTATGATGTGGACATTTCCTCTAGACACGCCATGGAGAATGCTTGTACAACCATGCGTTGTCTGGCGGTAGCTCTGAAACTGTCTTCAAAGGTAAGTAGAACGGTTCACTTTCATCATTACAAATTAGTATAGACTCTCACCATGCGGCCCTCACTGGGAGTGAGAGCGCTGGATGTAAACGCTGTGGGTTTATATCAAACCAAGTAGCTTAGGCTCTGGAGCTTTAAATCAGGCCCCTCACAATGGACTGCTCAACTGCGTCTCCATGTCCCTCATCTGGCTGAGGACTATCGCCGTCCACCTCGTAAATGGATTTTCTACATGTGGCCCAGAACTAAGTTCTGTATGGCCTTAAATACTGGACTGCATCTGCAGCTTACCGTCTAATTCCTGGATTGTGATTGGTGCAACCACTTCTAGCTCAGCTGCCGAACTGAGTTATTTTAAGTAACAGCCCTACACAACGACCTTGGGTCGACATCAAAGGTCGAATTACTTCAATACAATATAATATAAATTTTATAGCAATAAATTCTTAACATGTTCAAAACCCCGAGCTTTTACTCTGGATCACGGTTTTTCTGTACGTCAACAGACGTCTCAATAACATTTAATTCCTACTCACCCCTTCCCTCTTTACTACCCCTAGTTCAAAACACGAGATACAACAAGTGCTCAGTCATGCACACCTACGCTGTCCCTCTATCCTTCCCCACCTTCTGTCTATCTATCAGGGAAAAAACTGTTCAAAACACATTGTTTACGAGACCAGCTCAAGGCCAAGTTATGCTGGCTCGTACAATAATTACGTTTCTAAAAATTACTTACTGCTCTCGCAAAAATTTACTCTTATGAATTAAATCTGGTCTTGACAGCAGTAAACAATGACATGTGTGTACACGCACATGGGGGACGTTCGGTCAATTCTTTCACTTCCTTTCCTTTGTTTACACGGATGGTAGGGAATCTGACCAGCTTGGATCCATCCTTTCCACCCCTGACATAACAGTCAACTGCAATGCAACCAGCAGGCATTTTAACCGCTTAGACATATCTCGAAGTTACACTCACCAGCTGATCCATCAGCCATCTTGGGTGTCGGAAGTGCAAAACAAAAACACTCTGTGACGTCATTAAAAATGGACCTATACAGATGATATTAGGGGAGAGATCAGAGGTACTGCTGTTTTTGATGCAGGACAGAGAAAACCTTATTGTGGTACGTTGTGGAATGATCACATGTCACAGATTTATTCCTCCGTTGCGGACCATTTTTCCTGTCTCTTATTCTGGGCCTTTTTCTTCTGTTTCACGATGTCAGCGGTTTGTCTCAAACAATAATTTATCATTGCAGTATAATTAAATTAGTCAGGGCTTTTATGCAACACCGATTTCTGCGTTTCCATGCTCTCTGTAAATTCACTCCGTCCCCTCTATTAAAAAAAAAGAAATGTCTGTAGTCTGAATACCATTATGGATTCGAAAATATGAGAAAGGAAAGTTGTGTCACCAGAGTAAGGAAACAGGATAGGTCAATATGTCACATACATGATCAAGATGGACACATAAGACCCCGTCCATTACAAATGGACCTTATTCAGTGGTCGGAAATTATAGGGGTATTGTGCAGTCGGGAAAGTAACCTTTTGTACAGCTGGCGGTCTGCCTGGCACACGTAAGATAAGGGAATTAATACGAAAATATTTACATAGCAGCTATTCCATACAATATATTGTCCGTCCAAGATTTATGATCCCTATGACAACAAAGTCCAAAAAAGTGGCCTCTGTAATTCTATCGAGTGGTCAAGTTATTCAAGATGTTGTCGTATTGTTCTTCTTAAGGCTGCACACATAAACATGTCCCCGCCCAACAATCCCCGACCAGCATCGGCTGCCAATATTTAAATACCGTAAGTATTTATTTTTATTAGTCAAACAGGGCCCGCGCTGATTTGTAGCCTGTCGAAAACCTTGTTGAGTGTCAAACATGTCCAACCAATCAGATCTGTCACAGTGCAGACTTGGTACAACTTACAAGACGCCCTGAATGATAAGGCTTGTACCATTGTTTGAGCCTATGCACCTAGAATAGAAAACTGAATATTTTTTCAGTTTGGGAATAATAACAGTTGCAGTACCAGATGGCGCATACGTAGTTTGTTGACTCCACCACCATGGCCATGTGGGCATCACTCCAGCTTGGAGATGAATTTAATATTACTCTTCTCATCTGAGCGAAAACATAAGTTGCACATGTTACATTCAGTGGTTATTTTAAGATTCTGTTCACGACACTTGAGTGCTCGGTGAATACATGTATTAGAAACTGAAAAATACAACTGTGCATGCAGATGAAGAATCCATGCTGAGATTTATGCCTGGAGTAATTTTTCAGCGTGATTTCTCTTGCAATCTCATGTTCTCATCTCCTGTATCTCAAATGAAGCATGTGAAAGATACATATCGATACAATGACTGTATGGTGTGGTGTGGCGTGTTTGACTCTTTTGTTATGCAGATGTTATTTGCAACGTGTCAAATAAGATCAAAGTGATTGCGACTTCTAAGTCCTCGATAACCTTTGGGCTCAGAGCCTAAAACAGCTTAAGCTAAAGCCTAAAACAGCATAAGCTAAGCTAACTTAAAGGTTTGAGGTGTAAATTTATTGTGCACAAAACGCCCCCCCCCCCAACCTTCTGTACCGTAGCCATCCGATCATTGTTAAGTGTAGTCGTCGCTGGTGGGAATTAAAGGGGCACTTTGTTTAATGAACATACACGTTTCTCCTTGAACATTGTGTTACGACTGCATTATGTGTCAGTTCTGAATGGAATATAAACATAACATTAAAATGAAGCATTCACTGTCAATATTTCAGGACTTGCCAATGCTTGGCACCAGTTTCTGACAAAACCATTGAACGTATAAGTTATAATTGATACTCAGATCCTGATGCGACCATTGATAATTGTCGGTACTATGTAGGACATCTTTTCTCTCGAAATAGCATTGTATTTTTTTGTTGTTGATTTATTTCGTCTTCGCTAGGTGTTCTCTCTCAATCTATCTCTCTATCTCTCAACTTTCTCTTGTAATCTACAATCTTGCTTCAGATCCAATGCACCCTGGGACATTACGCACTCGTTTCTAGACAGGGAATGTTCGTCAAATTGAACGCACAACAAACACAATTTCCTATTGCCAATGTTTATCAAAGAGAGCGAAAAAAAATATTTAAAAAGATCAAGCGCCAGCCAGAGATTTACTGCCTATGAAAATTATGATTCTTGAATGCTGCAAAAATACTGCTTTTTTGGTGTGATTACTACAAAGCCACCACCAAATGCATAACAATGTAATGTCTTACAGCAGAACAAGTGCGAGAACAAATTTAACGACACAGTCATCAAGAAAGCATGCAACATGACAGATACGGCACTTTTCAGTTATGACCATCTGTCTAAATGCTTTTGTAAAGAAATATACATCCATGTAGCGTCCTAGTCCTACGGGCTAACAATGTTGTTCGCAGCCCTCGGCGACCCCTCGTGTGCTAGTTTTACATCTCTGTGATGTCTTGCTGTGTGACGTAATTGTTTATTGTAGGTCTATCTAGAACATGCGATATCATTCATGTCGGAGTAATTACGATAATTGGCCTTGGAGTGACGCAATTCTGTGACGTGTCTAAGTGCGATTAGGTGGCCTTCATGCATCCCGTAGTTTCTGGATTTCCCGTTCGTGAACGATCTATGTGGATGGGTATATAAAGGATGGCAAGCGAGTGAGTGGGTGTGCAAGAGTCAGTTATTCCGCATGTGGGCATGATCCCGTCATGCGTAATTTTGTGTGTGCAAGCTACTATTATTCCGCATGTGGGCAAGACCCTGTCATTCTGTGTATTCTGCATGCCTTCATTGTGAGTAAAAGTTGTGAGATATCCAGCGTTCATCTACAGTTATTAAAAGTTAATGTTAATCGTTCATCGGATCCTGTTTTCATTTATTTCTACGACAGTTCGAGACAGTTTCGTTTTTAAATGGTAGCAGTTCAGATCACCTGACTCTCCCTATTATAACGTGCTGAAATTTACATCAACTGTTACAATCCATTATCCATCTTGAACGACAGCCACTATCCGCTGTTTCATGAAATTCTTAGATCACCCAAGATAAACAGAATAATACACAATGAAAGCAAGCAGAGACAGATAAAGATCGTTTTCGATCTCAGCAATTCGCCTCAGTAAGACACTTTAACTAGATGTGTGTCATATCTCACTAAGGTCCCTCACCATGTATGCCTGTTATTGAATTAGCTACATATGTTTATGTAATGATGCGTTACGTGCATGTACCATGTATGTGCTCTTAAACACTCTGTGGAAGAGAATTTCCCTAGTGGGAAAAGTAAAGTGATTCTTACCCTATCGTCTCTTACTTTGTGTATACTGTTTTATTACGCCATACTTGTTCATTTCAAAACCACGTTATTTTTTTGTGTTTCCTGGAACTGTCAGCCTCGAAATACGTAGACGGCACGCGTCATTATTTCATGTTTATGTTTCCACATGGAAGGAAAACAGGGTCATGAGAGAATGATTTTATTATTCTGTTCTGGAAGTAACTATCATTTATGGTACAGAAGGCCGAGTTTGACAAATATAAAAATGCCGCCACCCCCCTCCATCTCCAACATGTACTTCCAACACAGACCTTCTGTCACCGCTCACCCCTTCTCTAGAGATACGAAATCTCCACTGAACAAGGTCATCACGACATGAATGTTTCTGTTTAATATTAATGAAAATATCAGTCGAAGAGAAAATTATAGATGGGCGTACAGTATAGATATATGCTAACCAAAAACCTTCTTGATAGCTACAACGTGGACGGCATGAACAATAAAACACTTAGGCTGCCACGTATCTAAACCAGTGGATTCAAACTTTTTCAGACAATCGCCCCCCCCCCCCTGGGTCCCCAATTTTCTTCCATCGCCCCCCCCCCACCACACACACAAACACACTTCTGAACCTATCCCACCTTACAATATTACTCACTGATCATGTCACCGCGGTGTGGGCAGTCAGAAGTGTTCAGTGTGATGCATAATAATTAGGCGGGGAGCCACCATGTTGGTGCCTACACCAGCTTTGGTCTGGCTTATCACTAAACATAGGGGAAAAGGCCACTCGAGGGTGTAGGAACGTCCTTCCAGGGAGAATAGATGTTCTGGTGTTTTATCAGTAAAACTCGGTTGTCCTCTTGTTGAAAATGAGTTGATCCTCGATGCAGGGCCGGACATCTAGCAACTATTCTTGCAAATACCTAAGCATCATAGATGCACCGTAAGCACTAGAGTTCGTAATCTACATGGGAACACATATCTCTTGCTGATTTTGAAATTGCTTATGCATGACTTTGCCAAATTAAGTGAAGTGAACGATTAATTTAACTCTGTTTTAACTCCAGCTCGGTGGTGAAAAACGACTGGATACACGTTGCCATTAACTAGACTGGACTTATTGCCGTCAACGTACACTTCATTAAACTTTGCAAACATTTTTAACATGGAGGCAGCTTCTGTAGTCTTTCTCAAGTCTGGCATCCCGATTTTTCTTGCTAACAAAAATTTAAAAATCCGCACTGATTCAATTCGCTTGGAAAAGCGTGGATGTCACTTACTATCTGACACACATCGGGTCCCTGTTCTAGCGTTTGGTCGTTCTCCATATCGCAGGTGAAAACGTCAGATATTTTCCTGAAGTTTGTGAAACTTTGATGCCCTCCCGTCATTGATGGGTGCTCTATCTTTTGCAACTGAAATTATTTTAGTCATCGATCTAGCCTTCTCTCTAAAGTAATCTGTGACCTACTGTCATTGATGGGTGCTCTATCTTTTGCAACTGAAATTATTTTAGTCATCGATCTAGCCTTCTCTCTAAAGTAATCTGTGACCTACTGTCATTGATGGGTGCTCTATCTTTTGCAACTGAAATTATTTTAGTCATCGATTTAGCCTTCTCTCTAAAGTAATCTGTGACCTACTGTCATTGAGACCTACTAGTAATTTAATGAATGGTCAAAGGAGTTGAACAGCTTGTACTTGGCAGGATTTTTATTTTACAACTAACATCAATAATATGCTTGAACCAAATTATGGTTAAGATAATATTTGCAAAAGTGTAATTCTTAGTTAGGAAAATATTAATGCGCCTCCTCACGTTTTGCCTCCCTACAGACCGCTGTCGTCGTTTTCACCCCTTCCCCCTTTTGTCTTTTCGCCCCGCCCCCCCCCCCCCCCCATATCACCCCTGATGAAAACCACTGATCAAAAGTTTATCATTAAAAAAACATTCTGGTGTTCTATATAAGGTGTATGTCTATGCAGAAACTTGCACCAATACCACTGGTCTGTGAAGATTGCTCTCTCTGACGTGGCAAATACGGAACGTTTCTTTCACCACCCAGGACTCCTCTCTCAAGATTCATGGTAAGTATCTGGTGTTTGGTCTGAAGACGTCCGTATTCTACAGTACAATGAAATTGATAAATGTTGACTCGTTGGCGGCTCATTAAAGTTAGAAAAACCTGTGGTCTGAAATAGATATCAACAGAGATTTGGACTTCACATTGAACAAAATATAAATTAAGCCGAGTGTGAGAGATCATATGATTCTGAGTCAACAGTTTTGTTTTTTCTTACATATAGGAAAGTCCAATAAAATAACTGTGAAACTGACGGAAAATCTTTAAAAGATAGTTTAATAATCACAATTTTAAGTACAGATATCTGCCACGCACTCATCAGCAGCTTTACATGACGGATGAAACGTTGACAGTTTTGGGAGGAACGAACTAGCAAAGCAATAAATCAAAACCCACAGATCAGAAAATACAGCCATACAACATTTCTTTATTTTTAATGCAGAGTTTAATTAAAGAAAACGAAACAAAATTTTTTTAGACAACGAGACAACGATTGTCTGCATGAAACATAGCCATGTAAATTAACAGATTTAATTCAACGACAGCGCCGTCAGTGAATCCTTTATGGCCACTGTGGATGATGGAGATTTTGTGTCATTTTTGGAAATGCTGTCAAATAATTTTGGGTAGATGGGGCTCATCTGTCCAGGAAGACAGCTCATGTAAGAGAAGGAAAACTCTGATTTCAAACCTCCGCTGCCTTGCGGCCATACCCACACACGGGAAAGGCTTAGGGAGTCAAACCTGAGGAAAAATCAGGAGTCGGAGTCCCCAAGGCAGTCCGAGGCTGTATACAGCAACGTTCTGGCAACTCCTGCGACGGCATGGAACCATGTGTATCGGCGCTTGCCTTTCCAGTGGACAATTCCAGTGACGTGGAGGGGGGAGGGTTCTGCTGCATGGGTAACAGCTTGCCGATGCCCTCCATACTAATATACCCAGGATTTGCGCTCTCTGGAGAAGTCACTCCAGCTTCGTTTTACAGCGTCGACAAAACAAGGGAAGCAGCAGTCTACCGGTTATAAGTCTGCATTCTCAATTGGCCTAGAGTCAGACTCCAGGAGCTGTTTCCGACGCTGGGAGAGGTCATCGCATCTGACTGGGCAGCTATCGCCCGCCTGGGTGCTGCCCCGCCGCGGTCCAATAGCCTCACTGGGTGCGTGGTGTTTAGGGTGAAAACCGACAAGCAGATCGACAACTGTGCACCAGACAACAGAAAAATAAAAATGAAAACTCCCGCCCTGAAATTGGGCTCTTGGAACGTAAGGAGAATGACACCAGGCTTTTCTGACGACCTGCAGAAAGTAAATGATGCTCGCAAGACTGTCGTCATCGACAGAGAACTGAGCAGACTGCAGATGGACATCGTCGCCCTTCAAGAAACCAGGCTCCCTGAATCAGAATCTGCCATTCCCGCATCGGACTGGCCAGCCACACCAGACGCTGTACCAGAAAAAAACACCCAGAGCGCAACTCCACAGTCTTCCGAGAGTGAATGATGCCTGCTGCTACTACTACACGATGTACATTGTCTACATGGAGTTATTTAATACCATGATGATGATTCTATAAATGCCTGTCTGCTTGTATAGTAAGATTTGAAGTGTAAACCGAATAAAAAGCCTGTTCACGAGACTTAATAATTTAAGAATTTTCCTGAAGAACGGGGAAGGTGGAAAAGAGATCACAAACAGGAAAGACAGTCCTCACATTACTCTCTACAGAGCAGTCTTAACCCATGGGCACACCGGGCAGTTGCCCAGGTGCCCCAAGTGTTTGCGTGCAATGTTACGTTGGTTTTTGAAACGGGAGGTCACAGCCAACTGCACTGGCCAGGGGCCCATAATGATGTCCAGACGGTCCTGATTCTCTATCCACCTAGGTTTCTCTGCTGTATTTGTATTATACTAAAAGAGGCACCCGGCGTTGCCCGGGATAAACCTGCTTCCGGTCTCCTTTTTCCTCCCTTTCCTCTCCCACTCTCTCTCCCTTCCCTTCTCTTTCCCTTATCTCCGCCTCTCTCTCTCTCTATGACAGATTTTCTGAAGTCAGATTTCCCCACATTCTATTTAAAATTCGGTGTAAGAATTACTTTTTGTCTTTTCCAAATTTTGCGATCGGGACAACCGGCATGTAGCACCGCCCATGCTACCTCACTGGTACTGACCAAAATTACATCCTGTCACATCTGTACCTATTTATCGCTTTAATCTATAGCATACTGGCAAACGCTTCCCGTATCTCTGGATAAACTGAATAACTGGTTATTTGGTTATTCTTTTTCCTTCACCACATATCTTTTTGCTTTCTTACTTTGGAGACAAAACATCGTTTAACCCCTAGGGTACCAGAGGTAGAGGGAACCGTTTCTTAAAATAATTGAACCACATTTTTAGCAGCATGTCGTTCTTTAAATCATTAAATATAATATGTGACCCCTGGTGGGGAGGGGAGGGGGGGGGGTGCATGTTTAGTGTGAACTCAGTATAAGAAGATTCTATGAAAGATATAACAGTTTGACAGGTCAGATAATTCTCAGGTCCTGACTTGGTTTTGTGTTGAAGTGCAGAAAACTTGCAGTGTCTGGGCATTGCTACGGACGGACCGACGGACGGACGGTGAGGAAGGGTGGAATGTCGAAAGCATGGATGGACGGATAGATTAATGGTGGATGGTTGGATAGATGGGATGGATGGAAGGATGGATGGATGAATGGATAGATTAATGCTTGGATGGATGTATAGATGGACTTATGGATGATGGATGGATGGATGAATTGATAGAATGATGTATGAATGGATGCATGGATAGAGGGATGCATGGATAGAATGGATGGAAGGATGGATGGATGAATGGATGGATGGACAGTCAAATAGACGGATGGATGGATGGATCGACTGATAGATATTTAATAGTGTTTAAGTTTATAGTATTCTGAAATGTACACCGACCTACAAATATTTCTTTCATAGTTACTTAGATACAAAAACAGGAACTGTGTAGATCTTTGGCATATGTTTTTCCAAACAATGACTAGTATAGGCAGCATAGTCTACAAGATGATGACGATGGAAAATCCACTGTTTTGTCATCCTGTTCTGTCAGATTTGGTTGGCTATTGCTTCCTGTACGTGAGAGGGAATCCAGACATATGAGAGAAAAAAAAAGCAGATCTGTGCAGTCTTCTATGGGCTGTTTCTACACTGTGCTGTGAAGTCGTGTTATTTTTAATTCTGTGTCAGGGTATTTTGTACCTCTTGAATGAGCAGGCCATGTTTCTGTGGCTGTGTGCCAATTCTCCACAGAGGAGCTGGTTGACATGCGCTTGTCCTCCATCCTGATTATGAGGTTTGTCCAACGGAACTGGGCTCTCAAGAGAATCACTTTCCTTGAGGCGGACTTGATCCTATCCAAGACTTCCCCACTGCTAACTTTAAGACTTTGATCTTGGTGGACCAGGCAATGTCATGGTTTATTTAGGACATTGTTATGCAGTGGCCCCGGGGCCTGGCTGGCTTTTGTATTCTGGATGAAACTTTGTTGTCTAGAAAAATACTATTGTAGATTATTCTTCCAATAGGCTTGAAGCTGTTTTAAGTTCTGTTTCATCGTTGGGTATGGGAGGGCGTAGAGCATTAGAGTTTGGAACAATTTGAACCAAAAGCTCTGTTTTTTCCATACTCACGATAAAACTGAGCTGCTCCGAAATCTCTGAAAACGTGCTGAGTACGGCCTGGACATCATCATGGTTACTTTCGCAGAGTTGTAGGAAGTGTTCCAAGAGCTGCCGCCGAGCAGCGCCATTTTTGCCTATAAGATATCTCTTTTGTAATTGAATTGGCGTGTGTTAAGAAGTGAGAGAAATGTAACATGTGTTTATCTATTGTTTAAGAAGTCAGTAGAGCAGAATCTGTATTTCATAATTTGGCAAGTGCCAGGACCATTTTACCTTGAATATAGTTGCGAATTTTTAACTCTTATAGGTCCTTGGGCGGCGAGTCATGTGACTTGTTAAAGAGTTTGAAAGTATAACGTCTTTTCCACTTTGGAATACGTTGAAGTGAATTATATTATTAGTGGAGATTCTTACTCCAGTAGTTTAATATGGTTTAAATGCAGTTGCCTTGAATTTCATAATCCATGTTATTCCATTTATTTTAAATAACATTGTTGTGGCCCTGCAGGCCTGACATAAACAAATCCCTTTTGTTTATTTAGTATTTTACGTGTGAATGTTGGTGTGCCCGTCCGAGTGTGGGTTTGACCTCTCGCATTAGCAGTCGAATGCTATAGTCCACCTCGTAACAGCATTAGTTTTGGTTTCAGGTTGAAGAGACTGAACAGGAAAGACACAAATTTCAATTGCACAAACACAGACATGATGATCAGGTTATTTTGACAATTTTTCTTTTGTTTTGTATCCATTGAAACTTTACAGAAAGTATGAGACGGCCAGTGTCGAATATCAATTTGTTTTTTCAATTCCTGAAATTACCAACAACCTGATCATGTCACTTAAAACATGGACCAACGTCGGGTATATCGACACCATGAACAGCATACAGAATAGGAGATGAAACCCAGAAAGAAAGCTACTCAGGTTCGAGACTGGATCCTCAATTACTTGAATACTTTAATACATCCTAAACTTTACTACATAATAAACCTTGTAATTATTTCAGATGAAAGTCGTCATTCTTGTTGCTTTGCTGCTTGTGGTCGGCATGACGGAAATAACGGCTATACTGCACCTAGTGGGTTGTGACTGTCGCAATACATGCAGAGCTGCCACTTCTTCTATTCAGGAAAACTATAATAGGTGTTTATCTGATTGTCGCAAAGCCTGCTACTTTGACGAGAAATTTGACGTTACACCTTATAAAGGTATGTATTCTTGGTGGAACAGTGTTCTCAACTTGATTGTCTCACCGTACACAACATAATAGAGTTTTCCAAACATTTTTTTGTTTTGCCCACAACATTAACAAGTGGAAGGAAGTGTTCGTAATTCTGTATTGTGCGTTTCTTTGGTTTAGAATGTTGGGGTTTGGGATGGTTGGGGAACAAATTATTTTACCACTGGGAGACTCAGTATGCATCTTAATGACCTACAATGCAGAGGGTCTCCAGGTGGCCAAAAAGAAAAAAAGTATTATCTAGAAAGTGCTACATTATAGATGTAACTTTACTGAAACATTTTTAAAAGAAGTATTCAATATATCAGTTGTAGATGATTAGTGTAAGGCTGTGAGCATCACGGCATGTCCACTTATGGTAGTCTAGGGGAAGAGAATGATGACGTCATGGGCTAAGGACATTGGCAAAATCTGCGTCACACACACACACACACACCCACACACCCTACACACACCCTACACACACACACTCACACACACACATATAAACCTCCCCTTCATTTCAAGTCTCCATAACTAAGAAACGATTTTTCTGCAGACCGAAAAGAGCACATGTTCAAACTTCCATGCAAATCCCAGCTGTATGAGCCGCTGTGCGTCTTGCTATAAACATTGTGGGGTTTTCTTTCTGTTTTGTTTTCCTTAATAGTCTAGATACAGATGAATGCCGAGGCTTTGCTGATATCCCCATCACTTAGCCCATTAAAAAAAAAAAAATCTGGTTTTAAATGTATGTATTTTTTCTATTTCGATCTTTTCCAACAGATTTCCTGCCCCCCAGACCGGGCCGGTTGTGACCTGCAAAAACGTGGGATGAAACACAAATTCAAATTGATATTTGCAAGAAATACACTCTGATCTTGCGCCATTTTTTCTGAATTGGATAAACTTTTAAGATAGGCTACACAGTTTACGGAATGCTTAAAGAAATGATTAAATAGTGACCATCTTCGAATTGGCTGAATTGAGATTTTATTGATTGTGTTTTATTGCTGGCGTTGTTGTGTCTCTGGTAGTTGTGTGTACTTGTAGTTTTTGAAAGTCTCTCAGTGTAAATCCTAGTTGCAATACTTAAGCCCCAGCTGTTAGTGTTTGGTGTAAATTTAGGACCAGGTTATGGTTTAGATGAGGGGTAATTAAAACAGCCAATCGGAGATGACTTTTCCAAGTCTTGATCTCAACCCTCTGAAATTCTCACAAAACTACACTGTAACAGCTGAGGTTGTTCTAGCCCGTTATAGTAGGGGGGGGGGGGGGTTAGTTTATCTAACTACAACCCTTTAGAAAACGAAACTATTACAGCTGTAGAAAAAATAAACAAGAGATCCGACGATCGATTAAATAATACTAAAGTTTAATAACTATATACTGAACAATAAAATACTAGAAAGGCACCAGCGAACAACTAAATATCCTACGCCACACGAGGAAAAAAACTCACTTACTCACCAACCTTTACCACTTACATGGCTCTCTATATTTATAGATATTTCTGTAGAAAATTCCCGAAGTTAATCTAACCTCTGCCCTCGCCCGAAACACTCTAAATAACCAATCACGTATCAATACGTCACCAGGTTACATCACTCAAAGCCAAATCTGGCGTAAACATCTATACCAGTGGTTCTTAACCTGGGTTCGATCGAACCCCAGGGGTTCGGTGAGTCAGTTTCAGGGGTTCGGCGGTTTGGTTCACCCCACTCGTATGATATACATATGTTTTGAATTTGAAGAAAAAAAAAAAGCACATTTTATTTTTCCAACTACGAAGGGTTCGATGAATGCATGTATGGAACTTGTGGGGTTCAGTACCTCCAACAAGGTTAAGAACCACTGATCTATATTTACGATATTATGGAATGTTCAGGAACATACCATTGTTTACGAAAATGGTCAACACCCAACAACAACCAAGCGAGGAAAAAAAAAAACTACTCACAAGAAAAGGAGGGTAAAGTCACGGAGTGCACTTTGGCGAACGTCAACAATAGGAGGAAAAAAGAAGTGAACACATGCTCAGTCACCAGTATGACAAGCAACGGGGGAGGGAAAGGGGTAGCCCGGCAGATGCTACATACACAATGCACACTGTCTACCCGGAGTTATTCAACACAATAATAAATAGATTTCTCATATACCGGCCAGCTGGTCTATTTGTTTGTTTTTCCGGAAGAACTAGGAAATACTGGGTGCATCCGCCAACTGCCATAGCGGCAAAATAGGAGAAAGCGACAGAGAGAGAGAGAGAGAGAGAGAGAGAGAGAGAGACAGAGGCAGAGAGAGAGACAGAGAGAGAGACAGAGAGACAGAGAGAGACAGACAGAGACAGAGAGAGCGACAGAGAGAGAGAGAGAGACAGGCAGAGAGACAGAGAGACAGAGAGAGAGAGACAGACAGACAGAGACAGAGACAGAGAGAGAGAGAGAGAGAGACAGACAGACAGACAGAGACAGAGACAGAGAGAGAGACAGAGAGACAGAGAGAGAGAGAGACAGAGGGAGAGGCAGACAGATAGAGACAGAGACAGAGAGAGAGACAGACAGATAGAGAGAGAGACAGAGAGAGAGACAGAGAGACAGAGAGAGAGACAGGCAGAGAGAGAGAGAGAGAGAGACAGAGAGAGAGAGAGACAAAGAGAGACAGAGAGAGAGCGTGTGTGTCAAGATTTAAGGTCTTTGGTGAGATGGCACACGCTCACCAAGCGACGAGGTGCTATTGTTTACACTAATACCAATGGGAACATGTATGTTACATCAGATGATCCCTGGTCAAAGGGCAAGGAAGGGGGAGCTACTATCATCATAATAAACCAGCGTAGACTGGAATTTTGGCAGAAGATTGGCGGTGCTGCTTAGCGGAAGCAACCGAACAGTAAACAATCATCGCTGACTTTTTGGGAAGCAGACTGGAGAAAAGTCAACAAGAATATATACTAGGGGAGATGGTAGATATTTAGATAAATAATAATAGGGCATTAATGAAAATTAACGCCCCGGGTTAGACTAGGGGGAGGAATTACATTTTGGACGGTTAGATTGACGACCAGTGAGGGCAGGCGTACTGATATTGTTATCAGGGGTCTGCCGGCTGCGGGGGAACTAATTCTTCAGTTCTAGACGAATGTGCAGGCAATCCAGACGTGTGAGAACTCAGGCTTTAACCTTTTCTCCTTGAATGAAAAGCGGTAACTGACTATAGATCTATCTTGTGCATAACGTAGGAGCTGACACTGCTCATGTTTCTGTGCACAATGTGCTGAAAGCTTGGAATGGATTGTTCTCAACCGATACCAATGATAAATGTCAAAGTTATGCCACCATAACGTCTAAATCCCAGGAACAGATCTAGAGCATGACGTCATTTCAAATATATATAGATATCTATATCTTTTGAACGAATGGAATTTACACACGAGATCTAACTAGATCTAGCTAGATCTAGCTAGATCTATCTTTTGTATTTAAACTTAAACTGTCTTGGACTTGGTGAGACAGGGAATTACCAGCTCATCACAGCTCTGGAAGACTTATGCCAAGTGAAGTTATTTTGATGGTATGAGTGTCATTTGAATGTAGATCTACTATCATACCTGTAGGATTTGTCGTTAAGTCTAAATAATCATATGCCTACGTCTCCGTAGTGAGCTAGGCAAGTCTGTAGAATTACTCAAGTAACCCTCAGCCTTGGCATAATGATAGATATAGAATAATTTATTGGTTAGTGTTTCAGTGGGGGATTATAAGGATGAAAGTATTGAAAGGAATTGATTTAGAATCAATTTAGATAATTTAAGATAGAATGACATTATAGAATAGTTCCAGACTTAGATCTGATATGAATTTCTATGGACATTGTTGTTCATGATAGTTTCACATTCACATACAATATATTTTAACTTATCGTAATGATATTAAATGGTTTGTGACCCTTCAGGTCTGCCTAAAAGTTACCAATATGTTATTTGGTAATTATTATGGTTGTGCGTGAGTTAGACATTTACACATACAAAAAAATGCAGTCGAACACATATATCCTTACACAACATAGTAAAGGCTAAAACCTCATTCATGACAATGTGTGTGTGTGTGTTGGGAGGGGGGGGTAGAGATAGACTGAAGACAGTCCTACAGACAACGACAGTGAGATAGAGGCAGTGACAGACATGGCAAACAGACATATCAACTTCAACTTTCCAAGACAGCCAACTAGAAATTCTTTTTCTCAGGACATTGCAACATTCAGAGAATCAAAGATACTCGAGTGACAAGATGAGACAGCTCTGGATTTTCGCGTGTACGGGTTTCGCAGCGCCACCTAATGACGTCAGCGTGAGAGAGGTAAACAACGGCTTTTTTTACAAAACCGAAAGGAGAAAATGCTGCGTTTTGTTCAGTGTTCAGCTCTCACCCTAGACCTTGCTGGAAGTCGCTTACTTTGTAATTATAAAGTACTTCGTTATAGGAAACCTCTGGCTAATTATTTCCTTTTTAAATGTGATAGCAATGTCAGTTCGACTTTTTAGCTTTGCTTTAAAGACAAATTCATTATTAATTACGTACTACATAATTATTAAAAAAATATTTCGACGGTGAAACTGTCTCTGGAAGCTAAACCGATCGGTGTTGTGTCTTATTTTCTATGCAAATTCATTGCACGACGTGCTGGTTCTGCTCGCCGAGAGTGCTGGGTGCCCGTGGCCGGATGTAAACAGTATTACATTAGGGTAGCCACACAAAGGCCACCGAATTCGGTCACCGAGCCACTAGGCGCTTTAGGTGAAAAGAATTACACTATATAATTTCAAATTTGTGTCAGGTCAGAAAAATCTGCTACAGGTAACATGTAATCCAGTACAACCTGTTTCATGAACTGGTACGCTAGCATGGTATCAGTGGGCGTGCACCTGTCGGTGCAAACGGCCAGGGCGGAGGAGGTTTCATTAACCCAACGGCCACATGCTAGGGCACAATGTGACCCTCAGTACTTGAGTCCTTCATATTGGCCCCCGGTAGCGGTGTGGTCATAGGCTTGTTTGCCTAAATCACAGACGAAGAATTGAGCAAACTTCCCGGACGCAGCTTCGAAGCTGGCGGCAGCAGGCCAGTGGTTGATTGATAGGGCAGATGGCAATATACCGTCACTCTGGCCTGGATATCGTGACACAGAGCATCCACCAGTATTGGTGTTCTTTGGTTTGGGTCTTTCACCCTAGTCAGTTGGGACTGCGAGGCTGTGGAGTAGCCTACAGGCAGCCGGTCAGGCAATATGACTGTCCCTCTGGCATCCTCCTGCACCTGGATACATTTCCAGTCGTCTTGACCCTGTCTTGCCACTTGGATAAGTTGTGTCCAGGCGAGAGAGTGAGTCTGATGTTTGCGCAGCTCTTTCTCACTAAAAACAAATTCTTTGCGCCAGTCTTAACACTCACCTCGTCTTCTTTCATCTTTGTCTCGTCTTCTTTCCTCTCAAAATTCCAACGGCGATGGGCGAGTGCGGTGGCAGCAGGTTTGGATAGACTGGAAGCTGTTAGCACAGACCTACACGTTGGTGGCTGTGGGCTATGGTCGCTTCATCGTCGATTGAAGTGGAGACGTGGGGAGGCAGCACCCACAGTAGCTGAGCAGCCTTTTTTAAGGATAGCACTGCTCACCTCAACTGAGGAAGGGGCTAGAAAAGGTGCCCTAAAGAAAGCCCACTTCACATCACCCTGACTGGTATACCGCGACCAGTGGGGATCCCTTTTTGCGGTCGAAAAAAAAAGAAATTCAGCTTACTCAGGCTAGGAGCCTGGAATATACGCACACTACAGGACAACTCAAACAACCCGGAAAGACGCACTGCACTTATTGCCATTGAGCTCAGCAGGTACAACCTGGACATAGTGGCACTCAGTGAGACCAGACTCCCTGATAGTGGCCAACTCAAAAAGCTCAGTGGTGGATACACCTTCTTCTGGAAAGGCAAGGGTGCAGTCGAACCGAGACAGCATGGTGTTGGGTTTGCAATTAAAAATGACCTTGTCAGAAACTTGCAGTCCATGCCAATTGAAATAAATGACAGGCTAATGACACTCAGGATCCCAGTTGGGAAAAGCCAGTCAGCCACCCTCATTAGCGCATATGCGCCCACCATGACAAACCCAGATGAAGCCAAAGACAAGTTCTATTCTGATCTAGAATCTGTCATATGCTCTGTCCCGGCAGCTGATAAGCTGATTCTCTTGGGGGACTTCAATGCTAGGGTTGGCTCCGAAATCTCAGCGTGGCCAAATGTTTTGGGCCCTCATGGAGTTGGTTCATGCAATAACAATGGGTTGCGCTTACTTACTTTGTGCGCTGAATTGGGCCTGTTCATTACCAACACAAATTTTAGTCTCCCCGTGAGAAACAGAACGTCATGGATGCATCCCCGCTCAAAGCATTGGCATCTCATAGACTATGTCATTGTGAGGAAGACTGACAGAAAGGATATCCTTGTAACAAAGGCGATGTGTGGTGCCGAGTGTGGAACTGACCACAGACTCATTGTTTGCAAGCTCAGACTAACATTGAGGCGCAATAGACGCCCTCAAGGGAAAGCGCCACCTAAACGCCTAAATGTTTCAAAACTCTGCTCAGCTGAGAAACAGAGCGAGCTCTCATCAGAACTCTCCTCAAAATTGGATTGCGTGACTTTTGACCCTGAGAACATTGAACAGAGCTGGACTGACCTAAATACGACTGTACACTCTTGCGCCAGCAGCACAGTTGGTTTTCCTGTCCGCAAGCACCAGGACTGGTTCAATGATAATGATAATGAAATCAAAGTGCTCATCAAAGAAAAAAATAGTCTCATCCAAGCTCACTGCAGTGACCCCTCTTCCACAGCAAAAGCTGATGCACTGCGTGCATGTAAGGGTGTACTCCAGAAGAAGCTGAGGAAAATGAAAAATGACTGGCTTGAAGAGCGAGTAAGAGAAACTCAGAAATATGCCGACACAAACAACACTAGAAAGTTCTTTGAGAGCCCCCGAGCTGTGTTTGGACCATCCCGCTCTGGCACTACGCCAGTTCTTGCGTCAGATGGTTCAACACGCGTTGTTGAATTGAATGCCATAATTCAGCGTTGGGCAGAACATTTCGGAGGTGTGCTAAATCGGCCATCAAATATAAATACTGAGTCCATTGACCGCCTCCCTCAGACTCCTATTAATGCAGCTCTTGCCAAGCCATTCACAGCAAATGAGACCCGAACTGCCACAAATCAGATGTCCTTTAACAAATCACCAGGCGTGGATTCAATTCCTGCTGAGGTGTATGCCTTCGGTGGAGAAAAGCTTATTGAAAGGTTGACCTAGTTGTTCAATCATATGTTGAAAGCAGGGAAGCTGCCACAGGACTTCAAAGATGCTTCAATCATCCATCTGTACAAAAACAAAGGGGACAGCCAAGTCTGTGACAACCATCGGGGAATCTCTCTACTTTCAATTGCTGGCAAAATATTGGCAAGAATGCTTCTGAATCGCCTTCTTGATCACCTCTCGTCAAATGACTTGCTTCCCGAGAGCCAATGTGGCTTTCGTAAAGAGAGGGGAACGGCGGATATGATTTTTGCTGCCAGACAGATTCAGGAAAAATGCATGGAACAAAATAAAGCGCTGTATATCACATTTGTTGACCTCACAAAAGCATTTGACACAGTGTGTCGTGAAGGCCTCTGGAAAATCTTGGCGAAGTTTGGGTGTCCACCCGAATTCATCACAATAGTGCGCCAGTTTCATGATGGCATGCAAGCTGCAGTCAAAAGCAACGGCAGTGTTTCAGAGCCCTTTGCTGTCACAAATGGGGTAAAACAGGGTTGTGTCTTAGCCCCAACTCTGTTCAGCATCATGTTCTCTGCAATGCTACAAGAAGCCTTTAGCTCTCCTCATCAAGGGGTACGCATCAAGTACCGAACTGATGGCAGTCTATTCAACCTCAGGAGACTTCAGGCAAAAACCAAAACCAAAAGTACTCAAGTCTGTGACCTACTATTTGCTGATGATTGTGCTCTTCTGGCACACGATGAGGATTGCATGCAAAACTGTGTTGATAAGTTCTCTAGTGCCTGTGACAACTTTGGCCTCACAATAAGCACAAAGAAGACGGAAGTGCTCCATCAGCCTACTCCAGACGACAAGTATCCTGTGACCCCAAATATCAAAGTCCATGACAGTCTTCTGAAGGTGTCGGAGAACTTCACCTATCTTGGCAGTACACTGTCTTCCGCGGCTCGTGTTGATACTGAAATTCTCTCAAGAATCAGCAAAGCCAGCTCTGCATTTGGCAGGCTTCGAAAGAGAGTATGGGATGTTGCCGGCATTCGCACAGACACTAAGCTGAAAGTGTACAATGCTGTGGTCCTTCCCACCCTACTCTATGGGGCTGAAACCTGGACAGTGTACCAATCGCATGCCAGAAAGCTAAATCACTTTCATCTGGCCTGCCTTAGAAAGATCCTAAGGATCAAATGGCAGGATAAAATTCCAGACACTGAGGTCCTCAATCGTGCCAAGGAATTGAGCATCTTCTGCCACCTGAAAAAAATTCAGCTACGTTGGGCAGGACATGTTGTCAGAATGCCCGACTCCAGACTCCCTAAGCAAATCTTCTTCTCTGAGCTCTCCAATGGAACGAGGAATGTTGGGGCCCCAAAGAGACGTTACAAAGACACTCTCAAGCAATCACTGAAGGCCTTTTCCATTGATGTGAGTGAGTGGGAAAAGCTCTCGCTTGATCGTGCAAATTGGAGGGCGGCCCTTACCAGAGGCAGCAAAGCATGGGAAGCTGACAGAGTCCAGCAGGCTATCAAAAAAAGAGAACGGCGCAAGAAAAGGCCCAGTGGTACTGAACCAACGGAGCACTCTTGTCATTTATGCCGAAGGGTCTGCAGGGCAAAAATATGACTTATCAGTCACATGAGAAGCCATAAGTCATGAAAGAACAGTCTTTCCATTCTGTCCTCTGTGTCCTTTAGTTCTCTTTATTGTCCATGTGTTGAAATTCTCAACAATTTCTGTTCTTTATTCCTCTGGTGTTGTTAAGGTCATCATCATACCTGATGGACGAACTATTATTATTATATAATTTCAACAACTGCACATAGAGCCCACCTAGATTCGGTCCGTTTATATAGTGCAATTCTTCTTACCTAAAGCGCCTAGTGGCTCGGTGACCGAATTCGGTGGCCTTCTTGTGGCTACCCTTAGGCCCGAAGAAGGGAATGTCTGATCTTATCAATCTAGTATATTTGATATAATCAACCAGGAGGCTAATTCTTCAAGAAATGTCATAATTTAAAAGTGCAGACCCAGAATATTGGCAGTTTTTGAAAATGTGATTCCACAACCATAGTACCTGGATCGTACATATCCAGTGCTGTTCACCAGCCATTTCAATTCATTAATAAAAAGCGCCACTAAAGTAATGATTAATTCGTGGAGGTTTTGATAAATAGATGGTTCTCCTCCCAGCAAGATAAACTACCGTGATGTCTTGGTTGTGGAATCACAAGCCCCCATTGACTTCGTCGTATATTTCACAGCACTAATAATTATACATGTGTCCCACACAGTAGCCTGGAAAAAAAGGGAATAAATGAAGTAATGTTTTTAAAGAAAAATGATTGTTGCTGTTTTAACGAAAAGATCATAAACAACCGATTAGCTGATTGGATAAATAATACAATTCCTTCAATTCATGGATTTCATAGAATATTTGACAAAACATGAGTTGTCACCTGCAGATGTTGAAATACACTTTGCATGGTTTCATGATCAGGCTGCTGAGGAGCATTTTTCTATAAATGCATTTTTAATATTGAATAGATCCTTGGACACACAATATAATGTTGAACTATGAGTTCGAGCTTGTACAAGGAAAGATCAGTTTGTACAGTCCGTTCATTCATATAATGGTTTATTTTGCTCATGTCTGTCCCTATGTGGATCAGAAGGAAGGATCAGTTTGTTTATGTCTTGTTCGGTCCGTTCATTCATATATATGGTTTATTTTGTTCATGTCTGTCCCTGTGTGGATGTTTTTCTCTTCCTACTGTATTGGAATCTTTCATATCTCACTCTGAAATACGGAAGAGAAGGAATAAAACTATCACTGACAGAGGGGAATTGTGTGGTTATTTTATTTAGATATGTAAGTAGTAGAATGAGAGAAGTGAGGGGAAAACAGAGAGAGAGAGAAACAGAGAGAGAGAGAGAGAGAGAGAGAGAGAGATAGACAGAGAGAGAGAGACAGAGATAGAGAGAGAGAGCGAGACAGAGGGAGAGAGAGAGAGAGAAAGCGAGACAGAGACAGACAGAAAGAGAGAGAGAGAGAGAGAGAGACATAGAGAGAGAGACAGAGAGACAGAGAGAGAGAGACAGATAGACAGAGAGACAGAGACAGAGAGAGAGAGAGAGACAGAGAGAGAGACAGAGACAGAGAGAGAGACAGAGAGAGAGAGAGAGAGAGAGAGAGAGAGAGAGAGAGAGAGAGAGATCTTTATTGATTTGAATGGGGCAGGTGACAAAATCGTTGGTTTGCAGGAATACTTTACTTTCGTTAGGCTATTCCCTGCACATCGCTTGTTGCTCTTGTGTTCGTCAGCAAACTACTAGTGACTTTGCGACTGTCCATCTACATTTAAATCTATTTTCATTTTTGTAATGTGTACGAGCGACCAAAGTATGAACGTGAAGCTCCTTGCTGGTTTATCCGCTACATCGTGAGAGTTGAGACAATTATCTTCTTCATTTATAGTTGTAATTGTGATGTAAAAAGGTGTAGTTAATCTCTCCATCTTTTTTGGTCAATATCAGCTATATAAACGATTTCGCTTCCGTTAACTTCAGTTTGACTCATTGTTTTTAGAATTAAAGTTTTCTCATTATTTTTCAAATTCAACTTCAAATTCAAGTTGTCTCATGACTTTCAAAATTCAACTTGACTCATTATTTTCCAATTTCAACTTGACTCATTTTTTTCAAAATTCAACTTGTCTAATCATTTTAAAAATTCAACTTTATTTTTTATTTCTGTTACCGAGATTTTAAACGTGCCTTTAGGTGATTTATTTTTATTATCCCTTTTATTGTTGTTTAAATCTAAATATCAGTCATCCTTTCATCTCGTCACAGATTGATGCAAAACATGACCTTGAGAGAATATTCTGTTCTGGAATCGTTAAGATATAGAAGGCCGAGTTTGACAGAACCCTCAGGGCTCTGGAGTAAGACCAGATGTATTGCTGGGGACATTCCTTCATGTATGCTGTTTACTGTGCTTTCTCTGCGATCATTATGAAAGCAAATTCATCTCTTTCATCTTCATCGTGACTAGTCTTTCATGCTGTGAAAGATCTGGATATTTTCTACCCTTTATCGACACCATTGTAAAAAAGACAAGATTTTTTTTTTTTTTTTTTTTCCCGAGCTCACTACACATTTTTTTTTGGGTACCCCATTAGTGAGTCAGTCTAACTTGTTAAATATGATTATGTTCAGACAATACTATCAGTGTTGTGATATCCTGTTAGTTCGATTTTTTTTCCAAATGTTTTAGTTGCTGTAAGAGAAACAAAGAAGAAATGAGATCTGTTACTGAAAATGTTTCTTTTTTAGTTTTCTACTTGCCCCTGGTCTATACAGAACCTAGGGGTGAGCTCTTCCCACTTTCCCGCTTCATCAAAAGAAGCGTCCATTGTTAGTTCTGGCGCCACAACAATAATAAAAGTCTCTAAACTGCAGAGGTCCGCTCTATGGTGGCTGTTTATGTTAGTTCTGTTAATGTCCTAACCAATTCCTGACTGAATGAGACAAAGTGCAGCAGTGGCATGGACAAAGAGGAGGAGGTAATTAACAAATAGATCATCCGAGGGGAATAAAATCTTCGTAATGAAATTTAGCAGTTGAAAAGGGAGAGTTGTAAATTTGATTATGGCACACCGAGACTGCCCCACATCGAGCCTCACCACCTATCTGTTGGGCGTCTTAGGGTGTAAAAACCTGCCAAAAAAAACCACCCAGTGACCTCCAGCAGTTACAATGACGCTATCGTATACATATTGTAGTTAATACAAATCGTAATGTATGTGGGTGCTTTCCCTGGGGCGATCCGACAGCCAAACGCTCAAACTTAACGATTTACGGCAAAATGGCATTTCATGAGTATGCTATTTAGCAGATGTTATTGCTATTAGTACTACTGTTAGCTTCCTAACCCTCTGCAGTTATTAAGGGTACCATAGGTTTCTAAAAAGTCCCTGCCCTGTGAAAAGGAGTAAAATTCTTACCTGACTCACATTCTTTGCGTTCCTTCCTCCACGACTTCCTTGCTTACTCCCATAGTTTCCTAAACTTGGCCTCTGTGTTAAACAGGTCTGTCATTTTGCCTCTCTTACCATAGTTGTATTTCGAAATTACCATTTTCCCTATCAATATTGCATGATTAATTTCATTCAGAGATTTCTTGTTAAATTTGGCGTGCGACGACAGTCCCAATAAAACGGAACATTTATCTAAAACAATTCTCTTACCTGTTTCTGCTGTAATTCGGTTTTCGATTTCTTTCCAGAGTGGCTGGACTGTTGGGCAATCATAGAAAAAGTGTTCTAAAAAATCTACCGCTTTACACGTTGGGCATAACATTGAGTCTTGTACTCCCATCTTTGTTAATAGTATACTTGTTGGATAAATGTTATTCAGTATTTTCCACTGCAATATTCTTAACCTTGTTTCTGTGGTGCAGTTAAATGCAATTTTCCAGTGTGTTTCTCTTATCTCTACTTTCAGTTTTTGTTTCCAGAAATTAATTGCATAAGATTGCCTCTCGACTCTAATCGTTTTTTCAAATCCTTTCCTTCCTATATTACCTATGATTTCCCCTCTGAATTTGATAGATTTCAATGCCCCTGGTCTTTCCTCCTGCAGCAATGGCTTCTTATAAAGAGCGTTGTACAATACATTGTATTCTAGCTGGGCACCAGGAAAGGCCCCGTATTTCCCTATAAAGTCATAAAAGGAAATTATGGTGTTATTATTACATACATCTTTAACATAGACAATATTTCTCTGTATACAGTTTGGCAAGAGAAGTATGCTATTCTTATACTTTATATTTTTGTTGTTAGACAGTGTTTCATTTACTGATAATACATTTCCGGTCTCTGGGATATGATTATTATCGATCCATGTCTTCAAAACTCGTCTCCAGAATAGTATTTTAACCTTTTCTAGACCTTTGAATTCTTTACTCGCAATGTTACTTTCAAAGGCAGCGATGCCTCCAACTGGAACGAGACATTGCAAAGGAATAATTTTCCAAGGTTGACTTTCACCATGAATTAAATTTTCTCCCCATTGAAGAAGAATAGAAATTTGCTTATGAATTATATTTACCATATTCATCCCGCCTTTTTCATATGAACTACACATCGTAACTCTATTTACTTTTTCAAACGCCCTTGTGTTCGTAAGTCGTCTTTTCCATATAAATTTAAAAAATAACTTATTTATTTTGTTCAGAATATGCAAAGGAAGCCCAATGCTCTGCATTACATACATAAATTGACTTAGACCAAATGTTTTCACTATATGTATTTTTCCAATTATAGATAGATCTCTTCTAGCCCACAAGGACAGTATTTTTTCTGTAGTTTCTATTTTCTTATTCCAGTTTTCCTCCGTCTCCATTGCTGGAGACTTCGAGCTGAAAGTTATACCTAAAATTTTCAGTTTGTCAACCACTTTTATGTCTAGTTCTTCAGCCCACTGAATTCTTTCTTTTCCCATGGTCATCACAAGCGACTTTTCTTTATTTAATGCCAGGCCTGAGAGTTCAGTAAATTCTTTTATTTTAGCCAGAATTTCTCTGTAGTCAATTAAGTCTTTCAAAAAAAGTGTTGTGTCGTCGGCGTATTGTTTAATTTTTACCTGGCTCGTTGTGTCCGGTAGTGTAATTCCTCTAATATTTCTTTCTTGTTTAATTTTAAGGGCCAAAATTTCAACAGCAACCACAAAGATTAGTGGAGAAATTGGGCAACCCTGCCGTACCCCTCTCTCAATTTTAAACTCTCTGCTAAAGAATCCCCCATTCCTGATGATAGCCACTCGATCTTTCATTAAAGTGGAAATCCAGTGACGAAAATAACTTCCGAAACCAAACATTCTAAAGGATTCAGTAACCAGGCTTGTTGATATAGTATCGAAAGCTTTTTGGAAATCGAGAGATAATAAGACGCTTCCTACTTTCCTTTGCTTTTGATTTTCGATGATATCATCTAATTCTCGTAACATAGTTACTATACTTCTTCCTTTAACAAAGCCCACTTGGTTTTCGCTGATTATGTTATGCAGGACTATGTCTAGTCTCAATGCCAAAGTTTTTGCTATTATTTTATAATCCGAGTTTGTAAGCGATATTGGGCGCCAGTTTCCTAAATCATTTCTATTTAGACCTTTCCCTTTGTGCAAAAGACTTATAATTCCCTTTCTCTGGCTTGGAGACAAACATCCCTTCTGAAAGCTATAGAGATAGGAGTTCATTAATGGTTTCTTAATTTGGCTCCAGAATACTTTATAAAATTCCATTGGGATTCCATCTAATCCTGGAGCGGAACCATTTTTCATTTTCTTCAGAGCAGATAAAACCTCTGCATCAGTAATTTGTATTTCGCATTGCTCCCTCCCGACATCACATATCCGAGGTATTTGTAATTCCCTTATGAAATTATTGATTCGATTTAAAATTTGTTGTTCACTTTTTTCTTCCCGGTACAAATTTTCGTAAAACTGACAAATTTGGTCATTGATATCAGCAGCGTTATTTAAAACGCTACCACAGTTGTTAATAAGTTTATGGATAGTATTACTCTTCGATCTCACTTTTTCTAAACCTAAAAAGAACTTTGTGGACTTTTCACCTTCCTCAATCCATTTTATTCCTGCTCTAATCTGGGCACCTCTTGTCTCATCCATCTGAATTATTTCCAGCTGTTTCTTAGTAGACATAATTTGAGCATAAATCTCTTTACTTTCAGGGTCTTGGGTGAGTTTTGTTTCTAGCATATTCAATGATTCGAACAGATCTGATTTTCTCTCCCTTTTTCCATTTTGTAGATGGCGACTATATTGTTGACTAGCTTCCTTTACATCAATTTTTATCATTTCCCATCTCAGTTGGGGGTCCAAATCTTTATAAGTTTCTTCCGTGCGATGTATGGTGTCATTTATTAGGTTGACGTAGCTGAGGTCCTTAAACAGACTTGTATTCATTTTATATGAGGATGGCCCCCTATTAAACGACTGGAAGTTAAACGTAATTATTGAAGCTCTGTGATCTGAAAATCCAAAACTTTGTATATTAGTTTCCGATACAAAAGTGAGGAGGTTGTCACCCACAAAGACGTAATCTAATCTTCTTGCAATGATCGGATTCCCTCGGCTCCAGGTATGGCTTCGATCTCCTGGATGTTGTTGCCTCCACACATCCGTTAGCGACAGTTCTTTTATATGTGTGTTTAGAAATTCAACGATATTATTCGGATGTTTCGATCCTGAAACAATATCTAAGTTGTTGCACATAACAGTGTTAAAATCACCGAGGTATATAACATGAGTGGTATTTCCATTGTCGACATATTTTTCAATTATTCTTTTCACTTGCGCAAAAAATATACATTTTTCCCTTTCTATACATGGTCCATAAACATTTATTAAGTAGACCTCATTTTCATTTTCTATGTTCATGTTGGAGATTATCATTCTTTCGTTTTTGTATACAAGTTTTACCTGTTCATCTGCAATAGTTTTGCCGAACATGGTCATAATTCCTTTACTTCTGGTGGTCCCTACTGAATAATGAATCGTTCCTCCCCATTCCTTTTTAACTAATTCCATATCATCCTCGAGAAGGTGCGTTTCCTGCATTGCTATCGCTTCAAATTTTTCAGTTTTCATGGTTCGAAAGAGTGCCTTTCGTTTTTTTTGTTGCCTCAAGCCCTGCACGTTAAGCGTGCATATTTTAGTTCTGGACATCATTTCCTTCGTTGGGTAGTTTGTGTTGCCTGTTTCTGTCAATGATTTGTTGTTGTTTTTTCCCTTTCCTTTTTGAGCATACTAACCTCAATAAGTTGAAGTAGGGTCGCACCTTATCTTTTGTGAGGGCTGCTCTGTCGTGTTTTTCGAAGGCGAATCTGGGACCCTCCTTTTCGTGCTCACTGAGCGAGCTTTACTCAGGAAGAAAGGTAAGGTGTTTGTCTCTTTCTTCCCCTTTATTTCTGTGCATTTTTCCTTCTTCCTTCCTCTCTCTCCCTCGGTTCTTTGTCCAGTTTTGTTTTGTTCCCTTATATCAGTCTGTGCGTTCATAGGAGAGTTCGTGTTATTTTGCTGAGTCTTCTGTGGAGCGTCCTCCTCGTTGTCTTTGGTTCTTGTTGCCTCCTCTTCACTTCCTCTTCTTTGTTTTTCTTTCCTGTTCACTGTTTTCTTTGTTTTCATTTCTTTGCTTTGTCCTTTCTGAGGATAATCAATTACCTCATCGTCCCTTCTCCGTTCTCGGCCTTTCTCTTCGGTCGCTTCTCTTTCAGCAAGATCTTCACTCTCCTCCTCATCCTCGGCATCTTCATAACTACTATCGTCGCTTTCTCTTGAGATGTCAATAGGTGATTTTGGTTTGCTACTTACCATCTCCGCGATTGTGCTCCCCAATGTTACGTCTTCCGTCTCTAGTCCATCATTTTCATTTCGCCTGTCTCTCTCCTCTTCCACTATCTTATCATCCTTGTCTGTTTCCCGGGGTCCATTTTCACATTGGTTTTTTCTGTGTCCCGGATTATGGCACAACAAGCACACTTCCTGGTTGGTGCACATTCTCGCTGTGTGCCCTTTTTGAAGGCACTTCCTACAGACCTGTACCTCATCCTTCATTTCCCTGTAATAGAGGGAGGCCCAAAATGGACCCATTTGGACCCTGGCCGGGAGGGGTTTTTCTGGGAGACTGATCCAAACTATTCTTCTCCCCGAGACCCAAGGGGTCAGCCTGCCCTGGGGATCTCTCAGCCTTTCCATTTCCAGTTTTGAACGGCTCTTGACCCCCAGTTTATTAAGAGCCGTCTCAATAGCCTGGTTGCTATATGACAGTGGGATATCCCCCACCGTCAATCTCGTGGCAGGGATTTCCTTACCATCCCCACCTCTTAGTAGAAATGGGTTTTGGTTAAAGAGGGGTATGTGCACCCCTTTCACACTAATTCCCTTCGCCAGGAGCGTGGCCCTGGCAGTTTGCGATTTGGTGTATATTCGCCATAGACCGCCAATTCTTTGGGCTCCCACCGTCTCGCCCGCGCCGGACGCCCTCTCCGCGGAGGAGCACACATCGAAAGGGGACAAGCCCCTCTCTCCGTCAAATGGGAAGGCTTTCGCCAGGAAAAAAACCGGTGGAGTTGACGACATCGCAATCTACCTTTCCTTACGATAACGGCAATAACAAAGACGGCAAATATAGCGCGACACAACAGTTATAGTTATAGTCAGTAGGCTATAGGGCAAGTGAGTAATGTCAACCTGAGCAAAAAAAAAAAAAAAAAAGCGATCTCGAACAACAAGTAACTCTGCACACTACACAGAAGGAAAAAAAAAAACAGTTCAGGTAAGCGGGGGAGAGGTGGGTGACCTGGTTGTGTTGTTGACAAACAACACTGAAAAAAACGTGGGAAAAAAAAAAGAGAGGCACTGTCCAGACCCGAAACTGGACCACGTCGATCAAATCAATGAATGTCTTCCAAAAAAAAGAACACCAGAAGGCAGCGGAGCACTCACCTGATATCCTAACGGAATCTTGAGGCTTTACTTACCTTCCAGCCTTCACTTCGCTGCAAAACTCGCAGTCGAATCAAACCGTGACAGCCACCAGCCAGTCACAACCGAAAAAGACAAGATTAGATTTGATCCGAATCCCTTTTCAACATTAAACTTTAGGCGATTCTGCTTCTGATTGGCTTTGTTGGTCAAAGTTCAAAAATAATTTTTCTCTTATTTCTGTTACGAGAGTTTACACGAGACTGGCAAAAAAAATCAACCAAGGAATATATCCCTGACCTTGTCTTTATTTCATACTGTATACCCTTGCGTTCCAATTGGAAGGGTTAGGGGTATCTTGTCTGAGTGGTCAGGGCATGCTGAACTCTTCCTTGAATGAATTTTAATTATCCCTGTAAACCATTATTGAAATCTATGTCTAGTCTGTCACCCTTCCATCTCCTAATACAACATTTTCTCCTCTAGCCAAATATAAAAAGACTAAATCTATATCTCTAACCCGCCCCCCCCCCCCGCCCTTAAATCCCCAAGCTCCAACTTGTGTTACTAACGCAGACCTTCTGTCACCACTCACTGAGTCACTCCCTCTCCAAAAAATATGAAATCCTGACTGAACAAGGCCATCGTGACCTGGGCTTTGCCTGTTTAATATTAATAACAACATCAGACGATGAGGAAAATGTAGATGCACGAACAGTATTTTTTTTAATGCTAACCAAAATGCTTTTTGATAGCTACAACGTGGCAGAAGTACTCATCAACATAAATGCGTAGGCTGCCATGCATGTGGAGCATCGTTGAAAACCGTGGGTGCTCTATATGAAGTGCATATCTACGTAGAGGCTTGCATCAGCAGCGTCGGTCTGTTAAGACTACTCTCTGAGGTGGCAAAGACCGAAGGACTTTTCACCACTGAGGACTTCTTTCTCAATAATTGTGGTAAGGGTATGGTTGTCATGATTCGGATGTTGTTAGATCTCACGCAGAGCGTGATTGGTTTTTTTACCAGGGCCATGAGAAATTGGCTGGTGGCCTTGAACGGTCCTCGCGAATTATAATTGGTGAGTAAATAAATGTAAAGTTGAACTGTTAGATTCACGCTTGTCGGTTTTAATGTTCGTGATTAATAAGTAATGGAGTAGGGGTGAAACAAGGTGGGGATAGTTGACATTGTTAAGTATGACTAGACAAGTTTTTGCACGTTAACTGGCTGGTAGAATAGTGCAGACGTATTACTACAATTAAAATGGTGGGAGTGTAACAGCTGAGGTTGTTCTAGCACGTTATAGTAGGGGGGAGTTAGTTGATCTAACTACAACCCTTTAGAAAACGAAACTATTACAGCTGTAAAACAAATAAACACGAGATCCGACGATAGATTAAATAATACTAAAGTTTAATAACTGTATAGTGAACAATAAATTACTAGGAAGACACCAGCGAAACCAAATATCTACGCCACACAAAAGGAAACTCACTTACTCACCCCCCAACCACTCACACAGGTCTATATATATAAACATTCCTACAGAAAGTTCCCGAAATAAACGTTACCTTTGCCCTCGCACAAACTAACCAATCACGCATCAATACGTCATCAGGTTACATCACCCAAGGCCAAATCTGGCGTAAACATTCGTGTCCATAACGTTATCGAATATTCGGGAACATACTAATATTTACTGAACGAGTCAAAGCACCTGACAACAAGCGGGCGAGGAAAAAACTACTCATTAGGAGAAGAAGGTCAGGTCACGGAGTACAGTACACTCTGGCGGTCGTCAACAAGAAATGAACACATGCTCACCAGTGTAACAAGAAACGGGGGAGGGCAAGGGATAGCTTGCAGATGCTACACAACTCCCCAATTTAAGTTGAATATTTTTCAACTCCAAAACATTATTCAGCGTCTGCAATATCTTGAAATAACAATCTTACAGTACTCCCAATCTCACAAAGGTAGTTGCTAATTCTATTACAATTATTAACAATTTCAGTGCCTTCGCAAATTTCATCGCAAATACAATACAATGCAATATCCTTTGCATCACTAATACCATAACTAATACAATACCGTCATTGCTTCCCAATAGTAAACAGTAGGCCTACTAGTCAAAATAGCACAACGCCACCACTGTGGTGAAACAATGGTCAATGATATTATTACAAATCATATAAGGTGAAACGATGGCCCATCGCCCACACAATGCTTCGTGCACGAATCATAGCATATAACTTGTTGTACACAACATGGTTATCTCCAAAATGTATAACTCATACGTACAATGGCAAAAATACCAATACATACCGACCACTGATCAGGGTCTTTCTTCATCATATTAGGTCAAAACAAGTTATAACATTGCAATATAACACAAACACTGCTTGCTCGCATTCCCCATTTGGGTTACATTTTCCAAAAATTACACCAAGTTCCATTGGTAACTAATATGACATAGCATAAAATCAAAATGTGACTCACATCATGACTCTCTATCAGCCATCAATTCAATATTCAGTCACAGATGAACTATGTCCCCAATTACAGTACAATACTGCCGTCCTAGAAATTCATCCAGTAGGCAAAAGTATGGGTTACAATGCATTTCACTGATAGTGTACTACTTTAAAATACCCTGCTCAGGAAATCGGCACAGACATTTTCTCTGCCTTTTACGTAGTGAATCCTAAATCGATAAGACTGTAAAAATAAACTCCATCGTAACAACTTTGAACTGTCAAACTTGGCAGAGTTCAAAAACTCTAATGACCGATGGTCAGTTTGGAGCACAAACTCCTTTCCATACAAATACAAAGTAAACTTTTTTACAGCCCAAACAATAGCTAAACATTCGCGCTCTGAGACCGAATATTTTGTCTCACGAGGCAATAGCTTACGACTAGCATATGCCACAGGGTACAACTTTCCCTCGTGTTCCTGCATAAGACTAGCGCCTAATCCGCGATCTGATGCATCAGTTGCTAAGACAAACTCTTTGGAAAAATCTGGCAAACATAACACGGGTTTGGAGATAATGACATTCTTCAAAGAGGTGTACGCTTTCTCCTGCGTTCCATCCCACTGAACTATATTGGGCTGACCCTTTCTAAGTAAATCAGACAATGGTGATGCAATCGCTGAAAAGTTAGGAATAAATTCATGGTAATATCCCACTAATCCTAAGAATGCTTTCACTTCCTTCTTAGTGGTGGGTCTGGGTGCGTCTCGTACCTTACATACATTCTCTTCTAACAGGCCAATCATACCTTCTCCCACTAAGTGTCCAACAAAGCCTACTTCAGACGTTCCAATCAGACACTTCGATGGTCTTGCAGTTAATCCAGCTTGGTCCATCCTCTGTAGTAAGTCCTTGAGAGTCTTCACATGCTCGTCGAATGTCTCTGTATGAATCAGCAGGTCGTCCACATATGCTGTCACATTGTTCATTCCACGGATCAATGGCTTTACGATCCTGTTCAGCGTGGCTCCTGAGTTCATCATCCCAAAAGGCATCCGAATGAATTCATAGTGTTCGCCCATGGTGACGAACGCCGTCTTGGGAATGTCTTGCTCTCGAACTTTCACTTGCCAGGTATCCCTTGCTCAGGTCAATCCGAGAGAATAATTTTCCTCTCGAGAGACTCTGAAACACTTCTGATGGCGCTGCTGTCGGATGAGGGTCGAATACTGTGATCTTGTTTAACCTCCTGTAGTCGATGCAGACTCGGTTGGATCCGTCCTTCTTCTTGACGACAACAATAGGTGAAGCATAAGCTGATGAGCTCCTTCGAATGATGCCCAGCCGTTCCATGGTGGTAAGCTCCTCCTTCAAGGAGTCGCGCATAGCGTAGGGCACCGGGTATGGTCGTTGACGAACTGGTACTTCTGTCGTCAGGTCGATGCGATGTTCACCCAACTGACAGCATCCAGGGAGATTGGTGAAGACGTGCTGGTAATTCTTCACCACATCGCAGAGTTCTTGACGTTGTTCCGATGTCAGTTGCGTTCCATACTGGACATCTCTGTAGCTTTCCTTCTGGTCCCAGCTTCCTAGGTCGGCAAGGTCCTCCGTCGTTCCACCGTTGTCGCCTTCCAGGTCGCAGTCCTCGATAACTGTCATGCCAGCTGACTCCACGGGTTGACTCTTGTCCATCATGTCGTCCTCTGCCAGTACAGTCTCAGCACTATCACCGCCGCCGTCCTTTATGGCGTTGACATGTTCAGGCGTGGTATCTCTCCTACTGTTGTCCATCCCACACATCTCTGTCACAATAGGTCTCGGTTCCATTGCCACTGCTGCTGCTTTTGACGTCCTTGGAATGTATCTCTTGAGGAGGTTGGCGTGCAAGGTCTTTTCTTTTGCACCCATCTTGACTCTATAGTCGTTAACACCGACAACTGAGACTACCTTATATGGTCCCTTCCATTGGACTAGGAGCTTGTTAGTGTTCGTCGGCAGTAGCACCAACACTTCATCTCCGGGGCGGAACTTCCTCTCTCGCGCCTTCCGGTCGTAGTAGGTCTTCTGTCTACCTTGAGCCTTGGAGAGTTCTTCCGTCGCTAGCTTCCATGTGTCCTCCAGCCTCTCACGTAGTTCCATGACGTACTGGTAACTGGTCTTCGTTTCCGGCTCCTCTACGTCCTTGGTCCATAGTTGACGTAAGATGTGCATCGGTCCTCTCACAGTTCTCCCATACAGCAACTCGAATGGGGCAAACTTGGTCGACTCTTGGGGAACTTCACGATATGCGAAGAGCAGCGAGTTGATGTATCTGTGCCACTGCTTGGGTTGCTCTGCGCACAGTCGTCTCAATGTTTTCTTCAGTGTACCGTTGAATCGCTCCACCAACCCGTTGCACATAGGGTGGTAGACTGTAGTGGTCGACTGTCGAATTCCCAGTAGTCTATTCGTTTCCTTCATGACATCTGACATAAACTGGGTCCCTTGGTCCGACAAGATCTCTTCGGGCACACCCAAACGGCTGTAGATGTTCACTAAGGCTTCTGCTACCGTTTCTGCGTCGATCTTCTTCAAGGGTGTGGCTTCGGGGTAACGAGTAGCGTAGTCTATGTACACCAGGATATACCGATGTCCACCTTCACTTGGGGGGTCGATAGGTCCTACTAAGTCCACGGCCACTCGCCTAAATGGTACGTCCACTACTGGCATACTCTGCAGGTGCACCTTTGGGGTCGCTCCTTTGTTCACCGTCCTCTGGCATATGTCGCATGAGCGGCAGTATCTCGCGACGTCACCTTCAATTCCAGGCCAATAAAAATTGCTCATAACTCTGTCTTTGGTTTTCTTCACGCCGAGGTGTCCTCCGACGATCGAGTCGTGGGCTACACTCATTACATACTCTCTCAGTTTCTCGGGTAGTACCACTTGCCTTATAACCGTCGCCTGTCTCAGGTCCTTGTAGATCCGGTACAGTACTCCTCCATGTTTCTCAAAATGAACAGATTTATTGCCTCTATTAGTTGGGATCTTCTTCTGCTCTAACTTCCTGATGACTTCGTCTTTTTCTTGGAGTCGGATAAGTTTCTCTCTATCCACTCCCGCGTGCCGTTCTGCCCTCGGCACCTTCAGCGACGTAGACCGGTCCTTCCTCTTCTCCTGGGCCCTCGTGGTCACCGCTCCTACCATCACCTCAGTATCAGGGTCGTACGGATCCTTCGCTCCGTCCACGTTCCCGACTACTAGGTCGCAGATGGTCTCCGGGAGACACAGCGCCGTCACTTTGCCCGTCAGGTAAGGCGTCTTCACGTCGATAACGGCTTCCTCCGCCGCTAGCAAGGAGTTATCGATCCTCGCGATAAGTTTCTTCCCACCGGTGAGCTGTCCGTCGTCCACCAGTGATCGCCGCACCACTACACCTTCACAGCCGGTATCTCTTAGGACATCTACCGCTCGATTTCCAATCAAGCCCTTCATCACTGGTAACTTCAGTTTCTCCACGGTCCTTCCGTCACTGCATCCTCCGCACGTAACAGGCACCGCTAACTGTAGCTTCCCGTCCTTCATTACCGCTTGAACGTTGATGCTGGTGTCAGCCGTCGTCACATCTTGTCTTGACGACTCGTCCGCCGCTATCACTACGGCCGCCGCCGCCTTGTTCGGCTTGCCTCGTCCCATATCCTTCTGGGCTGGACACATCCTCCGAACGTGGCCTGGCTTTCCACAAAGGTAACATCTGAACTCACCTTTGTCTTTTGTCCTTGCACGACACTCCCTCGCCTTGTGTCCCGGCCTCTGGCACCTATGGCAGACCTGTGGGCTTCTGTCTCCGTTGGGCCTCTGTCGCACTGGCCGGCTCTGCAGTCTGGCGCTCCCGCTGAGCGTCCGGTTCCTCGCTACCACTTACGCCTCCGCTGAATCTGCGATGTCCTGTAGCGTCTTTGGTTTCCTCTCCCTCACATGGGTTGCAAGGTCTGGTGGGCAGGCATCCATGAATTGCTCTCTGACGAACAGATCTCTCACTCCTTCGTAGGTCTCCTCCATCTTCGACAGCTTTATCCACCTCTCTAAATAGGTCTTGATCCTGGTCAAAAACATTCCAACATCTTCTCCATCTTCAGGCTTACCTTGTCTGAACATGAGTCTGTATCCGTCCTCTGACAGGTTGTACCTCTTCTGCAACGCTTCTTTGACCTTGTCGTAGTTCTTGGCTTCGTCGATCGGTAGTCTGCAGAAGCACTCCAAAGCTCTCCCGGTCAGCAGGGCAGACAGTGATGTCGTCCAGGTGGATCTGGGCCATTCAGCTGTCTCGGCAAACCTCTCAAACCGCAGCAACCAGCTATCCAGATCGTCCTTCTTGTCCTGAAATGCAGGTAGCTTGGGTCTCTTAGAACTGGCGTGGTCGCTGGTCCCCTGCGTCGACTCGCCTCCACGCTGATGGCGGATCCTCTCCATCTCCAGCTCGTGGTTCATCTCCTTCTCCCGAGCCTCTATCTTCAGTTGCTCCATGCGCTCTTGCCTCTCTCTTTCCTCCCTTAGGCCTTCACGGATGTAGTTCTGTCTCTCCTTCCCAGTGAGCTCCAAGGCGTCTGCTTCCTGGCTAAGCCTTCCAATAGCCTCTGACATGTTGTAGATAGCTTGTCGATGATATTCCTACAATAAACTATGTAAATAAATCTAGTAATTTTGATCTGGTCCGCTCGAATATGGTCGGATCCCGGACGGGCCCCCAATATGTAACAGCTGAGGTTGTTCTAGCACGTTATAGTAGGGGGGAGTTAGTTGATCTAACTACAACCCTTTAGAAAACGAAACTATTACAGCTGTAAAACAAATAAACACGAGATCCGACGATAGATTAAATAATACTAAAGTTTAATAACTGTATAGTGAACAATAAATTACTAGGAAGACACCAGCGAAACCAAATATCTACGCCACACAAAAGGAAACTCACTTACTCACCCCCCAACCACTCACACAGTTCTATATATATAAACATTCCTACAGAAAGTTCCCGAAATAAACGTTACCTTTGCCCTCGCACAAACTAACCAATCACGCATCAATACGTCATCAGGTTACATCACCCAAGGCCAAATCTGGCGTAAACATTCGTGTCCATAACGTTATCGAATATTCGGGAACATACTAATATTTACTGAACGAGTCAAAGCACCTGACAACAAGCGGGCGAGGAAAAAACTACTCACTAGGAGAAGAAGGTCAGGTCACGGAGTACAGTACACTCTGGCGGTCGTCAACAAGAAATGAACACATGCTCACCAGTGTAACAAGAAACGGGGGAGGGCAAGGGATAGCTTGCAGATGCTACAGGGAGGTTTCGGCCAATGAGATTGCTGAACTAATTGGGCCAGCGGACTAGCACTGCTGGGTAGCCAGATAGTATAAAACATCGTGTAACGTTCAGATTCATTGAATACAGACGAGCAGAAGCATCGTGTCGTGAAGTATCTCCGGTTGGCCAGTACCTGAACTGTGTGATCTGAAGACTAGAAGTCCTTGCTAATCGGACTGACTGAGCTCTAGAAAGAAAGGTCTGAGTGGGCTGACCTTTAAAAGCCCACGCTGCGCTCTTTTGATGTTCGCGCCTACCAGTAGGCGTGACCAACGGTAACATATCTTATTTGTTTAAGCATAATAGAAGATCAGAGATAGAGAGAGAACCACAGCCTCATAGGAAGTCTAAGGAAACCCCAGCTGGCACTCGACGAACGAGTGGCCCGTATTATAGATCTATCTCCATAGTATGATTGAAGTAATATAGCACATTGTTGATGAATTGAATAGTGGTTGTGCATATATATATATATAGTCTTTGGCAACTGCTTAATTACCTACAAGCCGAAGTGTGCTTCTGTAGGCTTTGAACGTACTGGGCTCTCCTAACATTCAAGCCCCTATGATTTTGGGAGAGTTTGCCTGGCGACTCAACTGTCACTTTAGATTGATATCTAGTTTCGTATAATATACCCATTTGCTATTGATTGCAGTACATCCAATAAGGAACCATAGTTACATGAATATCATAGATTAAGTTAGTAATTAGAATTTATTGCTTTGAATATACCTCTATTGTCTTTTGTTTTGTTTATTAATATTTAAATAATAAGATGGCCTGACCGGCCTGACATAGATATACGCTCTAGTTATTTGATACTTTTCTTGTGTGGTTGTGTCCGAGTGTGAGTTAGCTGCCTCTCGTGCAGTCATAACATCCCCAAGACCCTAACTCTGCTCGTGACAATGGTGTCTTGTCCAAAGACGTTCCTTTGGGGGGGGGGGGTAGATTGAAATACGATTTGGAGTGTATTCATTCAATGCATGACTCAGTGATTACAGATAACTGAATAGGCAAACATATAATTCAAAGAGCTGTATAAAGAGTAGAGACATGTTTAAAGTTGACAGAAAAATCTATAGAGAAGATAAGTAGAGAGAAAAAAATACGAATATATCGATAAACATGTAAATAAATTCATAGCTTTCTATAAGGTCTATCCTGGGGATCGGAACCAATTGGAGTCTTTTATATCCCAGAGCTGCCAACTGGTGAATTCTGCGTTGTCGGCTGTTCTCGAACGGTGTAAGTCTTTTCGTCATCAGCTGACAGGATTTGACAGTTCAGTTTGAGCAGCTGGAATATATTTTGTATTTCACACGGTAATAAATATCGTAAATAGTGAGGGAAAATAAATAAAAAGATAATAAAGTAAAATAATTATCGTCTCAAGGCGGCTTGATATACTCCATTATAAATAAAATAAAAACAGTCAACATCTTCTGAACATTTAATTTTCTATTACAAACAGTATCCATAGTAACAGAATAATAATAGATGCAATAGTAAGACATGTGAGAGGATTGAGCTTACTTCATGCACCTAATGATATCACTTTTCCTATTTTTCATCTTTCGTCATTGCCCTTTCTTTTTTTTTATTTTTTATTTGCACTTTGCTCTCACTTTTATTCTTGCTCCACTTTCTCCTCCTCACACATTTCATTCATTCATATAGGCTGCATGTATTTTTCCCTAACGTAGTTTAAGATACCTTTTTCTTGTTTTCATTTCTGTCTCAAATGAAAATTTGAGGTTAACTGATATTTGACTTTGCTGATAAACATTTTAATAATAAGTATCATGGTATTTATATCCTCAATGGTATTTTGGTTTGCCGTGCGGTTTAAATCGTATTTTGCTATTCCAAATGGCTCAAGTTTCTCATTCATTTCAATTCTTTTTCCCAGTTTGACTTAAAATTTACTGGGCCACATTGCACCAATAATCCTTCTGTTGTTTGCAAAGGGAAAAGAAATGCTCTATAAAATCAGGTGTTTTACAGTGCTCGCATTTATCACTTTCCTTTATTTTCATTTTATGTAAGGGAATATTTGTTGGGTAAATAGTATGCAGGATTCTAAAGTGTAAGAGCCTCAGTCTGGATTCCCTACAGGCTCTAAAACCAATATTAAAATAAGGGTGGATATCAGCATCGTATTTTCGTTTCCAGAATCGTTACAGACCGTTGAGTTTTTGTTATTTATTAATTAATTTCTTCCTGATTTCTTTGTTCGTTAGCTTAAAGATACCTTTAACATGTTCGTCTATCTCATCTTCTGTGTCCAACGCCATTCTGTCTTCTCTTATGGTCTTAACAAATCTTTCTTTCCATTCTCTTTTCACTGCATTTGTGACTGCCCAGTAGTCGAACTTAATACCAGGATAATGTCCAATAATTGTCTGTGTTATATCTTGCAGGGTATTCCAGTTGTTTTCATTAAATATTTGATAGATATACTTAATCTCCCATCTAACCCATTTCTCTATCCATAGTGGCTTATGTTTATATCTAGCTAACATTATGTTATAAAATAAATGTTGTTTGCTATGTAATTTACATCATTTACATCTTCTCTATCTAACGTTTCTAGATCCATCCAAGTTTTAATTACAATGTGCCAAAAAACAGTTTATTGATTTTACTGATTTCATTTATTTTGCTTTTAAACTTGATGTTGTTGAATGGGGTAAGCTTACCAAGTTTTTGCAGAAATGAATGGCTAATTTTAACCCCTTGGGTCCCAAATTTTCTTTGATGCTCTACCCCCTCCCAACCCCGTCTTCTGAACTTATCCCATCCTAACATGCGACAAGAAGTGCACAGACTAGACATAAATTATGTTACGGTTTTCAAAGCTTTTTAATGACACTTGACTCATTGATTATTCAGATATTATAAATTAGAATAGAAATATCCTTCATCAAATGTATCAACAATTGGCTGTTCCTGTTCACAAAACTATGTGCATGTTAACAATTAACAGCTCAATGACTTCCCCGTGGTTGGTGTGTTGTGGTCAGCTATGTAGTGTCAGTGTTTGTGAGACGCAATCAGATCACCTCTGTCTCACATCTGTAGCCAGTTTCATTGTTTTTGAGATATCTTTAGGTTGCATTCGATTCTTATCCTACAAATAAGGGTAAGCCAGACCAAAGCTAGCTAGTGTGTGAACCAAATTGGTGGCTCGACACCTAATAATTATGCATCACATTAAAACACTACTCACTGCCCACACACAGTAGTGTGGTCTTAACTAACTGACCCAAAGCCGGCCTCTGTTCTAGCGTTTGGTCGTTCTCCATATCGGAGGTGAAAACGTCAGATATTTTCCTGAAGTTTGTGAAACTTTGATGCCCTCCCGTCATTGATGGGTGCTCTATCTTTTGCAACTGAAATTATTTTAGTCATCGATCTAGCCTTCTCTCTAAAGTAATCTGTGACCTACTGTCATTGATGGGTGCTCTATCTTTTGCAACTGAAATTATTTTAGTCATCGATCTAGCCTTCTCTCTAAAGTAATCTGTGACCTACTGTCATTGATGGGTGCTCTATCTTTTGCAACTGAAATTATTTTAGTCATCGATCTAGCCTTCTCTCTAAAGTAATCTGTGACCTACTGTCATTGATGGGTGCTCTATCTTTTGCAACTGAAATTATTTTAGTCATCGATCTAGCCTTCTCTCTAAAGTAATCTGTGACCTACTGTCATTGAGACCTACTAGTAATTTAATGAATGGTCAAAGGAGTTGAACAGCTTGTGCTTGGCAGGATTTTTATTTTACAACTACCATCAGTAATATGCTTTAACCAAATTATGGTTAAGATAATATTTGCAAAAGTGTAATTCTTAGTTAGGAAAATATTAATGCGCCTCCTCACGTTTTCGCTCCCTACAGACCGCTGTCGTCGTTTTCACCCCTTCCCCCTTTTGTCGTTCCCCCCCCCCCCCCATATCACCCCTGATGAAAACCACAGATCTAAAGTTTATCATTAAAAAAACATTCTGGTGTTCTATATAAGGTGTATGTCTATGCAGAAACTTGCACCAATACCATTGGTCTGTGAAGATTGCTCTCTCTGACGTGGCAAATACGGAACGTTTCTTTCACCACCCAGGACTCCTCTCTCAATATTTGTGGTAAGTATCTGGTGTTTGGTCTGAAGACGTCCGTATTCTACAGTACAATGAAATTGATAAATGTTGACTTGTTGGCTGCTCATTAAAGAAAAACCTGTGGTCTGAAATAGATATCAACAGCGATTTGGACTTCACACTGAACAAAATATAAATTAAGCCGAGTGTGAGAGATCTATGATTCTGAGTCAACAGTTTATTTTTTTTACAAATAGGAATGTCCAATAAAATAACTGTGAAACTGACGGAAAATCTTTAAAAGATAGTTTAATACAGATCTGCAAGGAACTCATCAGCAGCTTCAGAAGACGGATGAAACGTCGGCAGATTTGGGAGGAACAAACTGGCAAGCAATAAATCAAAACCCACAGATCAGAAAATACAGCCATAAAACATTTTTTTTTGAAGCAGAGTTTAATTAAAGAAAACAAAGCAGTTTTTTTCAGACAACGAGACAACGATTGTCTGCATGAAACAAACATATAAAAACTAACAAATAATTATTTAACTCAACAACAACGAGGTCAGTGGATCATCTACGGTCACCGTGGACGATGGATTTTGTGTAATTTTTTAAATCCTGTCATTGTCAAATTAATATTTATGTAGATTATAATTTAAAACTGATGCTCATAATTATGCTCAGTTTTCTTCCATGGATAAGTTCTTGCTGGCAAATGTTGAAGAGATGATTGAAATAGATTTTCTACTTCATTATCAATCACATTTTTGCACCCAAATGCCACGTCAGTGAGAGCTGATTTTGATATGAGCACTACCACACAATCACACATTAAATTCAATATAATTTTTATAATTTTAACTTGTTGTGAAACCTAAGTTTATAAAAAACATTTCATCATGTGACATATCTTCCTCATTTGTATAATGCATCCCAAACTCCTCTGTACAACTTAAATATCTCCTCATCCGACTGAGCAAAAATGTTCCAAACTACTGGAAGAAAAACTGGTACTCAGGGATAAGTATTAGTGCAAACTTTGGGACATTTTTGGTCAGGACTGTAAGAAAATAATCGAGTTGGAGATGCGCCAAGGATCATTGTGATACGTCATGACTTCCACCTGATTATTGGCAATTCTGGAGGTGAAAGCACTTTGTATAACTTTGCTTGTCACAAACCAATGGAATCACTCTCATTAAATATCAGGGGTTTGGGCTTTATCCTCAGGTAAACTATCTACATCAGGATTGAGGATGGCAAGGTTTTGTTGGCTTCCATCGATGGTCCTCATGTTCCTGATGGCAGGGTACATGACGTGCAGGGCGGATGAGTGTGACGGTGGCGAAGTGGACGGCTGTAATTTTGAACTGAACATGACCGTGGAAACTAAGTTTACCAGCCTGTAACAGACATGACGTGTGCTACGACTGCGTGAGTACAACAGTCCATGAAATGCTGGACACTTACCGAAAGACAGACGTGCGATGATGGCATAATTATACAGATCTATAGATTTTATGTACTTGAAGCTCCGGCCACCGACCCATGGCCCAGCAAATTAACTCATCTCATAAACTCAGATGTACACGGGGATGCACTTGCTTACGCGGTTACAGAAAGTTTGACACTAGGCGATGCCTTGTTACAGCAATATCATAGTAATTGCAAAATCAGAGGCCTCGCCAAATCAAAGCGTACTTTGGAGTCTGAGCTGTAAATGGTGTACACATTAATTTTTGTGCAAATGCAGAGATAAAAATGACTGAGAGTCACTCTCTTCACACTTAACAATTTGTGTGGGCCACCACATTCTTGTTTCAAGACATTTTGCCTAGTCCCAGTGTGATCTGGACAAAGAAATCAGCCTTACACCAACAGATAGTCAGTGTGGATGGCGAATGGCGAAATCTCAGAAAGCCTCCACACACCTGTCTATAAGAAGCAGATTTCCTGCACATGCATTTAGTATTAAATATTGTTTATTGGGGGAAAGAATTGTTTTTGAGCGTGCGTTCAGCGAGTTGAGAAATTTTCCCTGATTGGGTGTCCAGCAAACATGGACAGCCCTCTTCAGAACGATTTGATCTGTTTGACCTAAAGATGCATACAAAGGAATGGTTGGCAGCAATGTCAGAGAAAAGTGTAACCAGCTGATGCGTCTTATAGCTGTCGTTACGCCAGGACACAACTCTCTGTCATCTGTTCTTGTGCCGTTCTTGTGTGTGTGTGTGTGTGCATCCGTGTGTATGGTTTGTGTGTGTGGTTCTGTCTATGTGTCTCTGTTTCCTGTCTGTATTGCCAGAGCTTGGCATAGCCTGGGTAGTCTTGACAGTTTCATTTATTGCAAAATTTGTGAAAGTTTTAGCCGTCAATTCAATCAGGGCGTAGTTTATTGTCGATTTACTTCAAGGTCATAGTGATCCAAATCTTTTACTCATATTGTGGATTATCTATGAATATAGTATGCGGATGTGATACCAATAGACAGCATTCCCGCGGGCGGTCCGTTTTTTATAGGCCAACTAGTCTGATGATCACGTCACGACACTGATGTTCATTAAGGTCCAATTAGTTGGTGCCTGAGGTCCTATTGAAACTAAATATTGTGATGTAATCACTCAACTATTCGACCAAGCAAAATAGGCCGGTGCACGCTTAGGCTGAATATTTATTGTTTCATCTTTAGGGTGTGTCCTACGGCATAGACAAAGAGACGTGTGACACGGCCTTTTACAATGATATGAGGGAACTTTGTGACGAGAAGTACATGGACAGCCCTCCTGCCGACGGTGACACAGATCAGAGCCAGGCCCAAAAACACAGGGAAGAAGTTCAGATTATAGTGAAGCAGAACGATGATGTTATGAGACAAATTGCCCAGCAACTATGGGAAAGTTCTGAACTTCCAGAATGGCCCTTGGATGTTTATAGTGCCAGGATAGCGCAGAGGAGATGGTTGACGAGATGGTGGTCCTTGTGGAAGGCAACCTGAATGATCTAAATGAGAATACGAGCCCCTTAACCGGTACAACACCAGCTTTACTCGATGGTATGACGGATAGCGACATCGACTACATGTACTGCCTTTCTTCTGTTGAGCTTTACCGAGTTTATTATGAGGGGTCTAGGGACGACTATCGCAATTTGCCGGCTTCTTACTGTCAGGACTCTTTCGTGCCTGGATGCCTGCCTGCTGGCCAACGCTAGTAAAAACGCAATGACCACTGCTCCTTGTCTAAAGATTATGTGGGATGCCTTCTTACTAGACTGTAGACTGAGTGGTTAACTGTTACCTGGTCCATGACACCATGAGATCAGAAATAAAATAACCAAAATTCAGCAAAGAGAATGGTGTCATTATCTCATACTTTTATTTTCTCAATAATTAATCCCCTCTTCTATCACCTCACTTGACCTGTGTAGTATACAGTGGTGTTTGTGTGTATATATCTGTCTGTCTACCCATAACCAGATGAAGGCGTGTTGAGGGTGTAAGTAAATAATGTTTGGATGTTCTTAGTTAAAAGGTTACAACAGAAGGACTCACAAAGGTGTCTGCAGAAAAACAGGTCTTTGGGGGCTAAAACAACAACAACAAACAAACAAACAAACAAAAAATAATATATAATTATTAATTATTAATATACAATTAATTTAATAGTGATTTCTTGATAATGAAAAATACAAATTATTTTCAAATGGCTGCATTTGTTGATTCCACGTTTATCATTTGGCCAGCTCATAGATTATAATATACCGCGGATGTCACGAGTGGAGTGAGTGCAATTAAGGGGATTGCTACAGAGCGGGTGTAGAATAAGAAGAGCTCACGACAGACGGATAGGAAAAGACGTGAAAGGGGAAGAGTAAAAATAACTCATGCAGACAAGTGGGAAAAGCGTGCGTGTATGAGTGGTGTGGAAGTCTGAATGAGGCGAAAGCGCTGGATTACTATCACTGCAAGTTAGAAGGTCCTACGGATCGGACCTGTGAATGAGAGCCCATCGGGCGGACATAAAGGGAAGCAGTCGAGAAGACTAGTGAGAGTCTTTCCAGTTATGACTGGTATGTAGAACGTTGATTGATTATTATGATTGATGTATTATATTATATTCGTCTATTACCATGATGTAAATAAGTATATGTGAGGAATGTGGAAGTCCTTGATATTGGATATAGCAATGTGCGCCACGAGCGATAGATGAAAGTGAGTTCATGGATTTGTAGCGCGAGTGAGTAGTGTGTACTCCGATGGAGGTGTGTTACCGTAAGATGTGTGGTGAGTGAAAGGTGAACTAGTGTGTGTACGCTTCATGGATTGTAAGGAGAGGTGGAGTGAATAGAAATGGTAGGGTATTATACCAATGTAATATTATTCTTGTAGGTGTCGGGGACGGGCCGCAGAGCCACCTCGATGAGCACAGGGGATAGGCCAGCATAGGGCCGGAGGCCACACATAGGCCAGAAGTGAGGCTGTCAGTGCAGGACAGTAGAGGCACATAAAGTCGTGGCAGTCAGGCCACGGACAGGGACGTAGATATGAGAGTGAATGAGATACTATATTGTTGCCATGTTGATAGGCTAGTGAACTGATATTATGTTGTTGCCATGTTGATGGCTATGGAAATAATAATGTGTTATTGCCCTGCTGAGGTGCTAGGGGAGTGCTAAGGTGTATGACAATAGGAAGGTGATATTGAGAGACTGCGGTGCCAGTGAATCATTAATGTACTATTAAGACCCTGAGGGGAGAGGCTGAGGCCGAAGTGCCTTTAGGAGTAACTACCGGATTGTGGATCCGAGGGAGAGTGTGTGTGAGAATAAGGCCGTGTACGGCAGTCATTTCAATAATATAATATATGTAATTGCGCTATTATATGTATAATTATGTTTAATAAATGTGTGAGTCTGATGGGTTGTTTTGTTAAGTGTTAAACTTGTTTGTTCGTGATTGTCGTCCTGTCATAAACTATTACATTTCCCAGTCTGGGATTTGTGACACTGGGGGCTCGTCCAATTTCGTAATATTTAGTTAGTAGTTAGTGGGCATTTGTTACTTTAGTCTTTGTCCACGTGGTACTTATCTTGTGGTAGGAATTTGTGCTGTCTTTGTTCGTTGAATGAATGGAAATTTCATGATGGTATGATTTATGTATGTTTATGAATTATAATATGTATTGATGCATGTATTTTGATGAATATATATTAATGTGTACTTAAATTTCTGCAGAGTGTGCGTGCCAGCCTGAGGAGTCAAGCGGCCAGAGCTCCGATTACGGGGAGGAGTTAAACTCAAAAAATTGGAAGTTAAGTGAAAATTTTGTACCCTGGATTGAGGGCTGTCTTTTCATCTGTCTGTTTCCCTGTTTTTGCTGCTTTTGTTGTCGTTATAGATTATACGGGCGGTGGCGCGGGTTTGCTGTGGTGAGCGTAGTTTATCCTCTTCGGGAGGTGGGCTAATCTAGGAACTTCGTTCATCACAGTGAACAGTTCTGTAGGGACCTGTATTTTTGTTTAGATTGTAGCGTTCTATCTTCCTCGTTGTTTTAGGAAGACGTTTCTCTTGTCCTTCTTCTCCCTATCTGTAGATACGTTCTTTTTTTTCAGACTCTGTTCTTGTTTGTACCGTGTAGTATAATCGGCGTAGTAGGGTGCATTTTTTTCCATTATACTTTTTTTTTGTAGAAGCTTTGTCCTAGTCTGGTTCGTTGTCCTTGACGTACTTGTGGTCCTTCTACTGTATTTCTTCATTCTTGTCATTTCTATTTTCTTTTATAATTAATAGTGCTATGCATTTTATAGATATAGAATTAATTGTGTTGTAAAGGTAAATTTCTGAATTGTATTTGAGACAACTGGGTATTGTTATATCTGGTGTGATCTCAGGTCTCTGGTCGTGTCGTTAGTGATCATACCGACAGGTTGGTCGTTCGCATAATAGATACCATAACCATAAATCTGTGAAATGGCGGAACTCCAACAACTAATGAAGTTGGGTAAGGAACTTGGCCTGGAGGGAGAAGAGCTACGCGGCTGGATTAAAGAACAGCAGGCGGATTTGCGCGATGAGCGTGCTAAGGATAGAGAGCGAGAAAAAGAGGCTAAGGCTCAGGAACAGGAAAGAGAGGCTAAGGATAAGGCTCAGGAGCAGGAGAGGGAGTTTAAGTTAAAGGAGTTAGAAGCTCAGCAACAGGAGAGACAGGCTAAGGAAAGGGAGCAAGAGATAAGGTTAAAGGAGATAGAGGCGCAAGTAAAGATTGCGGAGTTAGAACTCAAGAAGAATACGCCAGCGGAAACGGCTGAGCGGCAGGTACACAATAAAGGTGGCGTTAGGATTAAGCTCCCTACGTTCGACGACCGGAAGGACGACATAGACGCCTTCCTTTACAGGTTCGAGCTGAACGCACAATTGCAATGGGGGGGAAATAAGGAATTATGGGCCACGTACCTGGCATCGCTATTGCAGGGGCGAGCGTTAACCTACTTTAAAGAGCTACAGCGCGAAGACGTGCAAGATTACGATACGCTGAAGGCTTTGCTGCTTCGCCGATTTGCGCGTACCGAGGAATATTTCCGGGAGCAGTTTAGGCGAGCACGTGCAGATACCAGGGAGGACTTTGCTGCCTTCGTCGCGAGACTAACGGAGTATTTCGCGAACTGGGTAGACTTGGCGCATGTGAGCACGGATTTCGCTAAACTGAAAGACCTAATGATCCGTGACCAGCTGTACGCGTCGTGCCACAAAGACCTGGTGGCTTTCCTGAAAGAGAACGAACCCGCGACGGTGCAGGAGGCGTCTAAGTTGGCGGAGGCATACCGTACGGCGCATCCGTCCAAACCAGTCGCCAGGGCGTACGTCCAAGATGCTGGGTACGTCGCCGTTGTCGAGGGGTCGCCGGCAGGACTTGGGGACAGGTCGCGTCAGCGTGGCGCCTATAGCGGGCAAGCCCAGGGGCAGCGTAGGGGCTATCACCAATCACCGGCATATGGATCCGGTAAGTTTGACCGAGCAGGAGGACTAGGTCGCGGTAATGGCCGGGGCCGACTTGTGACCTTTGCCGATGACCGACGGCATAGGGACTCTAGTTCCGGTCGCGAAGGGTCACGGGGACCCAGGCCTAGGGCAGCACAGGGAGCGGAGTGTTGGACTTGCGGACGCGTGGGTCATTTTTCGCGCGAGTGTAGGGCCGCGAAGTGTTGGAACTGCGGAAGAGCAGATCACATCAGCGTGAACTGCCCTGCAGGTAGGATAGCGGCGAACGCGGACAGTAGCTCCAGTCCATGTTCCCCAAATAAATTTCATCATGCGGCTGCGTGCGTTACATCGGACAACGGAGGCGGACAGTATTCTAAGTGTCCCAGTTGTGAGAAGTTATTATCTTCCGGTGTTTTACCTTGTGGGAGAAAGATCCCCGTTATAAATTCATGTCATACAGGAGGTGGTCTTAGGGTTTATCCGGGGTTTGTTGGGGACGAACCGGTCTCGGTTTTACGAGATACAGGATCTACCGTTGTGGGAGTGCATAGGGACTGCATTCGGGATTCACAGCTTACAGGTGAGACTGTCCCGTGTATCCAATTTTCGGGGGCCATTGAGAAATTACCCATGGCAAGAATAATGATAGATACACCTCTCCTTAGCGGGGAAGTCGAAGCAGTCGTTGGTTGTTTTCCAGGCGCCCAGCTCATCATTGGGAATGTATCACGGGTAGTTTCCCCTTCCGATGAGAACGTGCAAGCATGGTCGCAATCAAAAGGTATTGACTTTTGCGCCGCGGTCGAAACACGTCGACGAGTAGTTGATAAAGATAAGATTAGACCTTTGGCGACGCCAGCGGTCAACCTAGATATCACGCCAGAGCGCTTGGCGAGATTACAAAGGGAGGACCCATCATTAAACCCATGTTTTGGGGAAGCGCGAACCGAGAAAACGAGGAGATATAAGAACGGGTCGTCCTCCTTTATTGTTCAGGCGGGCATTCTGTTCCGTAAGTATGTAACGGTGTCCTCCATTTTAAAGCAGGTCGTTGTGCCAGCGTTGCTGATCGCAACAGTATTGCATTTGGCACATGATGTCCCATTAGCGGGTCATATGGGGATAGCTAGAACCAAAGAAAGGGTTCTTAAAAATTTTTACTGGCCATCGATCCACAGAGATGTGCAGGTCTATTGTAAGACGTGCAGTGCGTGCCAAAAGACGACGCATAAGGGTCGTACACCCCAGGCTCCTCTTCAGAAGATCCCCACGGTCTCGGAACCGTTTAAAAAGGTCTCGATAGACCTTGTTGGCCCCATTCACCCAGCGACCGATAGGGGGAATCGATTTTTCTTAACGGTCATATGTAATGCTACGAGATGGCCAGAGGCGGTTCCTCTGCGGACCATAACGTCTGAGGCAGTCGCGGAAGCGTTTTTGCAATTTTCGCTAGGGTAGGAATACCAGAGCAAATTCTGTCTGATAGGGGCGCGCAATTTACGTCGCAGATGATGAAGGAATTGTTCCGCTTATTCAGCATACAACCCATCACTACCACCCCTTATCATCCGCAGGCTAATGGCATGTGCGAGAGATTGAACTCGACGTTAAAGTCGATGCTGCGTAAGGTAGCTGCTGATCGCCCTAAAGATTGGGATAGATATATCCCTGCAGTGTTATTCGCGTACAGAGAGGTACGGCAGGAGTCAACGGGATTCTCGCCGTTCGAAATGATGTACGGTCGTAGTCCTAGGGGCCCAACTGATGTTCTTCGGGACATGATGACGTCGCCATCATCGGGAGACGATGAGCAGATTTCGGTGTTTCAGTACCTTGTTGATTTAAGAGAAAGACTATCTTCTGCGCGCACTATAGCAGAAGAAGCTTCTGGTATCGCTTCGAAAAGAGCAAAAGACTATAAAGATAGAGGTTCCAAACTGAGAATTTTTAAGCCAGGAGACAAGGTTCTGTTGTTGTTACCTACGGACCATAATAAGTTATTGATGACATGGAAAGGCCCTTATGTTATTGAGCGAGTTGTTTCAAAGGTAGATTACGCTATCCACATTGATGGAGCGAGTAAGGTTTTCCATGTTAATATGCTACAGAGATTTTATGAGAGACCGCAGTATCTGTGTGCACAGACAAGACCAGAGGAGACTGTCTTCTCTGCTGCTTGTACGGGGGTCGTAGACCAGTTGGACTGTGACGTAAGCGACACCGAGGCGCAGGAAGAGTTACAAATTCAATTGCCGGAGTTAACTGCGACACAAGGTTACAGGGACGTAAAAATTAACCCTGACCTTACGAGTTCAAGGAGTAGGGAACTTGAGACCCTGTTAGCGTCATTTCCGGATGTTGTTACGGATTTGCCGGGTCGCACTACGGTGATCCAGCACCAAATAAAGTTGACTTCGGATAAGCCAGTATTTCTTAGACCGTATCCGCTGCCTTTTTCTTCGAGAGATAGAGTCATAAAGGAAGTTGAGTCAATGTTAAAGTTAGATGTGATAGAACCATCAACATCGCCGTATTCATCACCCATCGTCCTCGTGAAAAAACTTGATGGATCGGTGCGGTTCTGTATTGATTTTCGAAGATTGAACACTATTACGGTAGGCGATAGGGAGCCTATTCCGTTTCAGGAGGAACTAATAGCTTCATTGGCCGGGTCCACGTGGTTTTCCAAGATAGATTTAACGAAAGGTTATTGGGAAATCCCGCTCACTGAGGAGTCTAAACAATACACGGCGTTCCAAACGCCCATTGGATTATTCCAATTTAAGGTCATGCCATTTGGGTTGGTAAACGCGCCAGCGACGTTTGCACGATTAATGAGATTAGTGTTGAAGGACATACCTAATGTCGTGTCATTCTTTGACGATATAGCATGCCATACGTCGACATGGTCTGATCATATTCAGACACTAACAGTAATTTTTCAACGATTACGTCATTTTGGGTTAACTGCTAAACCCGCAAAGATGGATTTGGCATGTCCAGAGATAATATTCTTAGGACATATTGTGGGTAGAGGTGTTCAGAGACCTGAAGAAACAAAAATTGACAAGTTAGTAGGGTTGCAAATCCCTAAAACAAAGAAACAAGTCAGAAGCTTAGTGGGAATTTTAAATTATTACAGAAAGTTCATTCCAAATTTTTCCTCCTTGTCATCTTCTCTTACTGACCTTACTAAGAAGGGACAACCCGATAAGGTCCAGTGGACGTCTGAATGTCAGACATCATTTGATAATTTGGTGACAGCATTATCATCGTCACCCATTTTGATATTACCCGATTTTCGATCTAATTTTATCCTCAGAACGGATGCGTCGGACTCTGGTGTCGGCGCTTGTCTTCTACAGGAGAAGAACGAATGTCTCCATCCTGTATGTTATGTCAGTAGGAAGTTATTGCAGAGAGAAAGAAAGTATTCTGTGATAGAGCGTGAGTGTCTTGCCATTGTCTGGTCCGTCCAGAAACTAGGACGTTATCTCATGGGACGAGAATTTTGTATCCAGACAGACCACAAGCCAATGACATTTTTGTCGAAGAATCGTTCGTCCAGCCCACGCTTGTCTAGATGGGCATTGGCTTTGCAGCCGTATACCTTCGTTATTCAACCAATTCCAGGAACCAGCAATCATATCGCCGACTACCTTAGTCGAGCCTAGGGGAAGATTTCAGGAGCTTATACATCGGAGGACAGGAACATTGACAGGATCTGTGTGAATAAGTCGACTTTAAAATATTGACATTATAAATATGATATGAAGAATGGTTGATAGGTTGAATGGTTTTTGATTCTGTATTAAGTATTGTTATTAGTTAGCTATTCATGATGTGACACATATATGCATATTGCAGGCCATATTGATCCCCATATTTTCCCCTGATTTCGGTATTTTATATACTAGGGGAACTGCTAGGTCAGTTTTTTTAGTGTAGGTAGTGCTCACGCTCACTCGTTGACAGTCATCTTGATGCGATTTGAAATTAATTGCATTAATTTTTTTGGGGTGGGGGATGATGTCACGAGTAGAGTGAGTGCAATTAAGGGGATTGCTACAGAGCGGGTGTAGAATAAGAAGAGCTCACGACAGACGGATAGGAAAAGACGTGAAAGGGGAAGAGTAAAAATAACTCATGCAGACAAGTGGGAAAAGCGTGCGTGTATGAGTGGTGTGGAAGTCTGAATGAGGCGAAAGCGCTGGATTACTATCACTGCAAGTTAGAAGGTCCTACGGATCGGACCTGTGAATGAGAGCCCATCGGGCGGACATAAAGGGAAGCAGTCGAGAAGACTAGTGAGAGTCTTTCCAGTTATGACTGGTATGTAGAACGTTGATTGATTATTATGATTGATGTATTATATTATATTCGTCTATTACCATGATGTAAATAAGTATATGTGAGGAATGTGGAAGTCCTTGATATTGGATATAGCAATGTGCGCCACGAGCGATAGATGAAAGTGAGTTCATGGATTTGTAGCGCGAGTGAGTAGTGTGTACTCCGATGGAGGTGTGTTACCGTAAGATGTGTGGTGAGTGAAAGGTGAACTAGTGTGTGTACGCTTCATGGATTGTAAGGAGAGGTGGAGTGAATAGAAATGGTAGGGTATTATACCAATGTAATATTATTCTTGTAGGTGTCGGGGACGGGCCGCAGAGCCACCTCGATGAGCACAGGGGATAGGCCAGCATAGGGCCGGAGGCCACACATAGGCCAGAAGTGAGGCTGTCAGTGCAGGACAGTAGAGGCACATAAAGTCGTGGCAGTCAGGCCACGGACAGGGACGTAGATATGAGAGTGAATGAGATACTATATTGTTGCCATGTTGATAGGCTAGTGAACTGATATTATGTTGTTGCCATGTTGATGGCTATGGAAATAATAATGTGTTATTGCCCTGCTGAGGTGCTAGGGGAGTGCTAAGGTGTATGACAATAGGAAGGTGATATTGAGAGACTGCGGTGCCAGTGAATCATTAATGTACTATTAAGACCCTGAGGGGAGAGGCTGAGGCCGAAGTGCCTTTAGGAGTAACTACCGGATTGTGGATCCGAGGGAGAGTGTGTGTGAGAATAAGGCCGTGTACGGCAGTCATTTCAATAATATAATATATGTAATTGCGCTATTATATGTATAATTATGTTTAATAAATGTGTGAGTCTGATGGGTTGTTTTGTTAAGTGTTAAACTTGTTTGTTCGTGATTGTCGTCCTGTCATAAACTATTACATTTCCCAGTCTGGGATTTGTGACAGCGGAAACAATACTTAAAGCTGAAAATATTACTCAAATTTATTATCTGCGAACAGTTAACAAAATTTAAAATCCCCGAGAAAATTATTTATTGAGCTCTGAGGGACTGAGGGGATACGGGAAACTAGTCGTTACCTTAAAAGCAGGAGGTATTGAGAAGAAAAAAACCCACACCAAATAAACGCAAGGTTTTCAGACTGTCGGGCCTTCTTGAAAGAAACAACAACACAAAAATGGTGGTCGTTGTACAGGTCGAGCAATCAATAAATATACTAATTTGCTTGTAGTATGTAATTGGATGAACTGAATGGTTAGAGAAAGCGGATTAGAGGGTCGGGGAAGAATGCGTGGATGAATAGATGAGTGAACCAATAAATTTAATGACAAAAAAGTTATATTTTTATATTGTAATAACAAAGTAAATCTTAAAACACAATACTTACAAAATAATGGAGTTGGAATTACGCAGATTAATGCGCATAAAATAAGGACTAAAACAGTGAAGCTTCAATTTAAAAAAAAATGATCATCGGTAAAAGATTTTTCGTTTCTTTGTTTGTTTATTGTTGCTGTACCACTAAAATCATAGGCCTTCATTGTAATAGCATGTGGATTTAGATCCTGGTATATGGAATCCACATCAGAGTCAATATTACAACTCGTTTTCCACTTCGCACACACGTAGGATGTGCATACTCATTATTGTTGACTTCCAAGGCACGAGGTTTCCAACGGTATCCAATTCTGCAACTAAAACCTAAATACCATTAAATTAGTTTTCCAACACAACAAAAACAGAAACCTAAAAAAAAAAAAAGACATTCAGCCCTTTTCTTCATTCTTTTCCTTTCACACGGGTGTTGTTTTTCCCACTGAGGTTGCCATCTAACACTTACAAATGAAAAGGTACATCAGATTTTATTTGACACAAGGTTCTCACGCCAATATGGCAATGGACATACAGACAATACAATGCCAACACGCACTTGACTGGAGAGCGTGTGGTTATCCTGTTTAGTTCTAAAGTCAACTCAGAGGCTTCTTTACTGTAGATGAAGTTGGTGATGTCACGGAACCCCGGGATGCCGGCAACGCTTTGGACGCTGGTCACAGCTGAATAATGGGGCTAACTGCCCACCCCGGGTGTATCCAGACAACTGGATTGCTCCCTCTACTTAGGTATTATCCAAGTCTATAATTTTGCACTCTCGCTCACCATGATAGAATAGTCCCGGTTTTTCAGTCGTATGTCATGATCAAACTATGATCTAAACAGCTGGCAAATATTTGGCCCATTCAGAAATTATTTTAAAATAAAATAACACATAAAATCTGTGGGGTCGCTGCTGGGCGTGGCCACAATACCCAGAAACAATGGGAATAATGGTGGGAGCAACACATTTTCAGTGGCTGGGTCCGCCTATGCATATTCCATATTCATCCAGGGCGGAAAAGTTACTATTCCAGCCATCAGTTGTCACATACAACTATTGCTATCTATCACTTTCTATTCATATTGCTGCTGATACTCTGATATTTTCTTAACCACACATTGGTCCTCAACCTGTTAAACTCTGTTCCAGCCCCCTATCCGCGTCTCGTGACTTTATTTGGCCGGCGTCTAGGAAAAATTGATAGGTCTAATTTTCCAAGAATTAAGATCTGAAATCAAGATCAATGTCAGGTCGGCATAGCTGCTATTGCATGACAGTGTGCAATACTACCTGGTACTGTCCGCACTGCCTTGTGTGTGACTCGGGAGTGTCAAAGGCTGGGGGAGAAAACCCTGATAAAAAACCGCACTGCCTTGTGTGTGACTCGGGAGAGTTAAAGGCTAGGGTGTAAACCCAAACAAAATCCGGTGGGAGGGACCCCAAGGCAGTTGGTGGGGAGGTCTGTTCCAATCCATCCTCTGGCATCCCCTGCAGCTCTATGCGATTCCAAACGTATTGGCTATGCCTTTCCTTTGGATTAAATCTGTGGAGAAGAGAGGGGGTCTGTGCAAAATGGGCTAGGCACAGGTTCCATACTTTTTGCCCAGGCTAATGCAGCATACAGAGGGAGAACACTGCCAACCTGGGCAAATACAGTGTACAAAACCCATGCCCAACAAGCTCTCACAGCTCTATGTCAACACGGAGATGTCATTCTGTCATGGGTAATGCTCTCACAGCTCTGTGTCAACACGGAGATGTCACTCTGTCATGGGTAATGCTCTCACAGCTCTATGTCAACACGGAGATGTCACTCTGTCATGGGTAATGCTCTCACAGCTCTATGTCAACACGGAGATGTCACTCTGTCATGGGTAATGCTCTCACAGCTCTATGTCAACACGGAGATGTCACTCTGTCATGGGTAATGCTCTCACAGCTCTATGTCAACACGGAGATATCACTCTGTCATGGGTAATGCTCTCACAGCTCTATGTCAACACGGAGATGTCACTCTGTCATGGGTAATGCTCTCACAGCTCTATGTCAACACGGAGATGTCACTCTGTCATGGGTAATGCTCTCACAGCTCTATGTCAACACGGAGATGTCACTCTGTCATGGGTAATGCTCTCACAGCTCTATGTCAACACGGAGATGTCACTCTGTCATGGGTAATGCTCTCACAGCTCTATGTCAACACGGAGATGTCACTCTGTCATGGGTAATGCTCTCACAGCTCTATGTCAACACGGAGATGTCACTCTGTTATGGGTAATGCTCTCACAGCTCTATGTCAACACGGAGATGTCACTCTGTCATGGGTAATGCTCTCACAGCTACATGTCAACACGGAGATGTCACTCTGTCATGGGTAATGCCATGAAAACAACAAGGGGAGGGGCAGTTACAGGTTTTAAGTTTTCCCAAATTGGCGAAGGGGAAGGCGCCAGGGGCCTCTTCTATCGGTGGGAGTGACTATTTAGTTACACTGGTCAGCTACCGCCCGCCTTAAGCTGAGCAGCCCTCAGCCAGTTGGGTGCCGACCCGCCACATCTGCCTGCCTCATTGGGTACATGGGGATAGATCAAAAATCGAAAAGTTGATGTAAATGATGTACCTCGCTCAAAACGAAAAAACCAACTAAAAATTAGCACTTGGAACGTTAGGACCATGTGCCCTGGACTTGACCAAAACATCGATATGACAAAGAACGACTCATTAAGAAAAACTGCAATAATAGACAAAGAATTGCTTAGGCTGAAAGTGGACATCGCAGCTTTACAAGAAACCAGACTGGCAGATACTGGTACACTCAAAGAGCAACACTACACATTTTTTTGGAAAGGACTTGACTCGAACCAACCTCGTCGTCATGGTGTTGGCTTTGCCATCAACAATCGAATGCTCAGTTCCATCAACACACCCACTGGAAAGTCTGAAAGACTCATTTCCCTAAGATTACGCACAAAAACTGGTCACACCAACATAGTCTGTGTTTACGCACCAACGCTTATGTCATCAGCAGACGATAAGGACCAGTTCTACAACATGCTAAACGAAATGTATGCCACCATTCCGAAAAACAAATCAGTAGTTCTCTTAGGAGACTTCAACGCAAGAGTTGGCGCGGACCATCAGTCTTGGCCTGTTTGCCTAGGACACGACGGCGTAGGCAAAATTAACGAAAATGGACAGCGTCTCCTGGAATTCTGTTCACAAAATGACTTGTGCATTAGCAACACCTTCTTCGAATTGAATGACTCAAAGAAAGTTACGTGGCCACACCCAAGATCAGGACATTGGCATCAATTGGACTTGATTATCACCAGAAGGAAAGATCTGAACACGGTTAAATCAACAAGGAGCTTCCACAGCGCTGACTGAGATACAGACCACGCCCTTGTGATCAGCAAAATGCATACAAAGCCAATGAGAATATTTAGGAGCATCACGAAACGACAACCCAAATTAAACATTACAAAAGCAAAACAAGAAGACTGTAAGAACGCTTTCACAAGAGAATTTAGTAACATCCCGGTAAATGATATGGAATCACCAAGCGTGGATGAAACATGGAACACAATTAAGACCAACATATATAACAGTGCCTCAACAGCTTATGGTACAAAGCCATCTTTCAGACATGATCGGGTTGGAGAAAACTCCACCACGCTTCTTCCCCTGTTAGAAGAAAAGAGGAAAATGATGCTTGAATACAAGAAAGATCGCTCGCAAAGCAACAAAGACAAATTCAAACACATCAAGGCAAAGGTTCAAAGTGAAACAAGAAAATGCGCCAATGAGTACTGGACCAACTTATGCTCTGAAATTCAATCGGCCTCTGATGCAGGAGACTCCAGAAACATGTATGAAAAGATTAAAGTTGCACTAGGACCAACCATTTCAAAAAGTGCCCCCATCAAGACAGAAAACGGCCAAGAACTTACCGACAAGAAGGAACAACTGGAGAGATGGGTCGAACATTATTCCAAACTATATGCAAACGAAAAGCCAGCAAATCAAGGCTTAGAAGAAGCAGTCCCAAAGCTACTTGAAATGACGGATCTGGATGTGGAACCAACAATGAAAGAACTCTCTGAAGCCATCCAGGATATGAAAAATGGAAAAGCTTGTGGAGAGGATAACATTCCAGCTGAAGTCCTCAAAGAAAACCTTGAAACACTATTACCACACCTATACGACCTACTAATCGTGTGCTGGAAAACTGGAACAATTCCATCCGATATGTAAAATGCAAAAATTGTAACTCTTTACAAGAATAAAGGAGACAAAGGGGATTGTAACAATTACCGCGGCATATCATTGATGAGTATTACAGGGAAAGCGTTCGCCAAAATCATACTCAAACGATTACACAGGCTCGCTGAAAGAATCTTACCAGAATCCCAATGCGGATTCAGAGCAGAACGATCAACTGCAGATATGACATTTACAGTCCGTCAACTACAGGAAAAATGCAGAGAACAAGGAAAACCACTGTACATGGCTTTCATAGATCTGACAAAAGCCTTCGACACCGTAAGCAGACCATCGCTTTACATTGTACTGAAGTCCATTGGATGTCCACCTCAGCTATTGAAGCTGATCATCTCCTTTCATGACGACATGAGTGCATGCGTCCAGTTTGACGGAAACATCTCAGGTAAATTTGCAGTGAAGACCGGAGTAAAACAAGGATGTGTACTGGCACCAACTCTATTTGGAATTTACTTTGCAGCACTCCTACAGTTCGCTTTTCAAGACTCCACAGATGGTATTTTCATCCGAACAAGATCAGATGGGTCTCTGTTCAACTTGGCCAGGTTAAAAGCAAAAACAAAGACTCGAGAAATCATGCTGCGTGAACTCCTCTTTGCAGACGATGCTGCAGTAGTAGCCCAAAACAACGAACAACTGCAAAATATGATGGACTTATTGTCAAATGCATGCGACCTCTTTTCCTTGACAATTAGTGTTAAAAAGACAGAGGTAATCGGACAAGGTACACTATCTCCTCCCGACATTTCATTGAACGGCAACAAGATCAACTCAGTTGAAAAGTTTACCTATCTTGGCTCCACAGTAACAGCATCACTATCCCTGGATGAAGAACTAAACGCCAGAATTGGGAAAGCAGCTACAACTTTTGGCAGGTTATCTCAGAGAGCTTGGAACAACAAAAAGCTGACACTCAAGACCAAAATTCTTATTTATCAAGCTTGTGTCATCAGTACCTTGTTGTATAGCTGCGAAACGTGGACCACCTATACAAGACACGAAAAAAGATTAAACAGCTTCCATCTTCGCTGCCTGCGGAAAATCATGGACATCAGATGGCAGGACAAAATCACCAACAGCGAAGTTCTCAAACGAGCAAAGCTCACCTCAATTCAAGCAACACTGAGAACAAGACGACTCAGGTGGATAGGACATGTCAAAAGAATGGATGATAGTAGAATCCCAAAGCAGATACTGTATGGTGAGCTAAAAGAGGGAAAGCGTCAAAGCGGTAGACCAAAACTACGTTTCAAAGATATCTGCAGGACCACACTGAAAGATTTTGGGATCGATGAAAAATCATGGGAAAATGTGGCAGAAGATCGAACGACCTGGAAGGGAGCCGTCAGGAAAGGTGCTGCCAAATTTGAAAAAAATCAAAGAGAAATTAGGGAAGAAAAAAGACAGAAAAGGAAGGAAAAGACAAATGAAGTCACAAACGAAGGCGAGTATATGTGCTCACTCTGTGACCGAAGATGTAAATCGAATATCGGACGGATTAGTCATGAGAGGAGCTGCTCTCGGCATCTGTCTTGAAGTCAGAAAATGCTGCAAAGACCGTCTGCAAAGACGAAAAGGGTCGTATATAAGATCTGAAATGTTATTATTTTTTAAATCGCTGAACTAACCAGTTGGGTAAAACGTCTGTAGCAACTTCCTATTTTTAGGTATCAGTTCAAAATAAATATTTCTTAATTCTTCTGTGGGGTATGCTGAACTGGAATAAAACATTTTTTTTTCATCCCGAAAAGTAGCGATTTTGACATACCACCGCCTTCCTGGTCAGCGACATCTTTTCCTCTATCACATTTCAATAAGTTTATTTCCTTTCGGCTAAGTACTATTTTAACTTTAGACTGTTCTTTAAAAAAAATGTGAAAGGTATAAAACTTAGCTGTATAAGTATATAAATTCTTCGTTATTTTGCTGACTGATTATTTGTGTAGTGGTCTGCGATAATAGGGAATGTCTCCAAAATTTTTGATTTTGACTTTTTGGTATGCGTGGTAAGAGGAGGTGTTTCTGGTGCTGCTGCTTTTTAAAGTTTTGATTTATCATTTCTAGAAGCTGAGATATAGACATTTGAACTGACAAAACACAAAAAAGCAAAAAATGAGAAAATCACGTCTATGCGTTGAGGTAGATCTAGATACAAATCGCCTTGTTCTTCACCTGACTCTTCCTCTTCTTCACTCTCCTCATCCCACTCATTAAAGTAATCAGTGATTACATCTCTCAGAATGTCATCTGAAGCCAAGCCAGACATCCCAAAGTCTGCAACACTGCTTAGATCTAGCAATTTCTTGCTCTTTTGTAGCATTCGCTTTCTTGTTTACCTTGACTACAAGGTTCGTAGCACAGGTCACCAACAGTTTTTTGACGGATAAAACGTGAACTTTGAATGAATTATACCACTTCAAAACTGCTGATGCTCTGAATTAAGATAATAATTAAAATGTATTATGATGTAGGTGTATTTGATCACTGGAAGAAATATTAAGGGGAAAATAATCAAGGAAAATCTGGAAGCGAAGGAAGCAGGAGTGAACAAACGGAACTACTTTAAATATTAGATGCGCAGAAGCTTTGGGTAGCGGATATTCATGCGCACTCTCCACCATTGAAATCAGCGGAAAAAAACACGGAAGTAGGTATGTAACATTCTTAAAATAGACCCATGAGAAAAAAAGAGTCCAAAGTACCTCACCTGATATTGCTCAATTTTTGACAATTCTTGGTATTTTTGTCCATTTTGGAAAGTGACACAGGTTATAAAAAAATCAAAATAAAATATTTCTGGACGTTTTTCGGACAAAAGCTATCGTAAATATATTTTTAAGATGTCCGGGAATCCCCCAAAGCCTAAATCTCAATTTTGACCGCGGGTGACCTCAGCACCTATTTTAACCTATCTCTCGGTTCTTGAGTTGCCGACACATTCCCAATTATCGCAGACCGCTACACATTTGAGCAGATAACAGAGAAATAACGTAATGACCAACCGTCAGTGTCTGTGTATTGCGGGTCTGCCTTGTGGGCCAATATCCTAGAGATAGTTCTGGCCATGTGTCCCACCCAGCAGCCTGGGAAAAAAAAGGGAAAAATTGAATTAATTTTTGAAAACAAAAATGGTTGTTGTTGCTTTAGTGAAAAGATCATAAACAACTGAGTAGCCGATTGGATAAATGTACAATTCCTTCATGGAGTTCATAGAATATTTGACAAAATATGAGTTGTCACTTGCAGATGTTCAAATACACTTTGTATGGTTTCATGATCAGCCTGTTGAGGAGTCCTTTTCTATAAATGCGTCTTTAAGACCGAATATTGGACACACAATACAATGTTTGAACTATAACTTCAAGCTTGTATAAGGAAAGATCAGTTTTTTTTGTGTGGATAATTTATTAATTATCTCGTTCAGTCCGTCCATTCATATATGGTTTATTTTGTTCATGTTTGTGCCTATGTGGATCAGAAGGAAAGTCAGTTTGTTGATGTCTCTTGTTCATTCATATGTGTGGTTTATTTTGTTCATGCCTGTCCCTATGTGGATGCTATTCTCTTCTAACTGTATTGGAATTTTACATATTTATCTCATGAAATACGGAAGAGAATGAATAAAACTGGCACTGACAGAGGAGAAATATGTGGTTATTTTATTTAGATATGTAGGTAATAGAATGAGAGAAGGGGAGGGGGGGGGGGGATAGAGAAAGAGAGAGAGAGAGAGATCTTTAAATTGATTTGAATGGGGCAGGTGACAAAATCGTTGGTTTGCAGGAATACGTTACTTTCTTTAGGCTGTTCCCTGCCCATCGCTTGTTGCTCTTGTGTTCGTCAGCAAACTACTACTGACATTGCGACTGTCCATCTACATTTAAATCTATTTTCATTTTTGTAATGCGTGCGAGCGACCATATCGTGGAGCTCCTCGCTAGTTTATGCGCTACGTCGTGAGAGTTGAGGTTAATAATTATTTTCGTCATTTATCGTTGTAATTGTGATGTAAAAAGGTCTAGTTAAATTCTGCACCTTTTTTTTTTTTGGTCAACATTAGCTATATAAACAATTTTGCTTCCGTTAACTTCGGTTTGTCTCATTGTTTTTAAACTTCAATTTATCTCATTATTATCAATTTTCAACTTCTCTCATTATTTTCAAAATTCAGCTTGACTCATTATTTTCCAAATTCAACTTGGCTCATTATTTTTCAAATTCAACCTGCCTCATTATTTTCAAAATCCAACTTGACTCATTATTTTTCCAAAATTCAACGTGTCTCATTATTTTCCAATTTCAACATGACTCATTATTTTCAAAACTCAATTTGCTCATTATTTTCTAAATTCAACTGATCTCATTATCTTCAAAATTCAACTTGGCTAATTATTTTAAAAATTCAACTTTATTTTTTATTTCTGTTACCGAGATTTTAAACGCGCCTTTGGGTGATTTATTTTTATTATCCCTTTTATTGTTGTTTAAATCTAAATATCAGTCATCCTTTCATCTCGTCACAGATTGATGCAAAACATGACCTTGAGAGAATATTCTGTTCTGGAATCGTTAAGATATAGAAGGCCGAGTTTGACAGAACCTTCAGGGCTCTGGAGTAAGACCAGATGTATTGCTGGGGACATTCCTTCATGTATCCTGTTTACTGTGCTTTCTCTGCGATCATTATGAAAGCAAATTCATCTCTTTCATCTCCATCGTGACTAATCTTTCATGCTGTGAAAGATCTGGATATTTTCTACCCTTTATTGACACCGTTGTGAGAAGACAAGATTACATTTGAATCCCTTTTCAACATTAAACTTTAGGCGATTCTGCTTCTGATTGGCTTTATTTTTTTCTTATTTCTGTTAAGAGAGTTTACACGAGACTGGCAAAAAAAAAATAAAAATCAGCCAAGGTATCTATCCTTATTTCTTACTGTATACCCTTGCGTTCCAATTGGAAGGGTTAGGGGTATTTTATCTGAGTGGTCAGGGCATGCTGAACTCTTCCTTGAATGAATTTTAATTGTCCGTGTAAACCATTTTTGAAATCCATGTCTAGTCTGTCACCCTTCCATAATACAACATTTTCTCCTTGTCACCCCCCCCCCCCTAAATCACCAATCCCCAACTTGTGTTACCAACGAAGACCTTCTGTCACCACTCATTGAGCCACTCCCTCTCCAAAAAATATGAAATCCTTACTGCACAAGGTCATCATGATACGCATGTTCCTGTTTAATATTAATAACAACAACCTCAGGCAAAGAGAAAAATGTGGATGCACCAACGGCATAGAAAAATGCTACCCAAAAAAGTTTTTGACAGCTACAACGTGGACAACATGCAGAAGTGCTCATCAGGATAAAGGCGTAGGCTGCCATGCATGTGGAGCATCGTTAAAAACCGTGGGTGCTCTATATGAAGTGCATATCTACCTAGAGACTTACATCACCAGCACCGGTCTGTTAAGACTACTCTCTGACGTGGCAAAGACCAAAGGACATTTCACCACTCAGGACTTCTCTCTCAATATTTGTGGTAAGGGTGTGGTGTCTTGTCCAAAGACGTTCGTATTCAATTTTATAAGTAAATTTATCAATGTTGACTTGTTGACAGCTCACTGAAATAGATCAACAGAGATTTGGACTTCACATAATTATATTAAACACCTTCTACAGTGTAACTTGAGCCGTATTTGAGAGATATGTGATTCTGAGCCAAACGTTTTTGCTTTGTTTTATATTTTTTTCAAGTTGAAAAGTGAAATAAAGTAACTGTTTCACTGACGGGATATCTTTAAAATATTGTTTAATAATTATAAATTTAAGTACCGAGATCTGCCACGTTGACAAAGACAACAACGTTGGAAGGAACGAACTGGCAATAACGAAAATCTGGTGGATCAGAAGATACAGCCATAAAACAAGAAAATCGTAGATTTTAATTTACAAATAACAGCAAAGACAACAATAACCTAGAAGAAAAACAAAACTGTAAATTGTACAAATGTAATGTCAACCCTATTCGTGGGCCATCTACAATCATTGTGAAACGCAGGATTTAGCGTAATATTTTTAGAATGCTGCCAAGTTAATATTCATTTAGATTTTGATTTAAACCGACACTCATAATAATTATACTCATATTTTATCCGCAGGTCAGTTTCCAGTGGCATTTTATTAAAGAGATTTTTGAAGTATACTTTTTACTTCATGGCCAATCACAATTTTGCAAAGGCCATGCCATTGGGAGCCGATCTTGATTATGGGAACTAACAGGCACTCACAAATTGTATCAAATCCCATGTTCATAATTTAAATGGTTGTTATCAAATGTAAGTTTATACAAACATTCTATGGCGGGGAATTTCTTTATTTCGTGGGGCAACCTAAATATTTCTTCACCCGTTTGACCAAAATGCTCCAAACTACTGGATGACATAGCACTCAGAGATAATAATAAGTGGAAACTCGAAGTCATTTTAGTCAAGCAGATTGAAAGATAATCGACTTTAAGTCAACTAGTCTATCGTTTGAATCCCTCTCCTTTTGAAGCCATACCTATCTCATTACTCCCGGCATTTTTAACTCACTCACTCAATAGTGACCAGACGGGGGGCCACGTTTGGTGGCTGGTTCGGTAGAATTGTGCTAAAAACTGACTTAGATTAACATCCAACATAACCAAACACATTTCCATTCTGCAGTTACTTGACTTTGCCATAATAACACATTCGATACATGAATGTCATCCTGATTGAGGTCACGCTCTGTAGGTATAGGTAGAATGCGCATATTTCACTTTACTTCCGGGTCCGCCATGTTGTTTGGCTAGACCTGTCCACAACAATAGAGGAATGTAGTGTAGAAGACGCTAAAGTAAGCCATTTGGACCCATTCAGTCGGGCCAGGTACGAAGAAAAATTGCAAAAGTAAAAGGACTCGATCCTTATAGCATCCCTGACACCAGCTGGACCCGGAAAGACTTTCCGGCGGTCACATTTCCAGACATTGTGGCCTATCTAGTGTGCACCACGAGTTTTTACACCCACAATAATGGGGGAATTCCCCCAACCTATCTGTGGCAGCTCAGTTTTGCCTTGTCATTTTAACATAAAATTTTATCAAATTAAATTACACTGTATCATTAAGCAACAGTAATCTGAAAGGACAACATGTTGAACTTGTTTAAAATGGATGAAATCAGGCCTACTAGATCTAGGATCTTGATCAGTGCAGTTCAGAAGGAATTTACTGAATCTGCTTACATCCAGAAAACACTAACAAGTAGGATGTTCTTAATGATTCAACTTGAAAGAAATTCACAACTAACCCAGTTCCAAAACCTACAACCGAACTGCCTGGTCCTAACCGTTAATTCTGTCAGACACCTACCTTCACTCGGATATAATATATTGCTGTAGAGCCCTAGGCTAGATCTATCTGGACTGCAATATCGTGCAATACATGTAGCCTATGGAGATCTAGATCTAGCTCTCCTGCGACGAAAATAACATGCTTAGTTTTATCACATTATTCAATTAAGATGTAAAATGATGATTACCTGACACGAAGTGCTCGGCACAAACAAAGTGGTGCGGCTTCCGAGTTTTGGAGTCAATTCCCTTTCTGTTCACTGCCTTCAACCACAGAGGACGTCGACGTTCCGTTAATTCTTTCACTTCCTTTCCCTCCTTAACACGGACGATAGGGAATCTGAACATCTTACAGCCACCCTTTCCACCCTTGTTGCTGCAACCAACAACGATGCATTTCGCTATCATTGTAACTGTTTTAATATCCAAGTGGAATTCATCACGCCTCTCGCTCACTTGAATCAACTCCACCGGCCAAACAACATGGCGGAAAACCAAAACGAAACCACTCTGTGACGTCATGCGCATTCTACCTACTGAAATAATAATCTCTTTGCTTGTCACAACCACGAGAACCACTATCATGAAATATTAATTTGGGGTTTTGTTTTGTCCTCAGGTAAACTACCTACATCAGGATTTAGTATGGCAAGGTTTTCTTGGCTTCCACCAATGGTTCTCATGTTCCTAATGGCAGGGTACATGATGTGCAGGGCGGATGAGTGTGACGGTGGCGAAGTGGACGGCTGTAATTTTCTTCTGTACCAAATAGATGCCGTGTATACACCAGCCTGCAATAGACAAGACGTGTGTTATGATTGCGTGAGTATAACAGTTATTGAGTTACTGTAGTTAATGAATAACAGGCGCTGGTGACGAGACATGAGAGGTGTCGTCCTTGATTTATAACTATCCCTGAAACCACAACTAGTGACCTATTTAACCATCCACTATTTTACAACGCAGCTGTTTCGAAATTTGGTGCTACGTCCCTTTTGTACGATATTTTAGACGCCTTCTAACGGTTATAATGTCCAAGGCACCAATTTGAAGCATTATATGATTTTTGGGTTCTGTCTCTTCATTCTCTCATCTCACACGCACATTCAGTTAGAAATACAGCCAAGGCCATTTGCCTTTCCTCACAGAAAGTTTGCTACTTGGAGATACCCAATGACAACAACATTTGCCCGTCTGAAAATTACAAGTGGCACTTAATCACTGCATGCTTAGAAATCTGAACATTCAATGGTGCAGGCATTCGGGGTAAATGTAGAGAGTGAAAACTGAAAGACAAACTTTCCTGGTATCCAATAGTTTTGCCCGGTCCCGGTGCGATTTGGCCAAGAAAATAATCTTATAGTAAGTGTGGATGGGGAATGGCGAAATCTCAGAGAGCTCATAGGCACCTGTCTTAACCAAGCAGATTTCCTCCTATTATGTATGTTTGTATTATGTATTGTTTGTTTGAGAAACTATTTTTATTAAGACACATTTTCACGCCATCTGATTGGATGTCCAGCTAAGAAAGGACAGCCCTTTCCGGGACAATTAGTTCTGTTTGATCTAAGGACTTGTACACTGGAGTGGTTGGCAGCAATGTAAGAGCAAAGTGTAACCAACTGATGTGTCTTAGAAGTATTATGGATCGCTTTAGTCAGTATGTATACGTGTATGTGTTTGTTGTGTAGTTCATGCGTGTATATGTGTGTATTGCCAGAGCCTGACATAGCCTGGAAAGGCGTAACTGATTTATTGTACAATTTGTGAAACTTTTAGCCTTCAGTTCAGTTAAGGCGTAATTTATTGTTGATTTATCTCGATGTCAGTTATCTAGACCTCTGACTCATATTGTTGATTATTACAAATATACCATAAAAAACCACAGAAAAACTGTGAGGGAACAGCAAGGCTATATGCGAAGTCAGAAATTACAGAAATTGGCAAAAAGAAAAAGTTATGTGCAGATCCTGTTTTCTCTTCAGGTTTGCGTTTCATTGTATCGTTTCGGTATTATTTCTTACGGGATGCTTTGCCACATACAACTTTTCCTTTTTGCACATTTTTTACTATAAATATACCATGTCGATATGATTTCACTCGACCACCTTCTCGTTAAGTTTAATGTGGGAGTCGGGGAAGAGAGGCCAGGAAAAAGCCTCAATATTTTTTGTTTCATTTCTAGGGCAACTCGTACGGCATAGACAAAGAAACATGTGATTTGGCTTTTCTCGACGATATGAGAGAACTTTGTGCAAAGAGGTACATGGACAGCCCTCCTGCTGACGGCGACACAGATCAGAGTCTGGCCCAAAAGCACAGGGAAGAGGTTCTCAGCGTAGTGTTGCAGGAACGGTACCATTTAAACCAAATTGTCATACAAGAAAGCAAGGAATTTGGAGTTGAATCCTTGTACTCGGGTGCTTCGGAACCCACCTTAATTTTCATAAAGAAGGTGGCTAGAAAGTTGTTTGACATTGTAGATAATCTAGTGAATGAACAAAATGAGAACAATGAGGTTTTTGGCCTCATCAATCAACTGACACACAAATTCATCAGGTTGGACTTGGATTATATGTACTGTCTCACTACCGCTGAGATTTACCAGCACTATATGGCGAACACGGCCAACTATAGCACTTCGCCCGCATCTTACTGTCAGGATCCATTTGTACCTGGATGCCTGCCTGCTGGACAATGCGCGTAAGAACGCAGTTCCCAGTGCTGGTCGTCTAGAGATTGTGTGGGATGCCTTCCTACAGGACTTTAGACTGAGTAGTTAACTCCATGACGCTATGACATCAGAAATAAAATGACCAAATTCAGCAAAGAGAATGTTGTCATTGTCTCATACGTTTATCTTCCCCATAATTAATCCCCTCGACTGACAGTTCACTTGATCTATATTATATAGAATGGTATTTATCTGTATGCGTTTCTGTCTACCAAATGCCGGATTTAGGCTGGTTGAGGCACTAAATTATATAAAGTTAAGAAAATCCCTTATCTGTAAATCACTAAATAAGAACACATGAAAATGTTTACAGAAAAACAGGAAATTGGGGCGCCTAAAAAAAAATTAAACGAATTAAACAAATAAATATTAAATAAAAAAAATAATAAAATGACAACAAGGTTTTAAATTAATTTAATAGCAAGATATTTAAATAACAAATTAATACCAATTATTTTCAAATGATGCATTTGTCGACTTCACATTTACCTTTTGGCCAGCTCATAGATTGTAATATGAATCGGAAACAATATTTACACAATTTTAAAAACTCCATGAAAATTACAGAAATTTTGTGAGGCCTCTGCGGTCTGCGAACTCCCAAGCTGTATCTAATTTTGCTGGGGTCGCAGCTGGGTGTGGCCATAATGACCAGAAACTGAGGGAATAGTGGGGGCACCAACAACCTTTCACTGGGTGGATCCGCCTGTTGATGTTCCATAATCATTCAAAAGCGGAAAGGCCACTACTCCAATTGTTAGTTGTCACAAACAACCACTGCTATCTCCCACCACATGTTCATATTGAAGATGATGCTCTGATATTAGTTTTACCACACAATGGTCCTCAATGGCCTTTTAAACTCTGATTCAGCCCCATATTCATGTCTCAAGGCTTTATTTCGCAGCCGTTCAAAAAAACCTCTCATATGTCATTAATGTCCCTGGCCCTGTTTTATCCCTGAAATTAGACATTTCTTTTTCCGATTGGAACGGAAAAGAACAAGTTAGGAATAAGATTAGGTCTAGATTTTTGGATAAGAACAGGGTTAGGGATATGTTTAGTGTATCTATCCTGGGTGATCGAAGCAGTCTGAACTCCTCACTAACATAATTTTAATTGTCTTTGCAAACCATTATTTGACTCTTTATCTAGTCTGTTACCCATCCATCTCGTCACACAAAATTGTCTTCCCTTGTCAGATTCAATGAGTAAAAAAAGGCCGTACCAACTTCTCCCCCAACCCAACCCCCCTAACCCCCACCCTCATCTCCAACTTGCATTAACAATGCAGATCTTCAGTCTGTCACAACCGACTCCCTCTAGAGAGGAAACCTTCCATGACACGAATGTTTCTGTTTTATATTTTTATATCAGACAAACAGAAATTATGTAGATGCACGAACAGTATAGAAAAATGCTAACCAGAAACCTTCTTGCCTGCTACAACGTGGACAGCATGCATAAGTAATCACACAGAATAAAACGCGAAAGCTGTCTCGGTTCTATATAAGCTGTACATCTATGCAGAAACTTGAATCAGCAGCATTGGTCTGTCAAGATTACTGTCTCGCGTGGCAAAGGCGGAACGACTTTTCACCATCCTGGACTCATTTTTCAATATATGTGGTAAGTGTGTGATGCCTTGTCCAAAGAGGTTCGTATCCTACGTTAAACTAAACTAAGAAATGTGAGGTGCTCTAGGGAAATGGTCCACATGTCGCACTCGGCACTTTCGAGATAGAGCCAAAAAGAGGTGTATTGGGACTTCCCGGTCCTAAATCAGTTTTTGGCCTGAATAAATTCCTCAATCATTCCTTTATGGTTGGGCAAACGGATTTTGATAAATTCCAAACATAAATATGTTTTCCTTAATTTTTTTCTGATCCAATCTAATCGTCTCTTAATGAAAAATAAGGAGGATTATTTCGGTTTAAAATGAAAGGAAACCTCCTATTGTTATATACCATTTTAAAGGTCATTTACAATGCCACAATACTGAACTGCTTGCGCATGAATATTGTCAGTCACATTCCACCTTAAACTCTCGCGGCGTTAGGCTCCAAAGTGAATCTTTCTACCTTACCAACATGAAATAGGCGTAACTTGGTCAATTTGCAAGATTTTTATATGAAATGAAGTGCAGTCTTTTCAGGATAGTTTGTACTTTCACAGTATATCCTTAAGTCAATTTCGGAAAAAACTGGCAATGTGGACCATTTCAATGGAGACTTGTTGACAACTCATTGAAGTTAGACAATCTTACCGTATGTAACAGATTAACGGAAATTTGGGCTTCACACTGAACAAATCATAAATAGGGCGGTGTCTATTATCTATACTATATATATTTGTGGACTTGAGATTTTTCGTTGCAAGAGGCTTCTGAACCACTCAACACTCAGATTTCAAATTTTATATGGTGCATCAGAATGGGTGTAAGGGTGCACAGTTTTTACTAGAAGTCTCAAATCGGTGTAGTTTTTTTTATTGGAAATTTATTGTTTCGCCATCATTTAGATCTATTTTGAGTCATGGTTCGCCATTTTAAGGTTTCGTTATCACTTCCTGCGATATGTTCACTATCAAACACACTAACCCGTGCGCAAATCATGCTGTTGTACGGGATGCGCAGGGTGTCAACTCACAAAGGCAGAGCAGTAAGACTTATTTAAAAACAAACAAACAAAAATAAAACAAACAAATAGGAACAGGCAAGATGAAGCAGGTCCATAATAATCACCCATAACTGAAACTAATATTCAAACCGATTTATCCCGGGCAGGGCCGGGGACCTCAGCTAGTTTATCATAATTCATAAGTCCAAACGCCCTCATCAGCAGCTTTAGATGGCGCGTGAAACGTTGACAAAGACTGTTTTGGGAATTGCGAACAGGCAAGGAATATCGGAAACTGTCAGGTCAGTTAATACAGCCGTGCATTATGTTTTTCTTTAAAATATAGATTTTAATCAGAAAGAAACATTATTTTTTTTTGTTTAAGACAATAAGACAACAATAACCTACATGAAACAAAACCTGTGAACAATGAACAGAGTTAACTCAAAGACAGCGGGATCACTGCGTCTTCTCGTATTCACTGAGTGTGATGGATTTTGTGTAATTTTTGGAAATGATGCAATGTTATTCATTTACACTTTAATTTAAAACTGATGTATAAAATTATACCCATTTTTCTTCCACTGTTCATTCCTCACTGGCAGATGTTGAACAGATCATTGGAATACATCTCTGATCTAAATCCAAGTGTGAGAAATACTTTCCGATTTTCATTGCTAACATTGGGTCCCAAACTTACTTATCTCCTCATCGACTGATCAAACTGTTCCAAACTACTAGATGACTTAGTACTCAGAAATAATTATGTGTGCAAACTCGGGGCCATTTTGGTCAAGCAGATCAGACGATAATCCAGTTTTAGCCGCACTACAAATTCTTGGACCCACTATGATGATTCTTCGTGACTTCCATTGAGTTGTTGGCTGTTGTGAACATAAACAAAACACTTATAAAATCTGTTAGAACTGTAAGGAGAAACATTGGCACGGCTTTCGGAGGTCTCCACCCATCGGGTTCCACTGACTTAAAGAAGAGAAAAATTATCATAGCTCCTCTCTCATCAAAAAGACCGAGTGTTCTCTCTTCTAACTATTTATAACTGCCCCAGTCCGCCATTAAAGACCATGGCCAACAAGGAAAATGAACAAAAGAAGGACAATCATTAATGAGACTGAAATAGATCTAAAGTTTGAATCCCTCTTCTATTGGGGTCCTACACAACTCATCACTCACATACGTTTTAACGGACTCACTCAACAATGGCCAGACACGACCCAGGTCAACTGAGGGCTGAAAACTAGCCCCAAGAGAGAGAACGAAAAAAATCGTGAGAGGAGCAAAATGGCCGTTATCGTGCCAAGGTGTCGTTTAACTCAAACTCAAACTCAAAGACAAATGATCCAAGTCTCGTCTCTGATATTGTCACGTTGTGCTAAAAAAAAAAGGGGACGTAAAATCAAATCCAGCATAACCAACCACATTTCCAGTCAGCAGTTACTTGACTTTGTCATTTTGAGTTACTCGTGACATGAATAATGTCATACCGATCGAGCTCACGCACTGTACAGCTTAAAATAAATTAATGCAGTCTTTTTGCTTGATACCAATACTGGAACCACTATCATTAAATATTTGAGGTTTTATCTTTGTCCCCAGGTAACTATCTACATCAGGATTTAGTATGGCAAGGTTTTCTTGGCTTCCATCGATGGTTCTCACTTTCCTGATGGCAGGGTACATGACGTGCAGGGCGGATGAATGTGACGGTGGTGAGGTGGACGGCTGTAATTTTTTCAATTACACAATAGAAGATTTGTTTACAAAAGCCTGCAATAGACATGACGTGTGTTATGATTGCGTAAGCACCACACTTACAGATTTACCAAAGAATTATTGGCTGACAGACACGCTATGACGAGGTATGAGAGATATCGTCTATGATTCAAATGTTCCTGAAGCCATGCCCACTGTCCCAGTTAGCCATCCACCATTTTACTCTGACAAATACAACAGCGCAAGTTCAAAATTTGTTGCTACGGCCCTTTCTGGCAAAATCTATTCCGAGAATGGCTTTCAGACAGTTCTAGTGTCCAATGCACCAGTTTGAGGCACTCCATGTTTCTTGGACTCTTCATTCTTTCATCTCACATGCACATTCAGATGGAAATATATAAAACACCATTTGCCATTGCTCACAGTATTACAGAAAGTTTGCCAATTGGAGAGGTCCAATGACAACAACATCAGTCTGCATTGCTAAGTTATCTCAAATTATAAACTGGTCTGAACCATGGAGATGTACATGTTTGTTATTGCTTGTCGGAGGAAAGAAGTGTTTTTACTTGTACGCTGGGAGAGATGACACATTTTCCCGCAATCTGATTGGATGTCCACGAGACAAGAACGGCCCTCCCCGGAACAATTATGTCTTGTTTCTTCTAAAAAACGTCCACGTACAACAATTTTAGAGTAAAGTGTAATCAGTTAATGTGTCATAGAGTTGTTACGTCACGATACAACACTCTTGACGTTCACTTGCCATCCTTGTATGGATGTGTGTGTGTATATATGTGTATAATTGTATGTATGGTTTGGGTTTATGGTTCATATGCGTATGTGTGTCTGTATAGCCAGGGCTCGGCATAGACTGGCCAGACCTGAAAGTGTCATTTATTTCAAAATATATGGATGGATTGGCCGTCAATTCAATCAGGGCTCAGTTTATCGTTGATTTATTTCAATGTTTTAGTGATCCAAATCTTTTACTACTAGTGCTGTTTATCTAGATCTATAGATATAACATGATGTGATTCCATTCCTACGGGCGGTCCGATTTTGAATAATCAACCAGCTGGGCGTTGAGGTCACAACATTGAATTTCAGTAAGATACAAGTATTTGGCTGGTGCATGGCGTCCCATTGAAAGTAAATGTTGTGACGTAAACATCCCATAAGCGGGCCAATGAGAATTGGCTCGAAGGCCTAGGCTTAATATTTATTATGTTCCTTTTACAGGGTGTGTCCAACGGCATAGACAAAAAGACGTGTGACATGGCCTTTTACAATGATATGAGAGAACTCTGCACGGAGAGGTACAACCCTGACACAGATCAGGACCTGGACGAAAAACACAAGGAAGAGGTTGAAAACATAGCGGGATCGGAAGAAACCGCTTTCAACCAAATTACGCAGCAACTGTGGGAAAGTTCTGGATGTCAAATCAGCCCCTTGGATTTTACTTCTCTCCAAGACTGCATAAAAAAGTTGGCTGAATTGTTCTTATCCCATGTGTTTGGCATACTGAATAAACAAAATGAGAACATAGGCCTTTCTAGCCTTGTCAAGCGAAACTCGAACACTGGTTTTGATAATGTTCAGACACAGGCACAATATTTCGCAGACGCCGACTACATGCACTGCCTCGCTTCTGCTGAGATTTACGGCCTATATGTGGAGAATACAGCCAACTATCGCACTTCGCCTGCTTCCTACTGTGACGAACCTTTTGTGCCTGGATGCCTGCCTGCTGGACAATGCGAGTAAGAACAATTTGACCACTGCTCTTCGTCTAGAGATTATATGGGATGCCTTCTTGCAGAACTTTAGACTGGGTAGTCATCTTTTACCTGGCCAGTGACGCCATACATCAGAAATAAAATGACCAAAATTCAGCAACCAAAATAGTGTCATTGTCTTACACTTTTATCTTCTCGATAATTAATCCGCTGCTCTTGGCATTTACACTTATTGGTGTGTTTCTGTGGTAATGATGAATTTTTTGTTTTTTTTTAGTCTGCACAGGCAGGGGCCTTTTTAGGCCTAATCTTTTCGATTCCACACTGCCAAGGCATCTTTAACGTGCGCAGCGTGTACAGGGGATCTCCGAGTTTTTTCGTCCTTACTCGAGAAGACTAGGTGCTTGATCCTGCCCAATATAGGATCAGGTATAGGAAGTTTCCTTAAAATTCCAACATGCCTGCACCGAGAATGGAACCCTGTACCGGCGGAGTGAGAAGCGAGAACAAAGAAACAAACAAAAAAATGACAAGATTTTTAATTTTAAAAAGTATAGGACCTCACTGGTCCCAAACACACACACACACACACACACACACACAATGAAAGTACAGTTTTTAATTAATTTAATAGCAAGGTATCTAAAGTGAAAATTACAGATTATTCTCAAGTGACTATCGATTACTGGGCCAGATCACAGACTGCAACATACCTCGGAAACAATGTAAATGCAGAAAGTCTGAAGTCTGTATTAGCCACTTGTCTTGGCTTTATTCAACATTCAACAGAATTATAATCAGATGCATGATCTGTAACACAAACAGATAGCACCATCACGACACAATGCTTAAAGTTTAACATATTACTTAAATTCATTACCGATCAACAGTTAACAAAAGTTTAAAATCCCAAAGAAAATAACCGAAATTTCGTGCCTACCCTGCGATTTGTGATGCCCCAAGCTGTAGCTTATTTAACTTATGTCTAAATCCAATCCTATGTCTAATTGTCACTAAATTGAAACCGTTTAGACTTCTTGAGTCACAACTGACACATTTGGCACTGGGATCTCTCGTGTGAAAAAGGTCATCAGAGGGTCTGTCAGTTTATGTATGCAAATGTCGAAACAGCATTAAGAGGACACGCTGCATTGAAAATAATCTCCGTATCTCAACTTTTCCAATGCATATTATGCCTTGATACTGGGTATCGTAGGTGAGAGAAACAGTCCAAAGGTTCGATTTGGCTTTAACAGTCCCGGGTTGAATTTGGCGTTAACTTCAACCCTCCCCATGCTAACCGGTTATATCATTCCTCCATTTTGGATTTTGTACAGATTTTGAATATACATACCTCCATATTGTTCAAATGTCAGGAAACTGCACACACTCATTCTTAGACCTGTTTTAAAAATTTTATCAACAAATTTAGTCTGTACATCGACAGTTGTATTTTATATAAATGTTAAAAAATTTACACAAATATATAAATAATAGGTTTATGTAGATTGCTGGTGAAAAAGAATTCTCAAGAAAAACAAAAAACATGAATATTAAAGATATATTTATGGATAATTGAGAGATACCATCCACTCATATTATCAATATTATTCTTTGCTGAAATTGTAATTTTCCCTAACAGGCAATCCCTGAAACACAAGAGTTAAAATAACAAATCATATTTTAGTCTGCTTGACTAATTTTGGCGGTTAAATGCAAAACTCAGTTTAAGGTTTTATTTGGATGCTCGTGCTGCCTCACACTGTCGTCTTATTCTAGTGCAATCACACCTTGGCTTGTGGAATTTTCCTTAAGTTTTTGTCCACAAAGAGACAACACGACAAGTCAGCTTTATCATGCCAAATCTAAAACGTGAATATAAAATGAACATATTGAAATGAAAAGGCAAGATCATAAAACAAAATGAAATTCTTTTTGCCGCAATGATCGCAGTGCTAAAAAATAGAAAGAGTTTTTAATCTCAAGATGTTGAACGGCAATAGCAGTGCAGAGTATTAGTCCTAATTGAGAGTCTCACAAATTCATTTCAAAACTAAACACGATAATTATGTAGATGTTAACACCAAAAACCTGGTCTGCACATTATAAACTGTCACCCGGCTTTACCAGTAAAGAACAGTGATGAACCAAAAATTGATGAAGATGTAAAAAAAAAAAAGCGGTATTGACTCCAACTGTGGTCAAAACCAAAGTTACAGTGTGTCCTTTTGAACTTTTTTTTACTCATTCTTAATTTATAATTGATCTCATCGATTATCAAGGGCTCGGTAGAAAAATGTTAGAAAGCACGAAAATCAACATTTCTTTTTGTTCCCTATAAATTATTGCATATATTTCTTTGGCCATGCGTATGCGTCATTCAACTGCTCTTTTTATGTTGACAAGACCGGCTTACTCCAACATTCTATCAAGCTTGATATTAATGACAAATTTTTCATCATAGTAGACTGAATCAAAGCGATTGTGTCATCAACTGCTTCTCTCACTAGCCTCAGCAAAGTATGGTTTTGAAACACAATGGGTGGTGAGTGGGTGGCATACACTATTTGAAAGGGATGTACAGCTTAGAAAGAAATGTATCTTTTGCATACATGGTACACTCACTCTCTATGTTTTCCCACCTTTTATCCAGAAAACGCAAGACATAATTATATTGGCTGTCCAAACAAAATTGCTTGAGTGATGAGTTGTGTAGGGCCCCAATAGAAGAGGGATTCAAACTTTAGATCTATTTCAGTCTCATTAATGTTGTCCTTCTTTCGTTCATTTTCGTTTTCCTTGTTGGTCTTTAATGGCGGTCGCCAGTTATAAATAGTTAGAAGAGAGAACACTCGGTCTTTTGGGTGAGAGAGGAGCTATAATAATTTTTCTCTCCTTTTAAGTCAACGGAACCCGCTGGGTGGAGTCCTCCAACAGCCGTGCCAATGTTTCTCCTTACGTTGGATTATAGTTTCTTTCTGATTAAAATCTATTTTTAAAAGAAACAAATATTGCACGGCTGTATTAACTGACCCGACAGTTTCCGATATTCCTTGCCGTTCTCAATTCCCAAAACAGTCTTTGCCAACGTTTCACCAGCCAAACTCTATCTCTAAAAGGCTAGTGCGACATATGGACCATTTCCCGAGAACGCCTCACATTTGTTAATTTAGTTTAACGTAGGATACGAACCTCTTTGGACAAGACATTACACACTTACCACAAATATTGAAAAATGAGTCCAGTGTGGTGAAATGTCATTCCGGGTTGCCACGCGATACACTAATCTTAACAGACCAATGCTTCTGATTCAAGTTTCTGCAGAGATATACACCTTATATTGAACCGAGACAGCTCACGCGTTTTATTCTGCATGAGTACTTATGCATGCTGTCCACGTTGTAGCAAGCAAGAAGGTTTCTGGTTAGCGTTTTTCTATACTGTTTGTGCATCTACATATTTCTGTTTGTCTGATAATTTTGTCATCTTACTATAATTGAGGTGAAGGCTGAACCTGCATGCAGCTAAAACGTCGCGGCTGCGGAATAAAAAATTATGAAACTTGGTGTACTACATCAATGTTTAACAAAGAGTTACGTGGACACATTCATTTTGAACAAAAATCAGTCTTTACTATTATTTATATTCAATTTTTTTGAGCCTTAAAAACAGAGACGCATTTTCATAGGGTAGAACAGAAAAGTGTGACCGGAAATTATGTCCTTGACTTCTCTTTTTACATTGTTGGTCTATAATCAACGTAATCACACCTGTGTATGTCTACGTGAAATTGTGGTGTAACAGTAACTTCTATTAGACGTTACATCGAATCCAAATGCCACTTTAGTGTAGTCTAGGTCTGGATATTCAATTGGGCTTGGAACATGGAAAATTTGCAAGATTTATCTTGCACGGGTCAGCTAGTTAATATCAAAGAGAAACATTGGTGTCAGTAAAGGTTTCCTCTCAAGGGGGAGTCGGTGGTGAAAGACTGAAGGTCCTCATTGTTAATGTAAGGTGGAGACAGGGTGGGGGAATGGCATTGGGATGGGAGGGGGGGGGGTGTTGGTATGGGTTTTTTATACTCAACGAATTTGGTAAGGGAAGACAATTTTGTGTGACGAGATGGAAGGGTAACAGACAAGATAAAGTTTCAAATAATGGTTCACAAAGACAATTAAAATTATGTCAGTGAGGAGTTCAGTCTGTTTCGATCACCCGGGCAAGATACACTAAACATATCATTAACTCTGTTCTTATAACAAAACCTAGACCTAATATTATCCCTAATCTTATCTTTTCCTTTTCAATCGGAAAAGAAATGTCTAATTTCAGGGATAAAAACAGGGCCAGGTACATTAATGACATATGAGAGTTTTCTTGAACGGCGGCGAAATAAAGCCTTGAGACATGAATATGGGGCTGAATCAGAGTTTAAAAGGCCAGGAGGTAAAACAAATATCAGAGCATCAGCTTCAATATGAACATGTGGTGGGAGATAGCAGTAGTTGTATGTGACAGCTAACAACTGGAGTAGTGGCTTTTCAGCTTTTGAATGATTATGGAACATGAAGAGGCGGGATCCATCCACTGAAAAGTTGTTGGCCCCCACCCCCCCACCTCACCCACCCCTCAACTATTCCCTCAGTTTCTGGGCATTATGGCCAAGCCCAGCTGCGACGCGGAGGCCTCACATAATTTCAGTAATTTTCTTGCAGTTTTAAAATTGCGTAAATCATTGTAAATTGTGTAAGTATTGTTTCCGAGGCATATCACAATCTATGAGCTGGCCACAAGATAAATGTGTAGTCGACAAATGCAGTCATTTGAAAATAATTGGTATTAATTGGTTATCTAAATATCTTACTATTAAATTAATTTAAAAACTTGTTCTGGTCTTATTTTTTATTTATTTATCATTTATATTTAATTTTTGTTTTGTTTTGAGGCGTCCCAATTTCCTGTTTTTCTGTAAACACTTTCATTTGCCCTTATTTTGTGATTTACAAATCAGGGACGTTCCTAACTTTATATAATTTAGAGCCTCAACCAGCTTAAATCCGGCACTGGGTAGACAGACAGTCATACAGATAAACACCGTTCTAGATTACATAGATCAAGTGAACTGTCGGTCGAGGGGATTAATTATGGAGAAGATAAACTTATGAGGCAATGCCAACACTCTCTTTGCTGAATTTGGTCATTTTATTTCTGATGTCATAGCGTCATGGAGTTAACTACTCAGTCTAAAGTCCTGAAGGAAGGCATCCCACACAATCTCTAGACGACCAGCAGTGGAAACGGCATTCTTACTCGCACTGTCCAGCAGGCAGGCATCCAGGTACGAATGGGTCCTGACAGTAAGATGCGGGCGAAGTGCTATAGTTGGCCGTGTTCTCCAAATAGTGACGGTAAATCTCACCAGTAGTGAGACAGTACATATAATCCAAGTCCAACCTGATGAATTTGTGTGTCAGTTGATTGATGAGGCCAAAAACCTCATTGTTCTCATTTTGTTCATTCACTAGATTATCTACAATGTCAAATAACTTTTTAGCCACCTGGTTTAGGAATATTAAGGTGGGTTCCGAAGCACCCGAGTACAAGGATTCAACTCCAAATTCCTTGCTTTCTTGTATGACAATTTGGTTTAAATGGTACCGTTCCTGCAACACTACGCTGAGAACCTCTTCCCTGTGCTTCTGGGCCAGACTCTGATCTGTGTCGCCGTCAGCAAGAGGGCTGTCCATGTACCTCTTTGCACAGATTTCTCTCATATCGTCTTGAAAAGCCAAATCAGATGCTTCTTTGTCTATGCCGTACGAGGTGCCCTGGTGATGAAACAAAAAAAAAAATTAAGGCTTTCCTGGTCTCTCTTCCCCTCCCCTCCCCCTTCTCCCCCCTTCCCATTTTTACACCTAGCGAGGTGCTGGTCTAGTGAAATCATATCGACATGGTACATTTACAGTCAAAAATTGGCAAACAGAAAAAAGCTGTATATAGCAAAACCTCGAATAAGAAATAATACCCAAACGATACAGTGAAAGGCAAACTTAAACTTAAAGAGAAAACAGGATCTGCCTACAGCTTTTTCTTTTTGCCAATTTCTGACTTTGCATAATAATTATAGCCGTGCTGCTCCCCCACATTTTTTCTGTGGTTTTGATGGTATATTTATAATAATCAACAACATGAGTCTGAGATCTAGATAACTGATATTGAAATAAATCAACAATAAATTACGCCTTGACTGAACTGACGGCCAAAGCCAAAAGTTTCACAAATTGTACAATAAATCAGTTACGCCAAACCAGGCTTTGCCAGGCTCTGGCAATACACACGAACTACACAACAAACACTTACATGTGTACATACAAATTAAAGAGATTCATGACAGTGCTAAGACACATCGGTTGATTACCCTTTACTCTAACATTGCTGCCAACCACTCCAGCGTACAAATCTTAGATCAAACAGAAGTAATTGTTCCGAAAAGCGCTGTCCTTTCTTAGCTGGACATCCAATCAGATGGCGTGAAAATGTGTCTTCTCTCTCCAATCAGGGTACAAATAAAAACACCTCTTTCCTCCAACAAACAATATATGATACAAACATACATGTGGAGGAAATCTGCTTGGTTAAGACAGATGTCTATGAGCTCTCTGAGATTTCGCCATTCACCATCCACACTGACTATCTAGTAGTGTAAGATTGATTTCTTGCCCAAACCACACCGGGACCGTCTAAAATGTCTTGAAACAAGAATTTGGTGGGCCATAAAACTATCGGCTGTCAGGAAAGTTGTCTTTCAGTTTTCACTCTCTACATTTACTCCGAATGCGTGCACTATTTAATGTTCAGATTTCTAAGCATGCAGTGATTAAGTGCCGCTTCTAATTTTGAGACTAGCAAACGTTGTTGTCATTGGGCATCTCTAAGTAGCGAACTTTCTGTGAGCAAAGCCAAATGGCGTAGGCTGTATTTCTAACAGAATGTGCGTGTGAGATGAGAGAATGAAGAGACAGAACCCAAAAATCATATAATGCTTCAAATTGGTGCATTGGGCATTATAACCGTCAGATGGCGACTAAAATATCATACAAAAGGGACGTAGCACCAAATTTCGAAACAGCTGCATGGTAAAATGGTGGGTGGCTAACTAAGACACTTGGTGTGGCTTCAGGGATAGCCTTTATAAATCAAGGACAACACCTCTCATGTCTCGTCACCCTGCGCCTGTCATTCAGTAACTACAGTAACTCAATAACTGTCATACTCACGCAATCATAACACACGTCAGGTCTATTGCAGGCTGGTGTCAACACCGCATCTATTTAGTACCCAAGAAAATTACAGCCGTCCACTTCGCCACCGTCACACTCATCCGCCCTGCACGTCATGTACCCTGCCATCAGGAACATGAGGACCGCCGATGGAAGCCAAGAAAACCTTGCCATACTAAATCCTGATATAGATAGTTTACCTGAGGACAAAAACCAAACCCCAAATATTTCATGATAGTGGTTCCAGTGGTTGTGACAAGCAAAGACATGTTATTCATTTCAATACCTACAGAGCGTGAGCTCAATCAGGATGACATTCATGTACCGAATGTGTCATTATGGCAAAGTCTAGTTGCTGCACAATGGAAATGTGTTTGGTTATGTTGGATGTGATTTTACGACAATTTTTGGCACAGTTCGACAGAATCAGACACCAGGCTTGGCCTCCCGTCTGGCCACTATTGACTGAGTGCGTTAAAAATACCGGGAGTAATGAGATATAATTATGGTTTCAACCGGAGAGGGATTCAAACGATAGACTAGTTGACTTAAACTCGATTATCTTCCCATCTGCTTGACTGAAATGGCTCCAAGTTTGCACTTGTTCTTATCTCTGTGCTATGTCATCCAGTAGTTGGGAGCATTTTTGTCAGTCGGGTGAGGACATATTTAAGTTGCCGAACGAAGTAAAGAAATTCCCCGCAATAGAATGGTTTTATGAACTTACATTTGATAACAACCATTTAAATCTTGAACTGGGATCTGATATAATTTGAGAGTGCCTGTTAGTTTTCATAATTGAGATCGGCTCCCAATGGCGTGGCTTTGCAAAATTGTGATTGGCCATGAAGTAAAAAGTATAGTTAAAAAATCTCTTTAATGAAATGCCAGTGAAAACTGACCTACGGATAGAATGTGAATATAATTATTATGAGGGTCGTTTTAAATTAAAATTTAAGTGAATTTTAACTTGGCAGCATTCTAAAAAAATTACGCTAAATCCTATGCTCACAATGACTGTAGATCGCCCTCGAACAGAGATGACCTTACATTTTTTTAGTATACAGTTTTGTTTTTCTCCTAGGTTATTGTCGTCTGAAAAACTTTCTTGTTGTTTGTAAATGAAAATCTACGATTTTCTTGTTTTATGGCTGTATCTTCTGATGTACCAGATTTTCATTATTGCCAGTTCGTTCCTCACATAGTTGTCTTTTCAACCTTTTATTTTGTCTTTTAAAACTGTTAATGATTGCATGGCAGATCTCTGTACTAAAAATAAAGATATCCCGTCAGTCTGACAGTTCCCTTATTTCACTTTCCAACTTGAAAAAACAAAAAAACCAAAGCAAAAACTTTTGGCTCAGAATCTCTCACACACGGCTCAATTTGCATTGTACAAGTTGTTCAATGTCTGCGAAGTCCAAATCTGGGTTGATCTATTTCAGACAGCAGGATTTTCTAATTTTAATGAGCTGTCAACAAGTCAACATTGATTAATTTAGTTTAAAAAATTGGATACGAACGTCTTTGGACAAGACACCATACCCTTAGCACAAATATTGAGAAAAAAGTCCTGAATGGTGAAAAGTCGTTCGGTCTTTGCTACGTCAGAGAGTAGTCTTAATAGACCTATGCTGCTGATGCAAGTCTCTACGTAGATATGCACTTCATATGGAGCACCTACGGTTTTTTAACTGTGTTTCAGATGCATGGCAGCCTACGCATTTATCTTATCTTGATGAGTACTTCTGCATGCTGTCCACGTTGTAGCTGTCAAAAAGCTTTTTGGTTAGCATTTTTCTGTACCGTTCGCGCATCTGCATTTTTCTCCTCGTCTGATGTTGTTGTCATTAATATTAAACAGGGAAATTCAGATCTTGATGGCCTTGTTCAGTAACGATTTCATACATTTGGAGGGGGAGTGAGTAGTGACAGAAGGTCTGCGTTGGTAATACAAATTGGAGCTTGGGAATTGGGGGAGGGGGAATTATATTTTTATATATTTAGCATACTTGGCTAGAGGAGAAAATTTAGTATCAGGAGATGGAAGGGTGACAGAGTAGGCATGGATTTAAATGATGGTTTGCATGGGCAATTAAAACTCATTCAAGGAAGAGTTCGGGATACCCCGACCACTCAGACAAGATACCCGAACCCTACCCCGAACACTTTCAACTGGAAAGCACGGGTATACATTAAGAAATAAGGACAGGGCCAGGGATAGATTTAATGTATCTTGTAAGTCTCGTGTAAACACTCTTAACAGAAATTTTTTTAAAAAAGAAAGAAATATTTTGAACTTTGACAAACAAAGCCAATCAGGAGCAGAATCGAATAACATGTAATGTTGAAAAGGGATTAAAATCTAATCTTGTTGTAGCGTCCTAGTCCTACCGGGTAACAATGTTGACCGCAGCCCTCGGCGACCCTTCGTGTGCTAGTTTTTACTTCTCTTTGATGTCTCGCTGTGTGACGCATTTGTTTTATCGAGAACGTACTATATCATTCGTGTTGGAGTAGTTGCGCTAGGTTGGCCTTGGAGTGACACAGTTTTGTGACGTGTCTAAGTGCGATTAGATGGCCTTCATGCATCCCGTAGTTTCTGAATTTCCCGTTCGTGAACGTTCTATCTGGATGGGTATATAAAAGGATGGCAAGCGAGCGAGTGGGTGTGCAAGACCAAGTCTAAGTTTTTGTAGGTAGACCTGCGTGCCTTCCCCGTAAGTAAGTTGTGAGATATCCAACGTTCATCTACAGTTATTAAAAGTTAATGTTAATTATTCATCGGATCCTGTTTCATTCATTTCTACAACAGTTCGATTCAGCTTCGTTTTTAAAGGGTAGCAGTTCCGATCATCTGACTCTCCCTATCATAACGCGCTGAAATGGATATCAACTGTTACACTTGTCTTCTTTCCAATGGTGTCAGTGAACAGTAAAAAATGTCCAGATCTATCACAGCATGAAAGATCAGTCACGATGAAGATGTGAATTCGCAGTCATAATGGTAGCAGAGAAGGCATAGCAAACAGCATACATGAAGGAATAACCCCCAGCAATACATCTGGGTCTTACTCCAGCACTCGAACGGTTCTGTCAAACTCAGCCTTCTATACTTTAACGATACTTAGTTCCAGAACAGAATATTCTCTCACCGCCATGTTTTTCATCAATATATTATTATAGTGTTACTAGATGAAAGGATAACAGATATTATTTGGATTTAAATAACAATTAAAGGGATGATAAAAATAAATCACCCAAAGGCTCATTTAAAATCTCGTTAATAGAAATAGAGAAGCTAAATTTTGAAAATAATTAGTCAAGTTGAATTTTTAAAATAATGAGACAAGTTGAATTTGAAAATAATAAAACAAGTGAATATTGAAACTAACGAGACAAGTTGAAGTTTAAAAACAATGACTCAAACAATGGGCCAAAAAGAAGACAACTGAAGCAAAATCGTTTACATAGCTAATATTTTTTCATTTCTGTTAAAAGAGTTTACGTGACACTACAAAAAAATCAGCCAAGGTACATTAAGTCAGTTCCTGACCCTGTCCTTATTTCTTAATGTCTGCCCTTGATTTCCAGTTGAAAGAGTTAGGGGTAGGTTCGGGTATCTTGTCTGAGTGGTCGGGGTATGCTGAACTCTTCCTTGAATGAATTTTAATTGTCCATGTACACCATCATTTAAATCCATGTCTAGTCTCTCACCCTTCCATCTCCTAATACAACATTTTCTTCTCTAGCCAAGTTTGCTAAATATTAAAGGACTAGATCTATATGTCTAACAAGCCCCCCCCCCCCACCCCCCACCCCATCAAATCCCCAAGCTCCAATTTGTGTTACCAACGCAGACCTTCTGTCACTACTCACTGAGTCACTCCCTCTCCAAAAAATATGAAATCCTGACTGAATAAGGCCATTATGGCAAGACTTTTCCTGTTTAATATTAATAACAAAAGTATCAGATTCAAAGGAAGAGAAAAATGTACATGCACGAACAGTAGCGAAAAATGCTAACCAAAGAGCTCCTTGACAGCTAGAACATGGACAGCATGCAGAAGTACTCATCAGGATAAGATAAATGCGTAGGCTGCCATGCATCTGAATCATCGTTAAAAACCGTGGGTGCTCTATATTAAGTGCATATCTACCTAGAGACTTGCAACAGCAGCATTGGTCTATTAAGACTACTCTCTGACGTGGCAAAGACCGAAGGACTTTTCACCACCCAGGACTTCTTTCTTAATTTTTGTGGTAAGGGTGTGGTGTCTTGTCGTATCCAATTTTATAACTAAATTAATCAATGTTGATCTATTGACAGCTCACAAAAATTAGAAAATCCTGCTGTCTGAAATAGATCAACCCAGATTTGGACTTCACAGACATTGATAAAATTATACAGTGTAAAGTGAGACGTGTGTGAGAGATCTGTGATTCTGAGCCAAACCTTTTTTTTTTTTTTTCAAGTTGGAAACTGAAATAAAGTAACTGACTGACGGGATATCTTTAAAAGATAGGCAAATAATCATAACTTTTAAGTACAGAGATCGGCCACGCTGACAAAGACAACAACTTTGGAAGGAACGAAATGGCAATAACGAAAATCTGGCAGATCAGAAGATACAGCCATAAAACAAGAAAATCGTAGATTTTAATTTACAAACAACAAGAAAGTTTTCCAGACAACGATAATCTAGAAGAAAAACAAAAATGTAAATTGAACAAATGTAAGGTCATCTCTGTTCGTGGGCCATCTACGATCATTGTGACCATATGATTTAGCGTAATCTTTTTAGAAGGATGCCAAGTTAATATTCATTTAGATTTTAATTTAAGCAAACCCTCACAATAATTATATCACATTTTAGTCCTCAGTTTTCAGTGGCATTTTATCAAAGATATTTTTGAAGTATACTTTTCACTTCATGGTCAATCACAAATTTTGCAAAGGCAGCGCCAATTGGAGCCGATCTTGATTAGGAGAACTAACAGGCATTCTCAAATTATATCAAATCCCATTTCATGATTTAAATGGTTGTTATCAAATGTAAGTTCATAAAACCATTCTATGGCGGGGAAGTTCTTTACTTCGTGGGGAAACTTAAATATTTCTTCACCCGACTGACAAAAAATGCTCCAAACTACTGGATGACATAGCACTCTAAGTGCAAAGTCGGGGCCATTTTCGTTAAACAGATAGGAAGATAATCGAGTTTAAGTCAACTAGTCTATCATTTGATCCCTCTTCGGTTGAAGCCACACTTATCTCATTATTCTCGGCATCTTTATCGCACTCTGACTCCGTCAATAGCGGAATGACCGGAGCCCAAGTCTCGTCTCTGATTCAGTCGCTTTGTGCTGAGAAGGGACCTAAAATAACACCTCACATAACCAAACACATTTCCATTCTGCAGTTACTAGACTTTGCCATAATAACACATTCGGGACACGAATGTCATCCTGATTGAGGTCACGCTCTGTAGATATTGAAATAAATACCAGTCTTTTTGCTTGTCACAACCATTGGAATCACTATCATTAAATATTTGGGATTTGATTTTTGTCCTCAGGTAAACTATCTACATCAGGATTTAGTATGGCAAGGTTTTCTTGGCTTCCATCAATGGTTCTCACGTTCCTGATGGCAAGGTTCATGACGTGCAGGGCGGATGGTTGTGACGGTGGCGAAGTGGACGGCTGTAATTATATTAAGTACAAATTAGATGCCGTGTTTACACCAGCCTGCAATAGACATGACGTGTGTTATGATTGTGTGAGTATGACAGTTATTGAGTTACTGTAGTTACCAAATGACCGGCGTACGGTGACGAGGCATGAGAGGGTCGATTTATAACTATCCCTGAAGCCAGACCTAGTGACCAAGTTACCTGTTTCGAAATTTGATGCTACGTCCCTTTTGTACGATATTTTAGAGGCGTTCTGACAATTATAGTGTCCAATGCAACAATTTAAAGCATTAGAATTATGATTTTTGGGCTCTGTCTCTTCACTCTCTCATCTCACACGCACATTCTGTTAGAAATACTGCCTACGCCATTTGCCTTTGCTCACAGAAAGTTTGCTACTTGGACTGGAGATACCCAATGATAACATTTATTTGGTCGTCTCAAAATTACAAGCGGCGCTTTATCACTGCACACTTAGAAATCTGAACATTAAATGGTGCACGCATTCGGGGTAAATGTAGAGATGAAAACTGAAATACAACTTTCCTGGCAGCCAATAGTTTAGTGGGCCACCAAATTCTTGTTTCAAGACATTTTGCCCGGTCCCGGTGTGATTTGGGCAAGAAATCAATCTGACACTACCAGATAGTCAGTGTGGATGGGGAATGGCGACATCTCAGAGAGCCCATATGTTACGAGTTGGGTTATATGGAATTATTGGTGTTACGACTGCATTTAAAATATCGAGAGGTTTTTAGGATTTATTCTTCCATACCATGCCACATATACTAATAACAATTCGAATAAGTTTTATCAAGGACCTGCAGGGCCACAAATTTATTTACTTTAAAATCCCTAACAAATTTCGTCTAGCTCTTACATATTAAAAGGACAACATCAGCAGCATCAAATGAAAATTCAATAATATATCACTAGAAGTCTCCTCTAGATTCCTAAAAGATTATATCATTCTGACTCATTCACAATTTAATTATTACTTATCTATCTTCCAGATATAGTCTGCCTACTATCTAACAAATAATATTCTAATGTCTCAGACGACAATGTTAACTCAGTTATTTGTGCCTACCGCTTATAAAGGATCAAACTCGTCAATACAACTGACGTAGTTAAGTTAGATCTAGATCTACTCTAGGATGGGCTGGCAATCCCCAGCCTCATCCAGACACATCAATTTCAATTTACAAATGTGTATACCAGACATTCATGCTAGATCTAGTTGCAAGTTAAAATACATTGTAGTCTTGCATTCTTCGGTAGCACTTCTACTGGAAAATTTAAGGTCAGCTTCACGTTCATCGTTGAATCAATAGACAAACACTTACACTTGGTCCCTGATACGAGATCAGGGAGCCGGAGATAATAGCAGTAGATAATTTGTGGGAAGCATATGGTCTCATTCCAATGTCTATCAAGGTCATAGACATGACTATAACAATCTTCTGATTCTCTCTGGCTGAATCACGCCGACTGCCTTCACAGAAGGATATTTCTGCATGGAGTAGTGAAACAGCGGATGAGTTCTTTTGTTTCTCGGGGGCCTCAGCATAGTGCTGTTGGCCCCCTATGGAGTAGTGAAACATAGGAATGGCTCCGCTTATATACTGCGCGGCCATCTGCAAATCGCCAGCCAACTGCCCAAATTTGATTGGTGCATCCATTTCGAGCTCAGCTCGTAGTATTAATAGATTCTGCATGGAAATCGGTCACGGCCTTGCACTAGTAACAGCCAAGGTCAAATTAACATATCAAAACCCTTACTAAAGTCTCCAACCCTCTACGTTTTATGTACGAATTTACTATTTCCCTTTTACTCACCCCTTCTCTTCCCTGTTAGAATTCATCAAAATCACGGGGTCGAGAACTGCACCGTCACTGCTAACCCATCCATTTATTCTATCTTGCCCCACTTTCTTTCCATCTCTAAGAAAAAGCGTTACAAAAACAAACTGTCCACGAGAATAGTTCAAGGACATTTGCACTGGCTAAAATCAACGAGACCATGAAATAAACAAGCCGTGACCCAGCACGACACTTCTAGTCCTAACCCTGACACCATAGACACTGTCTTAACCAAACAGATTTCCTCCACATGTATGTTTGTATTATGTATTGTTTGTTGGAGGAAAGAACTGTTTTTATTTGTACGCTGGTTGGGGGGAGAAGGTACATTTCCACACCATATGATTGGATGTCCTGCTAAGAAAGGACCGCCCTTTTCGGAACAATTAGTTCTGTTTGATCTAAAGACTTGTTCATGGGAGTGGTTGGCAACAATGTTAGACAGTGTAACCAACTGATGTGTCTTAGAATTGCCATGAAAGTATTGAAAGGATACAAACTCTGTGTGTGCACGAGTATGTGTTTGTTCTGTAGCTCGTGTGTGTATTGCCAGAGCCTAGCATAGCCTGGATAGGCTCAACTTATTTATTGTACAATTTGTAAAACTTTTTACCGTCAGTTCAGTTAAGAGGTAATTTATTGTTGATTTATTTCAATATCAGTTATGTAAACCTTTCACTCAGTCATATTGTTGATTATTATAAATATACCATAAAAACCACAGAAGAACTGTGGCGGAGCAGCAAGGCTGTATGCAAAGTCAGAAATTGGCAAAAAGAAAAAGTTGTATGCAGATCCTGTTTTCTCTAAGTTTGCCTTTCATTGTATCGTTTAGGTATTATTTCTTACTCGAGGCTTTGCTACATGCAACTTTTTCTTTTTGCCAATTTTTGACTGTAAATGTACCGTGTCGATATAATTTCCCTTGACCAGCACCTCGCTAGTTGTAAAGTGTGAAGGGGGGAGGGGAGGGGAAGAGAGACCAGGAAAGCCTTAATATTTTTTGTTTCGTCACCAGGGCACCTCGTACGGCTTTGACAAAGAGACATGTGATTTGGCTTTTTACGAGGATATGAGAGAAATTTGTGCAAAGAGGTACATGGACAGCCCTCCTGCTGACGGTGACACAGATCAGAGTCTGGCCCAAAAGCACAGGGAAGAGGTTCTCAGCGTAGCGCACAACGAACGGTACCATTTCAGCCAAATTGTCATACATGAAAGCAAGGAATTTGGAGTTGAATTCTTGTACTCGGGTGCTCTGGAACCAAAGTTAATTTTCCTAAACAAGGTGGCTAGAAAGTTGTTTGACATTGTAGATAATCTAGTGAATGAACAAAATGAGAACAATGAGGTATTTGGGCTAATCAATAAACTGACACACAAATTCATCAGGTTGGACTTGGATTATATGTATTGCCTCGTTGCCGTTGAGCTTTACGGCAAAAATGTGGAGAACACGGCCAACTATAGCACTTCGCCTGCTTCTTACTGTCAGGACCCATTCGTACCCGGATGCCTGCCTGCTGGACAATGTGAGTAAGAACAGTGTTGCCACTGCTCCTCCTGACTACATATTATATGGGATGCCTTCCTACAGGACTTTATACTGAGTAGTTAACTTTTACCTGGCAAGTGACGCAATGTGTCTGAAATAAAATGACTAATTCGGCGAAGAGAATTGTATCACAATCTCAAGCGTTTATCTTTTCAATAATTAATCCACGGAACGAACAGCTTACTTGATCTATGTAGTAACCAATATAGTGTTGTTTGTGTATCTGTCTGACTTCCCAGTGCAAGATTTAGGCTTATTGAGGCTCTCACTCTCAATTATACAAAGTTTGGATGTCCCTGGTTACACCGCATTCAGACCAAACTGCCGACAACGGGCGTGTGAACACGGCCGGGCGACAACGGCCGACTAGCGCATTCACACCAAATGTGTCGGTCACCCATTTTGAAATGACTAAACACGAGTTTCTTGAAAAAAATTCTTTATACAGCGATAGAACGCCTAGCCCTTACATCCGTACCCAATTTTGGGTCGTTAAATTTAATCTGTGCCCAAAAATAACATTTGATGAACAAAAAATGTATTTGAAATTTTTGCTTCAAGCACCCCAACTGTGATATTTTTAGACGCCATGGGCCTGGCAGCTTGAGGTAGGGTTCGTTCACACCAAACTTACGACAACGGCAATATATTTCAAAATACCGAGGACGCCTGTGCACAATCCAGTCATACAAATAGTCTTCTGACCCGTCCCCATCATTTTAATAACAAATGTGTGTGCACTTCGATGATTATAATAAAATTACAATACTTTCGGATCCAATTTTTTTAAAACGTTCATCTCATGGTTTAAAAAACAATTGTTCTCTTAGAATGATAAACGTTCTATCTCCTATCAACTTGTGAGAAATTAACGATTGAAGTGGTGCGCAAATAGATTTATATTTTTTTTAGTTTTAGTAATACAAATTACACACTGAATCCATTTAAGGGGACGCCTTAATGACAATGTTCCCTCTAAGCCGTGTACGTCAACCAGTGCGCACATGAAATGTACTTACTAAGGGTAGAAACACGGTGACACGGACAGAGACAGCCAGTTGCTGTCACAGCAAAACTTCAAAAATCGTGCACGCCCAAAACCACTGATTTCTTTTAAAAAAACACCAACCCGGTTATGCTGAACACAGACAGGCACGGATAGCGACGGACAGCGACAGCCAGGAAAACTCGAATGCTGCGTGTTATATTTCTCTTGTCTGTTTCAAGGGAGTTAAAAATACGATTCAATTATCGTTCCCAGTGATCGTTCTTATATATTTATGTCAGGATGGACGAAGAGAAACTGATCATTGCGGTGAAAGAAAGGCCAGCAATTTATGACAAGAGCGACAAAAATCACGCCAATCGTGATTATATATATTGAAGCAGTGGGAAACCATAGCCCTTGAATTGGGATCGGATGGTAAGTTTTCAAAGATACAAAGATGAATGTCTACCCGCTGTACTACTGTGTCTCAATATTAGATGCTGTGTCATGGATGGCAGGCCTGGTCCTTTTTCAGCAGCGAAAACAGTTTACTAATGTTTATGAAATGTCATTTTAAAATGTACTTATTCTTCTTTGTCATTTCATATTGAGACGCAACACTCCCCGACGGTGAAGTGAAATATTCTGTAAGAGCCAGCCTCACTGCAATAGAATCTCGCATGGGTCTTCTTATATCATTGACGGAGCAATCCCCAGTTGTGTCTGTGGGAAAAGTCGAAGACTTCACTCATCAGTCTAAACCTGTGAACTGAGTGGGTCCGATTTAGATTCCTCTTCGTTTCGCAACCCTTAACTGAATGGGCGTAAAATGGCAGGAAAACGAATGCTGCACATTTTTGATTCAGCTTGCTCTCCGCTCGTGAACATTGGGCTGGAGGTAAGAACTGACGGGACACACCAGTCTTTTAATCTCAGAACAATGGAGACTTTGCAACTATTTTTTGTTTTGGGTGAAAAGAAGACGCCATACAAGACGTTACTGGACTCACAGTATATTTCAACGAAGAGAGGAATTCGGTGAATATCATCATCTTTTGTGATGTACACTCGATTTGAATAATTGTCATCACTTTTGTCATACAGAGGTTGTCTTATTTGAACCGCAGCAATAAGAGCTTCGTTTTGTGAACCGGAATCCATTGTAACTGAAGGCGTAGCTAGCTAGGTCGTGTATAGTAATGAAATTGCTGGAAGGAAACTGGAAGAAAATTTAATTGCGAGATAAAACCGTGATCGGTTCAGCAACTGGGAGTGGCAGGGAAGGGACACGAAAGGGAAACTGACGCACTCAGTCTGCGATGATGAAATATTGAGACGCTTCCGGTGATTCGGCAACTGGGACTAAAGGTCAAGCTGAGGACAAGCGGGAACGGAGAGGAAATCGGATCCACTCAGTTTACACTGTTACTCTTTCAGGCTCTTTCAAGTGAATAAAGTTGTGTAGGGCACACTAAGGGAGAGAACATAGAGAACGCTTGACGCGCGAGAAAACTAGCGCGAGAGTCCAAGCGCCTTTTACCTGTAAGAATTATGTCACTAACTCCCATGTGACACCCATAGAGAACGCTTGTACTTTCCAGCTTCAGGCGTGTCGCGTCGCTTGTCAAGTTGCGCTAGTTTTAAAGTATTGAAAGTTAATTCTTTTCTCGCGTTGAAGCTACTTGCTGAAAGTGTGTTGCCGTGCCGCTAGTGATAAAATTGTCTTATTTCCTCTTACAGTGATAACTTGGGCATAAACAACTTCCACTGAGATACATTACAATGTGTTTAGTAAAGTAAAGCGAATTTTGATTATTTTTTCTGTTTTGTTGCATCAATTAAAAATAAACAAAAAGAATGTGGCACATCATTGTGATCGAATTTATAGCCGTTTCCAAATACTTTTTAAGGAAATGTGGAAAAGACTCGTCTGCATATTAAATCCTGAAAATTGAAATGTATACCTGTAGCTTGATGATGGTTTAACGCAAAGTGTGTTTCATAACATTAAAAAGTGAGCTACATGACACTGTCAAATAAAAAAAAAAAAGCAGAAGTATACATTTTAAAAAAGCAACATGTTTTTCTTTGGTTTCCTTTCGCATTATGTGAAAATAACACGTTGTCAGGGTTATCACCAGCCTTTCTTCTGGTAGGATGGAAACGTGCCAGTTACACCATGTCTTTGTAAGCCTTGGACTTCTTTGGTCTAGTATGTAACTGAACGTTTCATTCTGATGTAAGCGTGAAGTCTGTCGGGGTGATCCTTCAACTGACCAAAGAGGTGATATTCGTCAACGTCTCTCCTCTATTAATTTCATGCACACTCATTCTCCTCTTTTTAAACATAAGTTTTGGCAATGCACTGTCCAGCAAGAAGTATTCGTCGTCTGAAAACGACGCCATACTGAAACAATACCGGCACACAGCAGACTGCTGTTGATCACAGGGCACTAGGCCATGAAGCGCTGGATTCTCACGCGTTCTCTCTGTGCATCCTTGATCAATCAGGCGCCTGTTGAAAAGGCGCCTGTACTCTCGCGCTAGTTTTCTGGAGCGTCAAGCGTTCTCTATGTTCTCTGCCTAACAATGTCACAGGCAAAATCTTCTGCTACTTGAGTACTTTTTATTTCTATTGGCTTTCGTAAAATGCGCCACATACTGGACGTCACACCAAATGTGCACTCAACTTGTCGGCGAGCACGTGAATGTCGATAATTGTCTATTCTCTTTCCGTCATTTAAATTGCGTCTAGGAAATGTGATTTCATCAAGTTTCTCACAAGTGGAAAAGCTTCGTCTCCTACAAACAGGTAATTCTATATTGGTGTTTGGAACTTGTTTTGTCTCAGGCAGGTTGTTTATTGGCTTTTCAAACGTTTGAAAAAAGATTTCTGAATGTTGAAAGCTGGGTTCGAAAATATTCAATGAACCTTTCCTCATCATTCACAAGCTGTGGGAAGAGACTTTTTGTTAATAGGATAAACTGCATATCTTCGATGAGAAACTCTTGAACGTGTATTATTTCTTCACTTTGTTAGCGCCATTTTTGATAATGTTGCTGTCTGTTTTAATGTGACCACGTTTTCACGTGCCTGTCCGTCCCTGTGGGACTAAGTGACTGTCCCTGTCTGTCCGTGTCACCGTGTTTCTACCCTAATACTGGCCAGAACTTACTAGTCAGAATTAAAAAATCTGGAGACAGAATGCAATCATACTTGAATTTATCGTTAAGACACGCCAATAATTTCACTTTTATTAGCCACGGTTTTCATGTGCTAAGAAGAGCATTCAGTGCGCGCCTTCCTCCATTTTTTTTCTGTTGCGCATTCTGACAATTAAATAGACGGAACATTGACGACATCTCAAAATGAGCCAGTGTAAATGGATCTCAGTGTGGCATGTGTGCCCGTGTGATGTGAGAAGTTAGGCTGAAAACCCATATATTAGAAGACACCGCGAAGAACCTGAAACGACACCAAGATAAAACGAATCGCCAACTGCAAACTTCACTGTGATTAATACGAAGCAACGAAGCATCGAGCGTCAACGACGAATCCAACAACGAAGCATCGAGCGACAACGACGAATCCAACAACGAAGCATCGAGCGACAACGACCAATCCAACAACGAAGCATCGAGCGACAACGACGAATCCAACAACGAAGAAGCATCGAGCGACAACGACAAATCCAACAACGAAGCATCGAGCGACAACGACAAATCCAACAACGAAACATCGAGCGACAACGAAGCACCGAGCGACAGCGACGAATCCAACAACGAAACATCGAGCGACAACGACGAATCCGACAACGACGAATCCAACAACGAAACATCGAGCGACAACGAAGCACCGAGCGAACGACAACGAAGCACCGAGCGAGCGACAACGAAGCACCGAGCGAGCGACAACGAAGCACCGAGCGAGCGACAACGAAGCACCGAGCGAGCGACAACGAAGCACCGAGCGAGCGACAACGAAGCACCGAGCGAGCGACAACGAAGCACCGAGCGAGCGACAACGAAGCACCGAACGAGCGACAACGAAGCACCGAACGTCCAGGAAGCATCGAACGTCATGGAAGAATGGAAAGACAACGAAACGACACAATACCAGCACCCATACCGACACGCATTTAATGACGATGTCAGAATATATGGATTTTCAACCCGAGGCCTAGGCTACACTCCGTTTCTTGACAAACTTTTACACAAAAAAACATTCAGAAACCACACAGACAGAAACGTACGTGAAGCACAAAAAGGACAAAACAAAAACTTTTTAACCCAGCATCCAGAAATATGATGGTTACATAGGCCCATGTTGGGCCTACATATTTCTGGACTAAGATTATGGTGAAAATAGCAAAAACGTTTAATTCAAGTGAAAACATTACAGTAAGGGGGCCATCTGTAAATTATATAAAGCTCGATTTCGTTGGTTTTTTTTTAAGGAAGTGTATATCCGTACAACATGATGTACGGATATGGACAGTGCATATCCGTACAACAGTTTTACCAAAAAAGCGCGACTGGTGAAGGTTTGCTGAAACAAAACTTGGTATGGTGTTCACGCATTTAAAGTGACGACACATGGAATAGTCAGATGGACCTGGGTGCGTGAGGGTCTAGTCAGTTTGTATTCAATGGGTGGTAGTCAGATTGACTAATCAGGCGAAAAGGGGCTGGGGTAGCCATTGGTGATCGACGTACACTCAAGTATATTATTAGCGCAGATTACGCAATCTCCGAGCAAAAGTCGGATTGTTTTGCTACTAAGCCGATTCATATTTTTAAAAACTATTCAAATTAACAAGGTCAGTAATATAGTATTCCGGTGTGTGTTCTACGTCATCGAATTGTGTGCGTTGTACGGATATGCACTGTACATATCATGCGCTTCCTTTTTTTAACCCCCCCCCCCCCTTGTATGCTTTACAAACGCTTGGCTTTAAAGCCCCCCCCCCCCGGCATCTTATTTTGAGTTAGCTTCAGCTTTTCATATGTTGGGTGCAAACTCCGGCCGCCCCCCACCTCCCCCCCCCCCCCTCGACTGTACGCACTTAATGGATGGCCCCTTAGGATGATTCCAACAACAACAAACAAAAAAAATGAAAATATCGCGGCACTAAGGAACAGCCAGTCTGGGTCTTGTATTTTCTGTCAGTAGTCCGTGAGTCCATGGTATCTCGCTGGGTGGAACTGGGTTTATCCATCCAGTATGGCCTTTCTCAGCCTAGAATGACAAGGGTCCTATCTGAAAACATATATTACGTCGCATAGAATATATTATTCTAAGCAGTGTCCCCTCTAAGCTGTGGGTGTTTGCCCGGGCACACAGGGAATTAATGTGTGCACAAAAGGTTATAAAACAATGTACTAAATAATTAAAACTAAAAATGGTTCAATGGTATAGAATAAAATCTTTACTCAGTACTTACAGTCCTATTTGTATTAAATGAAAACACGCCAACGCAGTTTTAACCGCAATGACAAACAGACTGAGTCAAAACTATCCCGGGCCACGATTTCAAGTTGACATTTGCACAAACATTCAATGCAAGCATACTTTTTGGGGAAAAAAAAGCACATTCTGCTAAAAATTAGAGAGAATCTGGATTCTCGGATCATGATTTGTTCATGCTAATTAGTAAATAATAATTAACACACGTAATAGTTTAATTATATGCCAAACATTTGAAATTACGACAGTCACATCCATAGAAATTACAGGGTGTCTCAAAAACAAATGTACATACCATTAAACTGCGTTATGTATGCAACTGTACTGAAGTGCTTTGTCATCGGCGTCTGACTTAAAACGGCCATGAGTTTCATCACATGCAATGACTCAAAACAATTCCAAATTTGTCCTCTTTAATTTGAATTATAAGTCTTGGTTATATTTTAATTACACTGAATTAATATTCAAAGGGTCTATACATTTTTTTTGTGAGACACCTAATTTCAGAGCACAAGGCAGACCAAACAGTCATGGCACCTGCTGCTGGCGAGGGACAAATTATGAATAAACTGTATATTTTACAAACATTTCTATAACACTAGTATAATCTGAATCTATTTAAATATACCAAATGTGGTACGACATCATCTGGGTTCATTTTATCTGTAGTAAAGAATAGATCTGGCGCAGAGCTCACTGCGTTAAGATTGTTTCGCCCCAGTTTTGTAGGCTAGGGATTTAATCCACATCTCGTGCATTAACAGGACGGAAACAAGTCTGCCTCCCTAGTTCATTCAATAGAAGTTGAAGTCTGAGACAAGATCGATGCAAAATAGACTTGACTCATCGCCCCATGAGCTTTTGTTGGTGTCCTCACGCAATGAAAACATACCTGACATGTCACCGACCACGATGTTTCTGTGTATATTGGCCTGTGGGCTGTCTTGCTGAATCCCCGTGCTGTCCAAATCATTCAATACTCACATCTTCATTTGAGTTAAAATTGGAGTCATCTGAAGTCGTGATTTGCAGGAAACCCGGCATTGCTTGCGCCATTGGTCACCAAAACAAACAAAAAAAACAACGAAAAATAAGTGGGGAAATCTGGCCATGACCATAGCTTTCCAACAAATATGGTGGATCGAAAAGTATAACTTATTGTTTCTACATTTTCAGTCTAACTTTTCCGTGATTTAATTTAAAGTCCAATATGCAAAGCGGGCCAAATTACCTGATCATATTATCGTATTAAGAGTCGTAAGTTATATAACAAAAAATTGAATGAAAATTGAAATTAAAAAAAAACCACTTTTGCCCCGTCCTGTCACTGTTCATGGATGGAAATATTCACAGTTAAATGTTGACGCGTGAGACTGAAGTGTGAACAAATTTTTAAACAAATCAAATTTCTTACACCATGTCAACTCAGTGCTGGCTTTGAACTGTTCACCAAGAACACAAATCCTATGTATTATTGTGGAACCTGATACATGTACTTTACATGTCCTACCCTGGTTTAACCCTATTACTGATACATAGACATTTTTCCAGTGCTGAGGAGCTTTATAAAGAATTATGGTGGTACAGTATAATGGCTGTGACTCTTTGGAATTAAGTTTTAACCCACAATAACTATACATTTTTGGAAAGGAAATTGGATGAGGATTGCGAAAACAATATGATTGACAACAGACTGACAAAATCGCTTAATAGCAGTAATAGGGTTAAAGTCTTCATTATTGTCATGTGTAACTAGTGTGCGTGTTGACTTGCTTGTACGGTTTTTGTGCTCTCTGACTGTGAATGAATCACTCTTTGGGCCGTCACCAGGGGTTGGACGATAGTTACAAATCTCACGACATCTGCAGCATTTATTTTTCATACTGGGATTGTGAAATTTATCTTCACTTATTCAGAAAATGATTGAAACACAGGCTGTCTTAAAAACGTATACACATTTTGAATCTTTATTAATACAAAGACAGTTAACATACATCCAAAACGTATCATTCAAATTAAAGAGATCATATGTGATTGAGATATCGCTTGCATTCGAACCCATGGCCATTCTGGGCCAGACTCTGATAACAGCTCAACGAAGTCGCCAACAACATTAAGTTATTCATTTGTGTCTATACATTTTTAGACACCCTGAATGTTCCTTTGGATTAGGACATTTGACTGAGGACCACATTCTAGGTCTTTCTTCCCCATTCAATAGTACACACGATTTTTTTTAAAATAAAGACATTGAGAATTTCCCAAGGAAACAAAGGTCTAAATTCCTTTCACTGCCAGACCAGGTTTACTGAATTCCTACCCCATTCTCAACGATCATCCAATAATTGTTTCACCATTTTACTTTTAGGCCTACGCCGGTAATTAGTGAAACAAAACCGTTATGAAGCTAAATTAATTACTTGCCATCAAATGAAAAAAAAAAATGAGTTCAGTGGATCATTAAAATGTATCCATACAGAAAGCATTCTCTTCCAGTTTGGAGTTCCCACCCTCTGAAATCCCTCCCCAATTCCTCCTTTGGCTAACATTTAGATTTGAAAATTCCTCCTCTGGGAGCCAAGTGCCTCCACCACCCCCACCCCCCCCCCCCACCCACCCCTCCTCGAGAGTCACTGGCAATGAATTTAATTTGTTACTATTTTTAACTTGCGGTCCCTGGTTGGAAGTTAACAACAACAACAACAACAACAACAACAAAAAAAACTACACAGGACTAGAGAAATGGACAGTGGTACGAGCTGGCATGAAAACGGCTGTAAAGGAAGTATTACAGGTGATGGAATGCAGCGGATAGAAATTTGAAAGCAAACCCCAATCAAAATAGAAAATTTTGAATTCCTCTCCCCCCTACCCAGAAAATACATAGATAACTCCGCTCCCCACTCACCATGATGAGTCGTTGGGCCTGTACATACTCACAGACCCTCCCGCCTCCCTTTGACGACCTGAAACAATGAGAACAAATTCAGCTGAAAACCAAGACCACACACACAGACAACTGAGATAAGACAGACAGAGACCAGAAAGCCAAACGATGCTGGATATTACAATGGAATACGTGTAACACAATGTACATTACATGACGTTCAGTGAGATGCCTCAGTTTTTCAGAACACGTTAGGACTTTGTCGAGTATTTTTTCGGGTTCGGAATTAATATTTGTCGCATCCTGAAATGGGTTTGCCTACCATGAAATGTTACGGTACCGTACCTAGATCTACATGGAAAAAAAATCCGCCAAATTTGTTTAAATTAGAAACCACAGAAAATCCGCAGGCTCGCAGCAGGGCTTGGAATAAAGATTCCTTGTCGCGCAACTTGTAACTGATCAGTGGCAATTTTTTTATAAAAAAACATTAATCTTTTAATTCTGTTCCAATTTTGTTGTTTTCGCTTGAAGTCTATCAGAACCAAATGCCTAATTTTTTCTTTTATTTTTTGTGTTCCTTTTCAAATTCTTTTGTGATTTATTTTAAGTTTATTAGTTGTTTCTAACGGCTAAGTGGATGGATGGGTTGGGGGGGGGGGGGCGGGCTTTTATAGTTGACTTTTTTGTTATATTTGAACTCTATCGAGAACACGGTACGGAGCCAGCTTTAGATCCTTTGGTTTGTTAAGGTCAACAGCAATATTCACGTCCAGGCCGTACATGAATAGGCCACATGTGTATCAATTTGCTGTCGAGATGCCACACACATTTTTTTTTTCTTTTTGTAAACTTCGACCACAGAGTGGAGAGCCCAGCCACACGAAGCTTGTACCTGAGTCAGTGAGTGCATTCTGGATTTAGCTGACTGTCAAATGGGAATATCATGATCTGTGCAACTGGTAAACTCTTTCATTGCTGCACAGCGTTCCCCTCATTCCGACAACCGAACAGGGCCCAGATGTACAGAATAAGGTCGCTGTGCAGGTTGCACGTTAGCTGAACTCATATCATGAATAGATGTCCGGGGAATGAGAATTTGGAAGCACATTTTGATGTAGGCCTCTGATATTGTCCATTTTCCACATGACCTGCACAACTTTTCTCGAACTCAAGCGACCAAGTGGTATTCAGTAGCGCAAAGTCCGGATGGTTTACTATATTGTGCAGGTAAACAGCCAGCACAGCACCGTGGTCCACTACAGGTGGTTAAATTGCTGGGCCACTCCGATAAAACACAGCAAAACAGTCACTGAACTGTTAAGCGATCCGTTTTCTTCTTCCTAGCAAGGCGGTCGGTGCTGTAGCAGAGGTCGAGGGTTTGATCCTTTCCCGTTTTTTTTACCATTCTCTTTCACTCCTGCTTTCTTAGCACCAATTCGGCACAGACTTCTAAATGCCTCACTTTCTCAATTTTGTCTTGATATGGTCATAAATCTTAACGTCTCAAATATACCAAAGTCTAACGGGGGCTCCGTGCCCTCCTCCTCCCCCCCCCCCTCTCTACAAGGCTCCGTGCCGTGCCCTCCCCTCCCCCCCCCCCGCCACCACACACACAACAAAATTTGAATAATATATTATTTTAACTCCATTCCCAATCTGAACTTTAGAGCCATTTTCAATTATGTTAAAACTTTCATTTTAATAGAAACCTGCCTTTCCTGTGCCAGTTGGTATCTTTCCCTGCCCTGCCGCACATGCCCAGTCTTACCGCTGTTCAGACATTTAGAGTTATGTCTTCATACATTTTTCATTTTACTAGAACCTCCGGGTCGCACGCTGTTCAGTATCCACGTCCCAAAGGTAATATTTCTCGCAGGCGAACGAGCGTTTTCCCTCTTTTGAGACATTTCCAATTATAATACTTTTATTATGTTCATAAACTGTTTCATTTTAATTGAAACTTCCCTATTGTGTGCTATTTCCTGATTTTAACGTCTTTACAATACGACTTCTCGTAAGTGAGCGTTACAAGACCGCAATACAGAGGTTTATCTGACTGACGCGACGCGAAAACCAAACTCAAATCCCACCCACCCTTTAAAATCTCCCCCCACCGTGAAAAAAGATAACCGGGTTAGCTGTGCACTTTAAATCTCTCTCTGCAGGCATTTACTACCACGGCCAGCCAGATGTATGTCACACAATTGCCAATCGTAAAACGGTCACTTTAGCTAGTACATACAAATAAGTACACTGTCAATCAGGGGTCGGCAACCTTTCAGAGAAGAGCCATATTTGAGGTTTTCGATAGAATTCACCTTTAGCGAGCTGCAGCATGCATGAAAGTCCATAAACCAAAAGCCTTTTTTTTAAAAAATCATTTAAAGTTTCGTTTTTTATCATTTTTAACGTTTTTTTTCTTTTTTGTCATTTAAAGTTTTTTTTTTTTTTTATCATTTAAAGTTTCTATTTTTTATTTAAAGTTTTTTTTTTTTAAACGGCAATTTCAGGAAAGAGCCACAGATGAAAGCTAAAAGTGATGCTGCCGACCCGTGATCTATATTCCAGGTACTAAAACTGCATTAGTGGTGGACAAACACATTCACGGGCTTGACAAATCTTAATTTCGAGCCCAAGGAGACCCGACAAAGCCCAGGTTTCGTCCTGAAAAAACCGAGACATCTCACTACATCTCATGCAATGTACATTGTGTTACACACACCCCAGCGTAGTACCCGACACCGCCTGACTCCCTGACCTCCACCTGCCTTACCCCAGTCCCCCGTGGGTGAGGATTTGATTTCCAGTCTGAAGTGGCTCCCTTGTTTCAGGTGGTCGAGAGGGCAGCGAGTGTCTGTGGGCATGCACAGGCTGGACAACCCATCATGGGTAGTGGGAAGCGGGGGGTTATCTATGTTTGTCTGAAAGACCTGTCCATTTTGATTGGGATAGAGAAAGAGAAAGACGGGGAGGAGGAGGGGGGGGCGAGAGAAAGAGGAAGGAGAATAAAGAGGGGGGAGAGAGAGAGAGGGGGGGTGAGAGGAAGGGGAGAGGATGGGGAGCGAGGTGGGAGGGACAGAAGGGTGGAGGAGTGAGTGACGCAAGGGAGGCGAGACAGAGAAGGTGAGAGAGAAAGAGAAAGAGAGAGAGAAAGAGAAAGAGAGAAAGAGAGAGAGAGGGTAAGAGAGGAAGGGGAGAGGATGAGGAGCGAGATGGGAGGGACAGAGGGGTGGGGGAGAGAATGACGCAAGGGAGGCGAGAGAGAGAGAGAGAGAGAGAGAATGAGAGAAAGCCGAACGTGAGAAAGAGAGAGAGAGAGAGAGGAGGAGAAGAAGAAAGAGAGCAGCTTTTCTTTCCAACCATGAACCAAAAAGTAATTGCCAAAAAATTATCTACCATCGGAAAGAAAATCCCAGAAATCCTGTTATCTCCAACAAATCAAAAATTAAAGAGAAAAAAGTCCAGTTTCTGATTTCCATTCGAAGGTTAACGAATGATCTAGAAGATGGTCCTTCGGACTAAAAGCACGGTCACTATTAGAAAAGACAAAATCGGTCACCTGGACCATTTGAATTATACACTTTCTATTTTTTTTTACTCTGGGTGAATATTTGGGAGGAGTACCTTACTCGAGCGCCACTTTCACTGTTATCAATTTAAACACATGGAATGGTCAGATGGACCTGGGGGCGTGAGGGTCTAGTCAATTTGTATCAATGGGCGGTAGTCAGATTGACTAATCAGGCGAAAAGGGGCTGGGGTAGTTGTGTTTAGTTAAGTTTCTGGTCTTTGGCGCTCGAGTATGGAACTCCTTCCGAATATTTTCTTTGTAAGACATGTCTGATTATGATTTTGATGCCTTTCCTTTTACCGTAGAAAACTATCTTCAGAGTTAAAAGTGCACCAATTGAGAATCACTGCTGCACAGACGCTTCTTTCTACACTAGATCAGGGCACACATCCTACGTTATGGAGATTGGGCCATATATTTTCCACTGGGAATTTTTTTTAGAGTATTGAACCCACAAAGGCCAAGTATATGAAAAGCTTGCCTGAGGAAAAGGGGGGGGGGTGGTAAAAATTGCCCAAATCGAGCGCGTACATATGGATGGATGGATTTTCATCGTCTCTATTAATATAACTAAAGCGCCTAACTGGACGATGATTTCTATTGCAGGGCCCAACTGCAGGCATGGGGAATATTATAAGTCAAATGTGCACAATCCTACTTGATGTTCCAGCGCTATTACGTCACAGTCTGAACATACCCAAATGTTTTTCTCAGCTGCTGCGTCAGCCAGGCCTTTCCCTTCCAATGACATGCTGGTTCACACAATAACTGGCGTGAGTCGCGATCCGCAGTAGCTGCTGGACAGTCACCCGAGCAGTTCCTTCCGCTTCCTGAACATCCAGTTCTCAAACGCCCTGTAGACACAAAATCGACGTGAGATTCCAAGTTTGGGAAAGAGTTCAAGTCCTGACCACCCAGTTAAGATCATCCTATCTCTAACCCCGACCCTGTCATCCCTAATCCTATCCCTAATCTTTTCAAAATAAAAACAAACTCTGTAGAGGATTGAAAGAGTTCAAAAAGATCGAAAAGTATGAACGTTTTTCCTCAAGTTGAATTGTTTTGGAAATCCATGCCAGATAACCACGCTATTTTCAGGTAAAGTACACCGACTCAGGCAAAAATATGGCCACATAATATATACTTTAGGGTTTTCTGTTGAACTTGGTCTCAAAACCGCCCAAAACGCTATAACATGTCAAAACGCATGTAAAGAATGGACGACAGAAATGTAACTGGCATTTTACAACTGTTGCACACCACTGCTGTATCTCAGGATTCTCACCCGAAAGGTTATTCTCCGCTTGTCACAGACGGCTCCATCTGGGAATAGCGATTCCCCTAAGCTGTGTGTATGTGCGCCCCCAAGAACGTTTTGCAACTAGCGCACGAAGGAAGAGAATGTGTGCACAGAGTGCACAAAAGATTTCAGACCTAGAATAATATCTTAGCTAGCTGTCTCTTTTAAACTCTACTGAATACATTACTTGGTAGAATGCAATCACGCTTCCGTATTAAAACATGCCAATATTAGCCACGAGAGACAGGCTGTGCCGAATTTATCGTGAAACAATTTCGTTTTACATTTTGCGCAAGCAGCATCGTGTACACGTCATACCTTTTCACGGGAAACGAGATTGCCCAACATAAGCTTTTCATGCACACACTGACTACGAAAAAACAGGAACTGGGAGATTTCCTTCGCTCTGATCTCACAAACGGAGATCTATCAAAATGCAGGAAACAATAATTGGGAAATGAAGATCCAAAGAACATACCAACAATATGAACTTACGTTGTAGAAGGACTTCACGCTTCGCCAGGCATCAGATTCTCAGTCGTACCGTGAAGACGTTCAAGACTGAATCAACTGCGAAAATCTTTCTCTTGCTTGTATCGATGTTGTCGCTGTGAGGTAAAAATGGTGGACTGACTGAACACTCACCACGTGTCATCTGCCGGCCTTGGCTTAGACCAAGCTCCGTGCATCATGTGACCTACTCCAAAAACTGTTCACCACTGACACCAATACAAAACGAGATACAAGAAAAAAAAAATGAGAGTCCGGTCTTTAACCCGTTTCGTCCCAACACCGGCGAAAACTTATTACCACAATTAAAAAACACACTTAAGGGGTAAGCCAGACAGAGGCTGGCGTAGGCCCCTAGTTGGGCGCCACGCCACCTGATTACTATGCATCACACTAAAACACTTATAACAAGCCACACCGCAAACCAGCTGGGTGCCAGCTGGGGGTAAGCCAGACCAAAGTTGGCGTATGGTGGCACACCACCTAATTATTATGCAGCACACTAAAACACTACTAACAAGTCACACCGCGACCCAGTTGGGTGCTAGCTAGAGGACCACCAATTCTGGCGACAGACGTTACAGAGCAGTGCGGTATAATCACCAGCCACCGGACTGGTTTCAGCTCGTCCGATTCAAAGATTCAAAGCAATAATAATATATTTGAAAATACTGAGGACGTCTGTTCACAATCAAGCCGTACAAATGGTCTTCTCACCCCGTTCCCATCATTTTAATAACAAATGTCTGGACTTCGATGATTATAATAAAAATCATTACCAAACAATGCTTTCGGATCAGAATTGGGTCACGATGGCCTACTCACTTTGTAAACACAACGGCGAGCAACGCGACATTCTCACGCCTCCGCCTCGCCGATACTCACTGTGTTTACATATCGGTTTGACGCAGAAAATGACCTCTGTTTGTTATGAAACTTGAGAGCCGATCAGATGAACTTTAGCCCTGTGGTTTCATTTTCTTCTTTCCTGGCAGCCACAGAGGTTGAGGGAAACATGAGTGAAGTTAAGACATAGGATTTGATAAATTTGTTTTGTGTTCACTTCGAAGATTCATTGAGCTCGACAGAAATAAAGTTGGTGTTATTTTTATAGATACCATGTTTAAATAAATACACCTGTCTTCTTTCTACCCTATTTTAAATGCATTAAAACATCGTGTTATTGAAATCTACCCCCGCCCATGTCGGCGAACCATCAGCCCCTTGCTCGGTGCTGCGTCTCTCGGTCGTGCTAAGAATGCATGACTGACCACGGATCCCCCAGTAATGTATTTTCTATTTATAGCGTCAGAAGTGTCTAATAATTTAAGAACCAATGAAATGTCGGGAGTAGTCCTATCGATCGATAGAAATGCCAAAGCTGCGCGGGCTGGCATGGCTGCCATTTTCGGCAACACAGCAATCACCGTGGCAACGCCACCAGCCCAGATCCAGAGCTGGTACTACACCAGTCCCAAGTGGAGCTCTACCACCCCAACCTCAGCTTTGGTCTGGCTTACCCCTTAGACACAGCACAGATCTGTTTCGCTTCCAGAGGCAGTTTCACCGTCAAAATATTTTTAAAATATGTAGTATGTAATTAATAATGAATGTTTCTATATGGCAACGCTGAAAAGGTCTGGTGAAGGAAGGAAAAAGAGAAAGAAGCATATTTTTCACAAGATGGCATAGACATGGATCTAATAATGTGCGTGCGGCTTCCCTGGCCTCTTTCGCAACAAGTTATTTTTAGCCTACCGAAGGCGCTTGGGACTCGACTGCTAGCGGCTGTACTGCTACGCGTCTCTGATGCAACGGTTGATGTGGTTGTCGACGGTGGTGTATTTGTTTGTGAATTTGGAGAAGAAAAAGAAGAGGAGGAAGAAGGAGATGAAGGAAAATCCAAGGTTAGTCTGTTATTGTGAAAGGAAAATACTTAAACGTTTTCAAAACCCTTCATAGTTCCCCCAATTGTTTACTTTCTTACTTGCATTTGCTACTAGGAGACAAGGCGTGCGAGTTACGTCATGAACGGAAAATCCAGCCTCGGTCCCATGTTATTCTAAAAATAAACTAGATCTGTCTTCGATATGATGGTAATTAATAAAACGATTGTGACATTGTTACCACATTTAAAACGGAAAGAAAGATAGCCAGAGGTTTCCTGCGACGAACTACTTTATAATTACAAAGTAAGCGTCTTCCAGCAAGTTCTAGGGTGAGAGCTGAACGGTGGACAAAACTCGGCAATTTGTCTATTCGGCTTTGTAAAAAATGCGGTTGTTCACATGTACTTCTCTCACGCTTACGCCACAAGGTGGCGCTGCCAAGCAGGTGCGTGCGAAAACCCCGAGCTGCCTTATCTTATTATATCTAGTATCTTTGGTTTTATACCTTTAAAAACAGTCTATTCTAGAACAGAACAACTGTGTACTTTCAGCCACGCAACTTGCCTGTCTACAACAAAGTAAATAAAATGATGAAGAGCCAACATTTGGATTTGCCGTGAGAATTCTAGACATATCCAGGAACGATGACGTAGTAATTAATGAGAGGTGACACAAAATGATAATGACGTCATCTATGCTATATATATTTGTGGACTTGAGATTTTTGGTTGCAAAAGGTTTCTGAACCACTCAACAGTCAGACTTCAAATTTTATATGGTGCATCAGAATGGATGTAAGAGTGCACAATTTTTAATAGAAGTCTCAAATCGGTGTAGTTTTTTTTACTGGAAATTTATTGTTTCCCCAATTTCCACTAGGCTCATTGACATGCTGTAAGTTTTTATGGCATCATCACTTCCTGAAAATGTTCGATGCGCACCACCGCACACTGTGTACTGTCCTATCGCTGAGTTTTGGGGATGACCCTACTCATCTCGGCTTTTTCTCTTATTCCTTTCGGTCCACAGACTAATAAAATACCCAGACTGGATGATCCCATTGTGTGACGTCACAAAACAGCGAAAGGTCATGAACCATCCGCCATTGTAGGTTTACGGTAGCGACCCACGCTTCAGCATAGCTACAATTTTGAATGATACCATTTTGACGCGCCTACTGAACGCGGAAGTTTGGCTCCGCACCAAGAAATTAATACATGCACAACCAATCTTGACGGATAAAAAGAAATTTCCACAGCAGATAGAACTAGAATCGGAATTTCCCGAGCGGCGGCCATGTTGATTATACAGTCGCCGCTCTGGAAATTCCGTAAAAAACGACACAGCCCGAAGCTCGTGTTTCCAGTCTGGTTAATTTATTAATCTGTGTTTCGGTCTGAAGTGGTGTCCTTTGTTGTTACATCTCTCTTATAAGGTATCTCACATGAGAAGCCATAAGTCATGAAAGAACAGTCTTTCCATTCTGTCCTCTGTGTCCTTTAGTTCTCTTTATTGTCCATGTGTTGAAATTCTGAACAATTTCTGTTCTTTATTCCTCTGGTGTTGTTAAGGTCATCATCATACCTGATGGACGAACTATTAGTATAAGGTATCTATGCAGCATTAATGCCTTTCTTAGTTCACAGGCGTCTTAAATTTAACCCCCACCCCCCCCCCCAAAAAAAAACCTGTTCATCGAACAGGTACTCAGCTAGATCTAGTTTCTGAATAAACTAGTTACGACATACATAACACTACTGACACATACAATGTGTGAGTCTTTACTATAATTGAGCTAGAGGATGAACCTGTAAGCAGCTAAAACTTCGCGACTACCCCATCAAAAATTATGAAACTTGGTGTAGTGCATCAATTTTTGACGAAGAGTTACGTGGACACATTCATTTTGAACAAAAATCGGTCTTTACTGTTATTTATATTAAAAATATTTGAGCCGCAAAAACAGAGACGCATTTTCGACGACTACCGGTAGAATAAAAAAGTGTGACCGGAAATCGCGCGCGGTGCTTACTCTGCCCTGTATTTAATTCGTTCTTAGCCTTTCCTTAAACTTTCTCCACACATTGTTGGTTGAAAATCAACGTTAAACATCACATCCATGTATTTTAAGGATCTGTAGTATGAAAATAAGTTTATTAGTAAGTATTTGCACTGAATCTAAGTTCCGTTATTAACGTGACCTAGATCTAGACTGGGGCTCAAGCAGCCTGTGTCACTGTCAGTGTGTGTTGTGTAGCGCATAAATAATGATTGTTGAACGAAATATAAAACGTGTTCAGGTTGTTTCATGAAGTTACTGTTTCAGCTTTGTCAAGTCTCCTAAGCTTGGGGAAACTATGAGCACATCTGGCATTAGAGCATCTGTCAGGGAGAGAGAGAGAGGGAGGGAAGGGGAAATGGACGAGAGGGGTGGGTGTTGAGGACAAAGGGGGGGGGTAGAGAGGGGAGGGAGAGAAGAGAGATGGGGGGTGGGGGTGGAGAAAGATGGGATGGATAGGAGAAATTGGCTGGAGGAGGGGGGAGGGAAGGGGGGCAGAGTTAGGTTTATCTCATGGCAAGGCCTCACCTAGACCTGCCCAGATTAAATGTCAAAATATGCCTATAGTACGGTTCGTAGAGCGGGCGCTTATAGCCTGTTAACACAATCACTTCAAAATGCTTGTGGCTTTTTTTCTTTTTTGAATGATTATTCTGTAGACGAGGTGTACGCTTCATATCACCCGTGTTACATGCGTGTAGCATTATTAGACACATAGTTATTTACATTCAAAGTATGCATAAAACTTGACATTTCCCCACCAAAAAACAGTGGGTGTAACAGGGGAAGCATGAATAGAGGTATCATATTACTTTCATCGTCGGCTCCGTAGCTAACAACGCTTCTCTGCACATCTTTAACCAAATTAGCAGACCTGAACAATGGGCACAAATATGAATTTACCCTTTCCATGCCAGGGCCATTTCCACGTTTGTGCCAAGGGTTTTGTGCTCGAGAAAAATTCAAAGCAAGGGTGAATCAGAAAATTGAGAATTTTACTAGATCTAGATCTACCTCAAATCATTAAAACCTAAGCATGTTTGTTATGTCAAATTGAAGGAAAATGGATGAAGAATCTGAAAAACACATAAAGAAGTGTATGATTGATAGATAGGAATGTAATGTACAAGCGAAAGGAAGAGTAGAGTCGCGCGAAACGAAAGAAACCCCGGAATTGATATCGACGATAGATCGTGGGTTGGTTGCGGTCGGCCATATCGACGATATATCGAGGATTGGCATGGAAAGAGTTAAACTGTAAATTTTATTGTTTGGCGCGCATGTCACGAGAAGAGGGACAGCAAAGAATACATCTGACGTGATACTGCGTGTCGTAAGAGGCGACTAAAGGTGCAAAGGTCCTGGTCTCCCGAGAAGAGCCAGTTGGCGGTGGGCCAACTACCCACCCTGTAAAAATAAACCAGTTACAGAAACACAAGCAAATACTTTAAATCAGTCTTTTATCTTGGGAGAAGGGGGAGCATCTGCACCTGTAGATTCAATGAAGGACAATGGACAAAGCCGAAAGGACTCCACTGGCCTGGCTGCTCCTTCATCAAACAAGTCACTCCGGATTGCGTCGTGGAATGTCCGCTCCATGTATGAAGCAGGAAAGAGTGCCCAGGTTACAATGGAGATGAGGCGATACAGACTGCACATACTTGGAGTTAGCGAGACCCGCTGGATACAGTCCGGACTGAAACAACTTAATTCTGGGGAAAAGATTTTGTATTCTGGAAGGGAGGACAAAAAGCATACAGAAGGAGTAGCGATCATCTTGAGCAAGCACGCCCAGAGGTCACTGAGGGGATGGGAACCCTACGGAAGGAGAATTATATTGGCATCATTTACTACAAAGAACAAGAACATCAACATGAACATTGTGCAGATATACGCCCCAACAAATGAAGCAACCGATGAGGACAAGGACGATTTCTACAACCAGCTTCAGGAAATAGTTGACACATTGCCAAGAAAAGATGTGAACATTATAATGGGAGACGCCAATGCCAAGATAGGACAGGACAATACAGGGTATGAAGACATTATGGGGTGCAATGGTTTGGGACAAATGAATGAGAATGGAGAGCGGTTTGCAAGTTTCTGCGCATTTAACAGCTATGTGATTGGAGGTTCAGTATTCCCACACAAGAGGATCCATAAGGCCACTTGGATTTCACCGGATGGAGTAACTGAAAACCAGATTGACCACTTTTGCATCACCCGACGATTCAGACGCTCACTGGAGGATGTCATAGTACAGAGAGGAGCTGATGTTGGATCTGACCATCACATGCTGCTGGCAAGACTCAAACTCCGCCTCAAGAAACAAGGTACCAGAGCAGGAACAAAGAGGAGAAAGTTTCAAGTGAGCCTTCTGGATGGAGACAAGAAGGAAGAGTTCCAGCTGACACTGAGGAATAGATTCAAACCCCTTGTTGACCTCGAAGAGACAGTAGATTTGGAGACTCACTGGGCTAAGGTAAAAGGAGTATTTACATCGACATGCCAGGATGTTCTTGGGGAAAAGAAAGTGGAACACAAGGAATGGATCAGTCAAAAATCATTGGACTTGATAAGGATAAGAAGAGACCTAAAAGAACAGGTAAATGCAAGTCGTACAAGAAGCTCAAGAGTTGGTAACCAGGAAGAGTACCGAGCATCAGCTAAAGAGGTCAAAAAATCAATTAAAAAAGACAAAGAGGAGTTTATAGGAATGTTAGCAGAGAAAGCAGAGAAGGCAGCAACAGGAGGACACATGAGGATCCTCTACCAGACTACAAAGACTCTTGCTGGAAAATATGGAAAACCTGAAGTTCCTGTCAAGGATTACAACAGGAAGGCTATTTTTGGAAAGGAAGCTCAGGCAAAAAGATGGATAGAACATTTTAACAGCCTCTTGAACAGACCTCCACCAAGCAACCCACCCGACATTCTACCCGCAAGAAATGATTTACCGATCAGTTGCGACCCTCCGACTAAAGCAGAGATTAATGATGCCATAAAGCAGTTAAATCGAGGCAAGGCAGCTGGACCAGATCAGATCCCACCAGAGGCGCTGAAGGCAGATGCTGCTGGGGCTGCAGAGGGTCTGCACTCACTATTCTCGAGGATTTGGACCGGAGGCAAGTTTCCAAAGGACTGGAAGGAAGGACACCTCGTGAAGCTTCCAAAAAAAGGGGACCTCAGCAATTGTAGTAACTACAGAGGAATTACACTTCTCTCCATCCCAGGAAAGGCTTTCAACCGGATTATTCTCAAGCGAATACAGAATGCAACAGACCCAAAACTTCGTGAGGAGCAAGCTGGTTTCAGGAGTAATCGATCAACCACCGACCAGATCGCCACGCTGAGAATCATAGTAGAGCAGTCGCTAGAGTGGAACTCCCAACTGATAGTGAACTTCCTTGACTACGAGAAGGCCTTTGATAGCATCGATAGAGAAACACTGTGGAGAATATTGAGACATTATGGAATCCCAGAGAAGATGGTGAACCTTATCAAGAGCATGTACGAGGGGACAAGTTGCAGAGTCGTACACGATGGCGAGCTTACTGACAGCTTTGATATCAAGACTGGTGTTAGGCAGGGTTGTTTGCTGTCCCCATTTCTGTTTGTCCTGGTGATTGATTGGCTTATGAAAGAAACCACCAGTGGAGGAAGAAATGGCATACAATGGACCCCATGGACACAGCTGGACGATCTAGATTTTGCAGATGACTTGGCACTATTGTCGCACACACACGACCAGATGCAAGCAAAGACTACAGCTCTAAACAAAATTTCAGAATCTATTGGATTGAGGATACATCCTGCGAAGTCGAAGGTCCTAAAAATTGTTGCACCCCCAAGCGCACAAGTCAGAGTAGGAGATCAACCACTGGAAGATGTAGAGTCCTTCTGCTATCTTGGTAGTATCATTGACAATAAGGGAGGAACAGAGGCAGAAGTCAAAGCACGAATTGGAAAGGCACAGGCAGCTTTCACGTCCTTAAGCAAGATTTGGAGAACCAAGGATATATCTCTAAAAACAAAGCTGAGGATATTCAACTCGAACGTGAAGTCAGTCCTGTTGTATGGATGTGAGACTTGGAATGCGTCCCAGGCCTGCATAAAGAGAATCCAAGTTTTCATCAACAGATGTTTGAGGAAGCTACTTAAGATCAGATGGACAGACAAGGTCAGCAATGAAATTGTATGGAAAAGAACAAGACAGAGCCCAGACAGAGAGGAAATTGGTAGGAGGCGATGGAGATGGATCGGCCACACTCTCAGGAGGCCAGGAAACAGCATCACGAAGAAGGTATTGGATTGGAATCCCCAGGGCAAGAGATCAAGAGGAAGGCCGCGCGGAACGTGGAGAAGAGCCAGAGAAAATGATGTGCAACGAAGCGGAAAGACTTGGAATAATGTAAAGAGACTGGCCCATGATAGAGAGGGATGGAAAGTGTTTGTTGGTGGCCTATACCCTGATCCAGGGTGAGAAAGGCAATGATGATGATGATGTCACGAGAATGTGTTTAGGTGGATAATTATCGTGTCAAATTTGCACCAGATGAAATATATCACGATTTGACGATGATGTCACCCTGCTGAGGAAATAAAAGATTACCAGGTATGATCATTATTAAGGGCCCCATACACGATCAAATTTTTGATCAAATTTTTGATCAAAAATTTGATTTCAAATATTTGATGGGAAATTTGATCGTGTGTAGGGTGATTTGATGTCCAAAAAAAATTTGAATCAAATATTTGATGGTTCAAATCCAGTTGATATTTTTTGACGGGTTCGTCAAATTTTTCATGGGCCGTCCAATTTTTGATACGTTTGTGGGCTCCCGTCAAATTTTTGATCAAATTCTATTTCGCACGCGACCAGTGTTACAAACAACCTGTTATCGTCACCACTCGAAGTTTTTGAATTCTTTATCATTCTGTTCAGTTCTATCATAGAAAATGTCTAAAAAAGAGTTAGAGAAACGCTTCCTGCTCGAACTGATCGAAGTTTATAAAAGTTTACCCGTGCTGTGGTGTATTAAATCGGAAGATTACCACAACAGAGTTAAAAAATCTGAGGCATACCAGGTACTCTACGAGAAATATCAAGAGCACTTCTCGACAGGGTCACTTGAGGAAATGAAAAAAAAGATAAACAGTCTCAGGACCGGCTTCAAGACTGAACTAAGAACAATGGAAAGAAGCATGAAATCTGGAGCCGGTGCTGATGATCTATATCAGTCAACAGAGTGGTATATGGAGCCGATGATGTTTTTAAAAGACCAAGAGCTCCCGCCTCATCAATGAGCACCCTTGACCAGAGCTGCGATCACGAAGAAATTCAGGTAAGTCAGTTGTCTTTTTTGGTTCATTTGGCAGGGTGTCCGCTTTGAATTCGGTAAGGAATTTTCAAAATACCAGCCAGTATAAACGGCATGTACTGCCTATCCTGCCTCATACTGGGCAGAAAGGGATAGTGGTAAGACCGGCCCGTTGTCAGTATACCATGACGGTCGAGATAATTAATTTTAAGGTGTGAGAAGACCAATTGTGTGGCGGCACTTTTAACATTTCTGAATTATTTTATCCCTGATAACCTCTATCAAATTCAAGAGGTGTAAAAAATGCAACTTTGAATACAGAAGAGAAGAAGAGAAATGAGATAAAGAGAGCTGATATAGGACAGAATGGTGTTATATTTTAAGAAATAGGATGTTACAAATTTACAATATGCTGACTGGCGAGATGCCCCGTTACTGTGACTGGGTGTGATGCATTGGTGTATTTTGTATTTGTATTTGTATTTGTATAACTCTCTTTAATCCCATTTGGGAAATTTGCCTTTGTGCCATTGCAGCCCAGTTATAACACGGTGCAGCGCCGGTCGGCGGTTGTTTTTTTTTTTTTTTTTGTGGGTGGGTGGGGGGGACCAATTGTCTATTTGTGACAGTATAACATGTCTTAACTACCCAGTCCTGATATGAAATCAAAATAAAATGTATGCAAATAGAACATAAAATACAACGTCATTTTTTTTCAAAAATTTTTTATTGGTCCAATTTATTGCAGATTTAATATTATTACCGGTATTAGGTAATGTAAGTTGTATCACGGAATGGTTTACATTCTGTTTCAATATCATCACCATTGAAATTAACCTACATTCATCAGTATTCAGATTTACTTTGTGCATCCACTACGAACGGGTCACGCAGTCTCACACAACGATGCCTATTCTGCTTGCATGATTTAATTATATAATTCTGACATCTTGCCAGGGAACTCGTCCTTGCCTACAAAAGTATTCGCGGTAAGAATCTCTCACACCGCGTGCCACCGCTCCAATGTTTCTACTTCTACATGACCCCAAATTGCCCAGTTGGATTTGCTCTTTTCGCCAGTCCGCCGGGTGGACCTCATAATTGGCATCTTCCCAGTCCACACTTCCAGCCCTCAAGTAGTGTTTAGATTTCTTGCGAAGGAAATTGTGCAGATAACAGCATGCCAGTGTTATCGTCGCCGCTTTTTCTGGGGCAAGTTGTATGGGACCTCGAAATACACCAAACCTGGAAGACAGTATCCCAAAAGCATTTTCAGATACACGTCTCGCCCTGCTCAAGCGATAGTTGAACACGCGTTGGTCATGATCTAATTTGTCTCCTCCGTACGGCTTCAAAAGATTTTCTGTCATTACAAATGGCATTTTGTTTCCATTTTGAACAATGCACTCTGGTTCTGGGATGTTCAAATTGGATTCTTCGAGACGGCGGCCGAATTCAGTCACGGCTATCACTCCTCCATCGGAAACACGTCCATTGACGCCCACATCTGCCATAAGGAATTCGTAATTGGCATTGACAACAGCCATAAGTACTATGCTGAAGAACTTCTTGTAGTTGAAGTAAAACGATCCAGATCCTGGAGGTTTTTTTATAGCAATGTGCTTTCCATCTATAGCACCTAAACAGTTAGGAAAATTCCATGCCGACTTGAAGCCTTCGCTCGTCAAAATCCATTCGCCTGTTGTTTTTGGCATCTGAAAAATATATTATTGAAACTTGTTAAACTAAACTGCAAATACACATGCGGAAGGTTATGTCGAGTTCAACTTGGGCATTGCATTTGTTCTTTGAGGAATAACATTTACTCCGATCGCTCTTCTTACCACACCCAGGTGATAAAATGGATACCAACTCATATTGAGTAAGAAAGCAATTCTACGACAGACCTGTGCCCTGTCCAGAAGCTGACCTTATGTGGCGGATCCACTTCACTGAATGGGAATCGGGATAAACTCCCCCTTCCCCCCCCCCAATCCCCCCCCCCCATCCACCCATTTTATCTTTGACTGTCTCAGTGTGTTTGTTCAACTCACCTGAATGGATCATCCGAAATATTTTTGTCTGTTCAGACAATTTCTCACAAAGTTTTGTTTTATTCTATTCCAGGATGGAGATGGCTTACATGAGGGTGCTAAGGATGTCGATACCGAAGTCTGTGAAGGATCTTTTCTAGCCAGCACACCCACACTGCCCAGACCGACTAGGTCATCATGCTCCAACCAATCAATAATGTCACGATCACGTGCGTGAAGATGGTCACGACCACGTGTGTGATGAGTACCTAACTTATTTACCTTTCAAACCCAGCTAACAAGCCAAGCAAGCAGACCAGCGATCAACGGACACATGGAGTGAAATTTAAATTAAACGATATTTAATTATAAATGCATGACAAAACTTATGTGAAAACATTCAACTCATGATAATCACATACATAATCACAAAAACAGAGATACTTCAAATTTACTCTTGGGGAACATGGTTATTCTCTATTCCCCGTTTCACATCTAGATCTAATCCCTCTGTCTATAAACTTAACTACGTATACTTAATAGTCTCTGTCAACAGCTGCCCTCCTCGTTGATGCAGTTTCACGTCTCCAGAGTTCACACGATCCTTTCTAGATCTCTAACTTCGACGATAAAAGGGGAAACAGACGTCCCTGGCTTCACACAAATAAGAACACACAGTTCACACCCGCCATCGTAGATTACTAGCTCCTTGAGGGGTTATCAGCCCGTCCTCAAAGACTCTTCTTCTGCAAACACACACAGCACATCGACGGTTCACACCCGCCACCGCAAATCACGAGCTTCTGATGGGTTCCCATCCTATCATCAGAACTCCTCAACTTCTGGTCCCCATGGCACGACCTTCCACTTGTCGCCCGGACCGATTAAATTCTTCTTATTGGGAAATACATGTGAACATCATGGATCCCTCACACACCTAACACTTCTGGTCCCCACTGGCACGACCTTCCACTTGTCGCCCGGACCGATAAATTCTGCGTCTTCCTTTTAGGAATGAATAACTTGGGAACCTTCATAGATTCCTCACATACATAACACCCCTGGTCCCCATGGCACGACTTTCCACCTGTCGCCCGGACCACTTCTCGCTGCGTCTTCCTCTAGGAACGAATAATTTGGGAACCACGTGTGTCGAGCTTCTCCTCTACTTATACTCCCGAGGTTTTTGCACACGCGACTAGTTTAAAGCGAGTCGTGTGTATCTATCCACGCTCGTCAACAATGTTAAAAACCGTGTTTTCCCCTGCTAAGCTCACCCCCCTAGACTCGTGGCGCACAAGGCCACCGACCTCCTCGTGATAGTAATCTTTCATGCTAGTCAACAACTTAAAAAAACTCCCCTTCTCCCCTACTAAGTTTACCCCCTCTATACTCGTGGCGTACAAGGTCATCAACCTTAATCGTGACAATAACTACTGTGAGAAAGCTCAAATCAACCGCGGAAGCAGATAAAGCGGAGCTGTTGTCATTAGCCAAAGCACGGCTAACTGAGCCGGAAGACCCCTACCTTTGCCAAGCCAAGACATGGGCGCATGAAATAAAATGTATGGATGCCAGACAACAGATATTCGCAAAAAAAGCAATCAATGACATTATATTCGAAGGACGCTGTGGAAATTTGCACAGGGATTCAGTGAAAATAAATTGTGAGATCGCCACCCCGCATGGCAGTCGGTGTAGTACCCCGTACACTAGCTCTCTTGGCACAGTTCAGACTGAATCGGCAACTGTGACCATGAATAATTACTCGCAATCATGTGTTGATCAAAACAGCCTATCTCAATATTTCAGTACCTTCGATCATACTCAATACTAAGTGTGGTTTTTCAATATTGATTTAATTCATTATATCACACACTTGTATTTCCTGAATTAGATTGTACAAGATCATACCAAAGTCAATGTTTTTAGTTAATGATCATGTTCATAATTTAACCATTAATAATAAAGTTCCACAGTTCGCAGGCAGTCCAAGTTTTCATTTTGTTGTTGTTGTTGTTGTTGTTGTTGTTGCTGTTGTTGTTGTTGTTGTTGTTATTGAATAATTTGCATTTGTCATTGCAGTTTGGCCAAAAAAGCGCCATCTGGAAGATCATCATAACTTTGTAAAGAATCTTCTCGGGGAAATGTTAAAAAAAATGCTCCGAAATGTTCATGATCTATGCTGTATTACAACAAAAGATATGCTAGAACTACAAAACTGATCTTTTTTAAAACAAATATCAATATTTACGCTAAGATGTCGAATACGGCGACAACAAAGCTGTTAAAATTGGGAATTTTGTTTTTCAAAGCAAATCAACTCATGATGTTTAGATTCACACATTAAATATAGTACAATATTATAAGATAGACATATAAAAATCACAGACTATTTGTGCCTATAGGTAGATCTATATCTTATTGTTCTCAAATATGAAAATTGTAGTAAAAAAATGGGAGTTATCACTTTTTTTCAGAGGACGCTTTTTGGGTCGTACTGTACAACCTTCTATTTAAATAGAGAATGTCCAGGGATGCCCACACGCACAATGTTCTTTTCAGTCCCTCCCCCCTCCCCCGAGAGGGACGCTCGGCCAACTGAGCTACAACAATGTGGTTTAAGATAAATTCAGCTCACCTTTATAGTCTCCTGACGCTTCAGACAAACAATGATGGCCTCGCAGGTTTCAATAACGATTTTTCCAATCGCTTGTGGAGATGTTGCTGTTAGGAATTTCAAGTCTTCAAAAGAATTTCCAGAAGCGAGATACCTTAGTGTTATGGACAAGCGTTCAATTGGCGATATAGATAAACGCATGACAGTGTCTTTTTTCCTTATCAATGGGTCGACCAGGCCTAGTAACTCATCAAATGATGCGGCATCCATCCGAAGGAAGTTACGGAAATCCTCTGGTTCGCTTACACGTAATTCTTGGAGAAGATTAGCGTGTCCGTAGGTGACCCGTTGTATAAACCAATCCTTCGACCATTTACGCCTTTTACGGGGCGTTTTATCCGGTTCCAATGCAATCACAAGTGCTACAGCAACCGATGCGTCCATCACGACCGAAAGAAAATTGGATCCAAAGCACTCGCACGTGTGTGGGCAAAAGTCATCAAAAATTTGATCAAATATTTCATATCAAATTTTTAAATCAAACATTTGATCAAAAATTTGATCGTGTATGGACCCCTTTATTAGGTACTGGCTACGGTTACGGCAGCTGGTGAACACAACTCATCATTTTTCTTTGTCCAGCTTTACTCCCGTTAGTACAGCAACACTTCCTGTCTTTGCTTGTTCTATTGGGGTATGAGCGTGATCTGCCGTAAACGTAGCCATTGCCATCATATTATTTTTTCCTATGAGCACAAAATATTAATATTATTGTAAACAATTCATTGTGAAATGTTTTAACAGTTTATAGAAGTCGTCGCTGCAACCAATAAGTATTATTTAGCTCAAAATCCTACTTGCATCTTCCAGCTGGTTAGGAAGAGGACAACAATATTTTTAGTCTTTGCATCAAACCTGAGTGCCGTTATGAATGCGATCTAGATCTAGATATAGGCCTACAGCTGGATGTGATACAAGGACATTTTGCAAGATTTATCTTGCCGGGGTTGGTTAGTATATTTAATGGAATTGTATATCCGAACAACATGTTGTATGGATATGAACAGCGCATATCCGTACAACATGTTTACCAAAAAGCGCGACTGGTGAAGGTTTGCTGAAACAAAATTTGGTATGGTGTTCACGAATTTAAAGTGACAATACATGGAATAGTCAGATGGACCTGGGGGCGTGAGGGTCTTGTCAGTTTGTATCAATGGGCGGTAGTCGGATTGACTAATCAGGCAAAAAGGGGTTGGGGTAGCCATTGGTGATCGACGTACACTCAAGTATATTATTAGCGCAGATCACGCAATCTCCAAGCAGAAGTCGGATTGTTTTGCTACTAAGCCGATTCATATTTTTTAAAAAACTATCCAAATTAACAAGGTCAGTAAAGGCCAGTTTACACTAGTAGGTTTTAGGAATAGAAAAAAGGAATGGGGGACTGTGAGGGAAGAACTCTCCTGGCTTTCGGTCTTTTGTTTTCCGATTTCCCCCTTCGAAACGTTGTTTGTTTACACTGGTCTGTTTTCTGAACGAGAAATGATGCCCAGCGTTTGTTATGGTCATGTTTCGAAGGGGGAAATCGGAAAGCAAAAGACGGAAAGCCATGAGAGTTCTTCCCACACAGTCCCCCATTCCTTTTTTCTATTCCTAAAACCCACCAGTGTAAACTGGCCTTAATATAGTATTCCGGTGTGTGTTCTACGTCATCGAATTGTGTGCGTTGTACGGATATGCACTTCCATATTTAATTGCATGGGTGGAAGAATGAGACAAGAGAAGAGAGGGAGCGAGAAGGCAAGAAAATAGGGGTTGGGGAAAGGGGGGGGGTGTGGAAGAGGAAGAGAGAGATATGGAGAGAGAGAATGGGGAAGGGCTGGGTGTGCAAAATAAGAAGGGAAGCAAAGAGAGAGGGGGAAGAAGGAAGAAAAGAAAGACTGGAAGAGAGATAGACAGACAGACAGACACAGATAGATAGATAGATAGATAGATAGATAGATAGATAGATAGATAGATAGATAGATAGATAGATAGATAGATAGATAGATAGATAGATAGATAGATAGCTAGATAGATAGATAGATAGACAGACAGATAGATAGATAGATAGATAGATAGCTAGATAGATAGATAGATAGATAGATAGCTAGATAGATAGATAGATAGATAGATAGATAGATAGATAGATAGATAGATAGATAGATAGATAGATAGATAGATAGATAGATAGATAGATAGATAGACAGATAGATAGATAGATAGATAGATAGATAGATAGATAGACATTATGACGAAGACGGAGTTACTTCCAGCACAAAGAAGTCGGTCGGTGAATATAAAACACCGTTCACCTTTATTGCTGTTAATGTCTTTGTTTTCCACTGTGATTTTGGATGAGCTGATAACGATCTAACAGCGACTGTGCGGAGCTGCACTGTTTCACCGCATCATGACTTATGTATAAGTCTTAGCGTGGCATATTCCACACACTAGGGCTGAAATGTTTTACATGTAAGAGTGTAACTAATTGTGCACCTGTCACCAGGAAAAAAAAAATTGGGGCTGGTCGCCGCCATGCTACGCGCCCTTGTTGGACAGGAATATTTTTGGGCTGCTCGCCGCCCTGCTACGCAGTCACCCGTGTCATGCTACGCACTCACACGCGTCATGCTACACACCTTTTTTCTCTCAGCAAGTGGGACAAAAGGGGTGATTGCCTCGAGGACCACTGCCCCTCTCCCCCTATACAAAAACATGTTTAGTTGTGTTGCGCAAATTGTTGAATCAACCATCGTTATCTGTGGAAGCTAAAGAGTTTACGTAGCAGCAACGGTTCTATGTTCTTTGTAATTTGCCTGAACTAAAAATTAACTTGGAGTTTTGCTGGTATGTGTAAGTATTTACTTCAGAAAGAGCTCGTTTAATATTTCTATGCATTCACGGACGGACACGCACTCAGCCTGGAAAACTCCATATCACTAATTCCTCTGAATTCAAACAATCCATGTCACTTGCAATAAGTAATTTTTTTTTTCTGTGCATTGCTATTTGTCTGACCCATTGTCAAAAGTCGATGACATTTTGAAGGCAATAGAAAGATCGTGCGTTCATATTATAATGTACAATTTTTCCTATGTTTTGCCACTGATGTAGTCACTGGTGCGGGAATATGGCAATCGGGATCTTTCTATTTTTGTGTGCTTTTTTTAATATGATCTAAATGTAAGCAAGACCGACCGTCGCTAGATCTTGCTGACGCTAATTGTTAATGAATTATTTTTTTTAAAATTATGAGGCTTGGCTTACAGGTATTCGCGTACAGCAGGATTTGTTCATCTTCTAAACTGCTCGACTGATGTTGCAGGCAGCATAATAAATAGAATTTCTATATCGCATTTCTAATAAAATTATTACTCAATGTACATGGCATCAATGATTCATGCATACACTTTCCAAATCTCATACTAAAACACGCACTCTCATCCATACAAACTTTCAGTTTCACACATATAGACGCTCTTAGTCACATAGCACTGGCTTATATAATCAATTATAACATCAAAGTACAGAATAGAATTTTGAAAATTTAACAGTTTAAGAGGAAAAGGTGATGTTTTACCCTTTTCTTAAAGCTTTCAAGATTCGGTGATTCACGAATGTTCAAGGGTATTTCTTATGAATTTGACATTAGTCCACCCATATGGCAACTTCAGGTCAGTGCATGGTGCTTGGAGCATAACAATAAACACGAGTAGTTACCCTGTGGGAAGTCGGTTATAAAAGGGAAGAATAACATCTGGAATGCAAGTTTTCAGTTCTTCCTTAAACTGGCCGATCGTGGTGACGATGCTTCCAGGGTTCAAACTGACGACCCTGTACAGTTATAATGTAATGGTTTTGTGTAGTCTCATATAAATATGTGCACGCAAACTGGCCAGCTGACTTACACCCACAGACTAATAAATTAACCAGACTGGAAACACGAGCTTCGGGCTGTGTCGTTTTTTACGGAATTTCCCGAGCGACGACTGTATAACCAACATGGCCGCCGCTCGGGAAATTCCGATTCTAGTTCTATCTGCAGTAGAAATTTCTTTTTATTTGTCAAGCTTGGTAGTACATGTATTAATTTCTTGGTGCGGAACCAAACTTCCGCGTTCAGTTGGCGCGTCAAAATGGTGTCATTCAACATTGTAGCTATGCTGAAGCGTCGGTCGTAAAGGTAAACCTAATGTGGCGGATGGTTCATGACATTTCGCTGTTTTGTGACGTCACACAATGGGATCATCCAGTCTGGGTATTTTATTAGTCTGTGCTTACACCTATCTACCAACTTCCATATTTTTTCGATAAGTAGTTTTGAAGAGCCTCCAATCTGAAAAGATCGTTAATTAAAACAATAAGACAGAGGCAACTGAAATGTCTAGGGCACATCTGTCGGCTCAGGAGCCTCGAACATCTAGCAGTCACAGGGAAGGGGGCAGGAAAAGCAGAGGTAGACAGAGAAAAACGTTCACTGAAAGTCTTAATTCATGGACAACAAATAAACGTCACAACAACAACAACCTTCTTGAGGTTGGCGGATGACAGGTCCGAGTGGAGAGCCATGACCGCCAATGCCTTTTCGCTAAACACACTGGTGGACCTAGCTCCATTATAGCAAGAAATTTAAGAAATTCGCTTCTTAAATGTCACCTCTGGTTAGTAGGCCTTGAGGGTAGAAAACTGGCTATTGAACTTGAGAAACACTTGTGTTGTTGTCTAAACAACAGACTTACGTCATGGATAGCGAGAATAAGACACCGCTGAAGTAAATCATGCAAAAATGAAGTTAGCAAAAGCATTCTGAAAATATTTTACACCATGGCTATTCCGAGCGTTTTGATGTATGGAGTTGTCTGTTGGGGAGGAAACATCTTACAAAAAGATAAAAATAAGATCAATAATTTAATTAAAAAAGCATCCAAAATTTCTGCCATATTTTGATGAGCTGTACACTGGTGCTTGTATTAAAAAAGCTAATATTATTATAAATGACCCCCAACATCCCCTGAACAAGGAATATATAAGATCTGTAAGAAGTTTAAGGCTGTTGTCAAAGAAAACTAAAACTGAGCGCTACTTTAAATCGTTTATTCCATCATCAACTAGGATGTTACAATAATGTCGTCATCTTGATCGTAATCTGTGCACAGTTGAATTATGTCCTGCGTGTCAGGTCAATGTGTTTTAGTTAGGGAAGCATATTGTGTGCACTGTTAATTTTGTTAATTTAGTTAATTTATCAGTGTGTGTGTATATATGTGTGTGTGCGCGCTATGTATCATACTTTCTGCTTCTGTAACTGTATTGTTATGTATTCAATGATCAAAACAAATTTCCTTGTACAAGGACGAATAAAATTTATCTTATCTTATCTTATCTTATCTTATTGAGAGGAAGGCAAGATTTGCAGTCCTGAATGTGGCTCCGATTGAAACGAGTATTCCAAAGTCGGATAGCATTTCGCCCGATACCAGCAAGCTGTATCGATATTTACTATGATTACAAACCTTTCAGTAAAACAACTACCGAGGTTTCATTCTAGAGTCAATTTCCGATTTTTTCACAGGTAAATGTCGAATCAAAGGCATTGAAAAAGTTTTTAGAATGTTGAAATTCCATTACTGGTCATATGATTTTTGCTGGACGTGAGTGGCTTACACTAAAGAGAAAAGAATCCAATGCGAGACAGAAATGGACTCATAATTATTGAAATAAGACTAGAGATGAGGAAACTGAGGAAGAGACACCCGTGAGGGAAAAGAAAATAAATTCTGTGTGTGTGTGTGGGGGGGGGGGGGAGGGGGGGTTGAGTTTGAGTGTGGATTTAATGGGGCCACGGCACGAGAGCAGCCATTTTTTTTTTTTTGCTTTATCTTACTTTGAGTTAGTTTTCAGCTTTCAGATTCTCAGAAATAAGATCAAATAAAAGTGAAATTAACAATCCAACTGGAAAAAGCCCGCGCTGTATAATGAATCTATCTGTTTGTGTGAATCTCTTCTTTTTTTTTTTCATATTAATTTTTGTATATAGATGCCATATATTATTATTATTATTATTATTCTTTCATCTCATTTGGGAAAAATTGCCCCAGTGTCATTGCAACCCAGTTACAACTGGAGCAGACACGTCGTCGCCACAGTGCAGCGACAGTCGGCGGTGGGTTTTTTTTTTGGGGGGGGGGGTTGAAGTGGTAGGGATATTTAGTGGTAGGGGGATTTGTGGGGAGGGGGGCACTAACAATTGAAAAATAGACAGGCAGACTCGACGTCTTTTTCCCAACTGGCAACATGAGCGAGAGAATAAGAGAAAGAAAGAGAGCGAGAGGGAGACAAAAAGGAAAGGTTACAATGAATATCTGATTATTGACAAACAAAGGACACATCGTTAATTGTCACCGTGAATTGTCTCTATGCACCAACACAAAAACAATGATACAAATATAAAAATACATTGCCCGGAACGGAATAAACAACCATGTGCTCCCCCACCACCCCCCGCCCTTTCTCTTCTCTCTCTCTCTCTCTCTCTCTCTCTCTCTCTCTCTCTCTCTCTCTCTCTCTCTCTCTCTCTCTCTCTCTCTCTCTCTTACAATAAAAGTAGTAATCTGCAGTCCTGCTTCAGAACTCATGCGCACCAGAACACTACGCACCAAACTGAGCGCTTGACACGGTTACTTTTTTATGACATGGACGGTACAATATACTACAATATTACGAAACAAACATGCAAAAATACAGAAGCAAATAAACATTGTTATTTCTTAAAAATACATGCATGAAGTAAACAACTTTTAATTTTAACCATCATCTTCCTTATCTCAATTGCCACCTTCCTGCCAAATTTAAGGCCTGAAGAATGTATAGTTTGGTCAGTTAGTCATGCCAAAGGTTGCAAGTTACTGAAATATATATAACTAGAAAAAAATTAAACTATACAATGCATTCTTCAAGGACAATAAATTATAAATGAAAATAAAATATAAAACAAGACAAGCCACGATAGATAAAAAACGATAACAATAATGGGCCATTATATATAAAACGCTCTGCTAAGTCCAACAGCTTGTTAAACCTGATTATATAGTTTATGTTATGTAAAGCAAGGTTAGCAGTCTGCACGGCTTAGCAATGCTTTGTGTAAGTTATAGTCCAACGCACTTGAAGGAGACGATCAAATCTAAAAGCGCCTAATGGAGGAGGTATGTATCTTAACTCCATCTGTTTAGCTTAGTATCTGTGTATCAAATGCGACGTTCTCCTCAAGTCAAACAACACTGTTATTTTTTTCAAAGATACTTCTTAATTTCGACTTTCTACCGTATACCGAAAATGTCAGAAGAAGCTTTCTTGTCATTTAAATTTGCTTCAGAAATATTACGTAATCAAATTAAAAACCATGTCATGTTATTCACTGGATACTGTGCCAAAGCTCTATATTATCAGGACATGCATTTTGCAACTGACCAAAGTCTCCACTGCCTCCAAAATTTATAGATTCATTTTATTAAAGATTTTTTTTCTTATCATTATTTAACTTCTCACTGCATATCAGTGAGAAGTTAAATAATGATAAGAAAGTAAATCTTTAATAAGGGGAAAAAGTTAATCTTTAAAGGGGGAAAAGTTTGATTTCACAGAAAGGTAGGCAATAAATTACGTTCGTGAGCAAAATAATAATAATAATTACAACAATAACAATAACAACAAAAATAGAATAATAGTTACGAGACTACTAATGGAGTTGGAGACTGACCATGTAAGCAGCTAAACCCACAGACTAATAAATTAACCAGACTGGAAACACGAGCTTCGGGCTGTGTCGTTTTTTACGGAATTTCCCGAGCGGCGACCGTACAACCAGCATGGCCGCTGCTCGGAAAATTCTGATTCTAGTTCTATCTGCAGTAGAAATTTCTTTTTATTTGTCAAGATTGGTTGTACATGTATTAATTTCTTGGTGCGGAACCAAACTTCCGCGTTCAGTAGGCGCGTCAAAATGGTATCATTCAAAATTGTAGCTATGCTGAAGCGTCGGTCGCTACCCTAAACCTAATATGGCGGATGGTTCATGACCTTTCGCTGTTTTGTGACGTCACACAATGGGATCATCCAGTCTGGGTATTTTATTAGTCTGTGGCTAAACCTCCTTGACATCAAGTTAAAAATGTGAAACTTTGTGTACTGTCTCAATTTGTGAGGATAAGTCACGCTGACACATACGTTTTAAACAAAATTGTCTTTAATATTATGCATTTACATTTTCTTTTGTTGTTTTTTTTATCAAACGAGAGATGTATTTTCTTCGAGCGAAATCGAAAAGTACGACCGGACATTTCGTTCTTCGCATGTCATTACAAAGGAGGTGTATATCCGTACAACATGTTGTATGGATATGGACAGTGCATATCCGTACAACATGTTTACCGAAAGCGCGACTGGTGAAGGTTTGCTGAAACAATACTTGGTATGGAGTTCACGAATTTAAAGTGACAACACAATGGAATAGTCAGATGGACCTGGGGGCGTGAGACTCTAGTCAGTTTGTATCAATGTAGCGGTAGTCAGATTGACTAATCAGGTGAAAAGGGGTTGGGATAGCCATTGGTGATCGACGTACACTCAAGTATATTATTAGCGCAGATCACGCAATCTCCGAGCAGAAGTTGGATTGTTTTGCTACTAAGCCGATTCATATTTTTAAAAAATTAGCAAATTAACAAGGTCAGTAATATCGTATTCCGGTGTGTGTTCTACGTCATCGAATTGTGTGCGTTGTACGGATATGCACTTCCCTTTACAAATTGCTGGTCGAAAATAAACTTTATCACATCTCTTTGTTCTGCAAGAAGTTGTAGAATAAAAATAAGTTCTCTTAGCCTTTGCATCAAACCCAAGTGCCGTTCTTAATGTGACCTAGAGAGGGCTTGGTACAAAGAATTTGTAAGATTTATTTTGTTGGGGTCGGCTAGCAATAATTGGATGAATAAGAGTCAAAAGAAGAAGACCAACAAGAAATATATTAAGAACTGGGTTTTTGAAAAAATAATAAGCGGTTCAAATTATTTATAGGCGGTGGGGCGAAAATCCTAGCTCATCTCTCAGTGAAGTTTCGTCACGAGCCTCACGGCGAAAATTTAAGTATGGTAAAATATTTTTCTTATCATCCTTGAACGAAAAATACAATGTTGTCATTAGTAAATGTGCAAAAAAAGAATTATTAAAAAAACAAACCTGATATTTTGTTATTACCAGTACTCCCATATTTCCTTTTCCTAAGGAATTCAACTTTTGTATTTTGTTTTTACGTTTGTAGAGAAACCCCGCCCATTTCGTTGGGTGAAGAATTAAATATTCAGTCGGTCGCATCATTTTCTGATAAAAGTAAAAACACATTTTTCACTGAGTGTGCAATATTTGACGTGACAACATAGTTAACATTCATGACACAGAACGATTAACTGAAACCACCAGTCAGCTATGATTTCTATGAAAAAGACAAAAACAACAAACAAACAAAAAACTAAAACACTTCGCAGATCACCTAATGTACTCTATATACAGTATGCCTGCATAAATAAAGCGCTTACTGTCTCACTTCCATTTTTCTTCTCAAATCTTGTAAATTTTTAATATACTAGTCTAAGGACCCGTTGAAAGAACGGGTTGCAATATCAACTTGTTGAAATTAGAAGACACATGAGTTAGTGAAAGAGTTATTGAATTATGACGTAATTTAGGAGGCACGTCCTTTTCCGTAATTTAGGAGATCTAGATCTAGTTACTCAGTCGGCACACGAATTATGTAGATCAAAGTAAAAAACAACACGTACAATCGGCACACAGATTATGTAGATCTAGGTAGAAAACAACTCACTACTGGCACAGTAACACCCGCATGGCCCGTGCATAAAAGGCAGACGGCACAGAAACGCATGCCTTGAAACTTTGAAAAGCAAACCGGAAGTTTAAAGTGGAAACAAAACAAAGGCAAGAGGGAGGCCATCATTGTTGAGGAGAAAGCATTATTCGATATTTTAGGCCTATTTTCATTTATTACAAAATTACGATACTTCGCTTTCATGTCAAAGGAATAGACATAGTAGCAAAAAGAACTATCTTTCACATGTAATTTTTTTAGGTCTGGGCATTTCTTCCTCGCAGCAGTGAATTTTTTTCCTTGCTGTTTTTTTATATAGAAGTATTATTTCTCTCTGACACCCTAAATTGCACAATGCAGTCCTGTGAAATAAGATGCAGTTGGTAGGTGTGCGTATAACACGTTTTTTTTCTTTATCAGATTAAGACGTGGGCTTTGTAATTACTCCATCCTTTTGTGTTGGTTTGAAATAAGATCTCCGAGTTCAATGACCGATCAGTATGCCATTGTGTCTTCAAAACTTTGCCAGTCATCTTGTTCTTTTGTAAGTTAAAATCTGCCCTCAGATGAATGACTATTATTTCAAGACGTGATGTAGCTAAAATATCAAATGTTGCAAGACAAATTTGTTTTTAGTCCTCTTTAGTCTACATGTAGACTTCCTTTTTCGAAAAGAAAACTTAAAAGACTGATTTTCAAGCAATCAAATGAATGAAAAAAAAACATATGATTATCTGGTATTGGTAGTATTTTATATCAGGATTTCTTTAACATGGCCTGCCATGGTCATTCTGGTCGGTTATTTCTCGTCATGTTTCCCGTTGTTGTTTTTTTTTCTCCATCTTGTCTCCTGGCAACAGCGGACTCCGTCCCGTGTCTGTTGGTTTATTTTGATGTGATCGCTGATGCATGTCACGAAGTGTCTAGTGATTTGCTCTAATTTCTGGATAGTGACCAAACAAAAGGATCCCCCGCCTGTACGTTAACCCTCGCCGTCCGTCATTGATGTAATGGACCCAGAAGCAATTACTAAGTTTTGTAATTATCATGTTTTCAGGGGGAATTTCCCTTGAAATTTCAGGTATTCCTCAATGACGTCATCACCGTCTTCCCACAGTTAAAAAAAAAAATTATATACGCACATAAGTATGCTCTCACCAACCCACATGCATTTTTACCATTCCTTTACATCCAGAGGTCTATCAGACACCAGACTTTTAAAGAGGATTTTAGTGTCATACTATAAGTCGTACATCCTGGGGTCTCAGAAACACCGCACTCCTAAAGAGGATTTTATTGTTATATCCCTACTCGTATGTTCAGGGATATGACAGACATTAATGCTTTTTAAAGGAGAGTATCCTAATAGATTGTTCTTTATAAGCGTGGTGTCGATTATGGGAAAAGGGTGGTCTAGAGGCAATGTGTTCGCCTTTCATACCGAAAGTCCCGGGTTCAAATCCCGGTCGGTGCAGGCATGTTGTAATTTTGGGATTTTTCTCATGTTTTCTTGTCCTTGATCGTATGGGAAGTAGGATCGAGAACCTAGCCTTCTCGGATAAGGACGGAAAAAAACTCGGAGGGCCCGTGTCGTGCACGTTGCGCACGTTAAAAATACCTTGGCAGTTGGAAATCGAAAAGAGCAGGCCGAACAGGCCACTGCCCGGGCAAAATTAAATAAAATTCATCCCTACCACTCCAACCACCCACCCACCCCCGCCCACCCCAAAAAAAACCGCCGACACCGTGGCGACGACGTGCCTCCTCCACTTGTGACTGGCTGCCATGACAATAAGGCAAATTTGCCAAATGGGATTAAAGAAGTGTACCAAATACAAATATACCACGTCTTATGAGATCAATAGTTTTTAGGGATGTACGGCGAAGGTTTAATGGACACATTGTCATAGAGGCCGTTGGGAGAAATAATTTTGCAAAACTTGCAAAATTCACCTTGTAAACAACTTAAAAATGAGAACTCTGATCTTAGTTTGGGAGGTTATTCAAGATACGAAACAAGTTTCAAATGAACGTACATAATAAAAAGCAGCCCAGTTACGAAACATATTTTGTGCAATTTTGGGTCAACGTTACATGGACATCCGCATCCTGAATCCAAGTTGCATCATCTTCAACTCGAGTTTGTTATTGTTCTTTGTGTGTGTGGTAGTGTGCATAAATGTGTGTCGTGCGCGTATGCATGCGTGTTTTTGTGTCTTTTGAGTGTTGCCCACGCTTGAAACGGTGGTTATTATAATGACAGCCGCAGTGTCGACATCATGATGAGGTAAGGATAACAAGCACAATACGTCATGGCACTGGTAAATGGTTACTAATGGCGTAGTGTGGTAGCGATGGTGCGAACTGTAAAACCGGCGCACACTACACAATTTTGATCAACCAACTCGTGTGTTAGTGATGTCACGACATTGAGTTTCCATCAGATCCAACCAGTTGGATGGTGACGTCACGACATCAAGTTTGAGCAGAGAGTATAGATGTATAGAGAGGGTTCACTTCCGCCAAATCGCGAAACTAGGTCGCTGCGGTAAACAAGAAATTGAAGAATTGAAAGAGACCTTCTTCACCAAAGATAGTGTGCATATCTGTTCACTGTGGTTTATTCATATTTTTGGTTTGATTGAAACTATTTACAACCGTTTGTAAGCTCCTACGTCCCGTGGAAATGCACAAACGGATATTGTTTACCGCAGCGACCTATTTTCCGCTCCATGCTGTTTCGCAGAGCCTCCCGTTTCTCGCAGTGCAAATCCACCAATAGTGAACCCTCTCTCTATATATTGTATACTCTCTGGTTTTAGTGCATAGGGAGAAAAAAGCTAGTTAGCGAGTGCGCGAGATGTCACTGAAACTATAGGCCGTCAAGTCACCTCCAGCTAGTTGGCATAGTTGGTATGCGTCAAGCCTTAGGTGCGGCGAACACTAGCCAATTTAATCGGCGAACTAATTCGGTGGTGATTTCACGACATTGACTTTCAGTGAGATCCAACCACAGAATAGCATACTACCAGAAGTGAAAGAAGCCCACTTTTTTTGTGACTGCAGAAAGTATGCGCACCGCCATTTTGGATGAAATGCAGCTTTACTTGACCTGATCGGTGGAAACAATACATTTCCACGGGGAATTAGAGCTTACAAACGGCTCTGAATATTTTTTATCAACCCAAAAAATATGAACAAATTACAGTAAACAAATACACCCACTGTCTTTGGTGAAGACGGTCTCTTTTAATTCTTCTTACAGTCATGACCTGGTTTCGCGATTTGACGGAAGTGAGATCTCTCTCTAAATACGTACTCTCCGATGTTGTACTAAACATCGTTCCGCACGGCCATAGTTGCAAATAATCGATCTAATCCAAAATGGCGCAGGATAGTCAAAACTGATGACGTATTCTTGCCGTGTGTGGCTGCTGGTCATAATATCTCTATTCTGTGGATCCATCAAGTCGGCTGGTGCTCGAGGTCTCATTAAAACACAAGGTCGTGACGTCACCATCCAACTAGCCGGCCAATCAAAATCGGCTAGTGGGCGCCTAGGCGAAAGCTCTTTGTAATTTGACTGATGCGGTAATGATGACGCGTGATGGTGCGTGATGGTGCTGATGAGATAACATTAACAACATGGTGGTCCATGTGTCAAGAGCAGGTTAAGTTTATAAATGCCGTGCTAGGCCACGGGTTGAATTCAGAGTTTTTTTTTAAAAAACTACCTAGTGAAGTGTCCTTGAGCTGTTTTAGTGAGCAACATGTTTTGAGTGTTTTTTTTTACATAAAAACTGTAGATGGTTAAAAAGGAATATGTGTAGGTAAACCAGGGATGGCAGAGCAGCTCCAGTTCGTGATTTAATAGCATTGTTAGAGGGTGTGAGGTGGTTGTAATTGACTGTTGACTTTCAGTGGTGCATGAAAGCACGAATTGTGCTGAGTCAAGTTAATAAGATTTTTGGATTTAATTGTTATTAATCTATTTAGAAGACGACCTTGTCTGTCTTAGTGCAAGGCCGTAACCGACTTACACAATATAATAAATTAATACTGCGAGCTCAGCTCGCATGACTGCACCAATCAAATCTAGGGATTTGGACGGTAGTTGCAGGTGGCTAGACATTATAAAAGTCAGCCCATACCTATGTCCATCATCACATGCAGAAAAGTATCCACTGCGGAGTGGTCGGCTAATTTCGAGCCAGATCGGAACAGAGACGCAATAGAGCAGACCATCTATATGAGGAGCCTAGAAATGACGAGCTCCAGCTAATAGCTACCCGGACTTTGTCCACCATGCAACGTTCTTGTTGATATTCCCTGGTTCTTGATGGCCAGGGAAAAATGGTATGCATTGTAATTGTATGTCAGAATTCAGATGTTACCAGCAGTATGAGAGTCTGCTCCCAGAGTCACAGCCAGGCAGTGCCAGTATTAGAATATATGACAGGAGCCATTGCAATGGAGCTGGCGTGTGCTGAGACAGCGAAGACTATAATTTGTATTGAATATCCTATGAGTCATTAGTTATACTTGATCCAGTACTAGGACCTTTTAGTCCATTCTAAAATTGTATTCTTATTTTGCAGTTACCCTGATGGTCATTTCATTTATATATGTTATCTTATGCAGCTAACTCAATACATTATTGTGGCCCTACAGGTCTGACAAAACTAATTTATTTGAGTTGTTAATTAATTCCAGTAGGAAAGTTAGTGTGTTCGTCGAGTGTGTGTTTTCCTCTTGAATTGCATTCGTTTGCTATAAACCACATTCGCGACACCATGTAACATAACTGACATGATTTATGGACATTATATTGTAGTTTGGTTTTAGGTCTTTCTTTTATGGGGTTCACTCGTTCAGTAGTGTATATCTATGAGTTCACTGTTCTTGGCACTTACATCTCACTTTTCGTGTGTGTGGGGTTTTTAAAAATGTTTCTTGTTCTTGTTTTTGTAGTATTTTTTGTAGTTTTTATTTTGTACCTGCAGCGGCCTTGTTAGGCTTGCTCTTCTGAATTTCCAACTGCTAAGGTATCTTTTAACGCACACGCCTCTACCCTCCGCATCCTTCTCCCCCCCCCCCCCGCCCGCCAAGTTTTTCGTTCTTATCCGAGAGGACTAGGTGCTAGATCGACCATAGGATCAGGGACAGGAATTTTCCCCTAAAATTCCAACATGCCCGCACCGACCGGGAATCTAACCCAGTATCTTCGGTATTAGAGGCGAGCACCGTGCCTCCAGACCAACCTGTCCCCTCCCCCCCCCCTCCCCCCCCCCCCCCCATCGCATTATAGGGACATTTTTATGTTTGTTTTTGCTTTATAATTTACATTGGAAGCTTTAGAATATGACCAAGAGGCTTTGCATTGTAGGACCAACTTAACCGCGATAGATATTCACAGATTATTTTTGTTTAGACAAAGTGTTTCTTTTGCTTAGAAAATAAAATGGATACATGCAAAGGAAAGCAGTATGCACAACACATTTCTCAATAATAAAATTGAAATTGAAATTTCGGCGTGGATCTATAGCTCTGTCTTTTTGTCTGTCTGTCTGTTTGTCTGCTGGCTGAATTGCCCTAACCGTTGCAGGTGGCGGCTAAGGTGAGGCCATGTTTCACAGTGGTTTATTCTGTCATTGCAATTTTGATCTTGACATCTTGCCAAAGTCTTCGTGTGAGGCTGCCCTAGGCACTGGTGTCCTTTGAGATACTTGGTAAAACTTCCTGGACCAGAGAACTACTTTTGTACATCGTGACCTTAGTTCTTGTTTGGTCTATCTCTATTTTCTGAAAAACTGAAAATCTTTTAGTATGTAGAAGAGGTGTAACAAATGCACACTTTGACACTTGTTTAAAATGCGTTGTGGCACTTATCAAGCTGTTGACAGTTCCCATTTATTATAACTTCGTATCATAATACTAAAGCCACAAACGGTTAACATCGAGTTTCTCAGTTGTGGAAACAGTTGAGTTGGAACAAATAAGAACTGAGGTCGGAAGATGGCGCTACCGAAATAGCAGATATAATTATTTAATCCTCAAGCGCTCGGCCATTCAACGAAATCCAGATACAGACAGTTTGTTTCAGATTCTTAACATACAAGCAAGATGCAGCATGGTCCCGCCTTATCTATCTCAAGGCAATTTACTGAGCACAGCTTGTGTCTTTAAGATTAGATATTGCATTGAAATTGAGCTAAAAATGAATTTCAAATGTTTTGCAAAATTCATCTTTTTTCCCATGTGGTTAAATGTCTAAATGCCTAAATCATTTGTGACAATCGCTATGGGTCATAATTATATAGCAAACAATGAGCCAAGTTAGTCTCTTTGTTGAGGACCTTTTGAAAGAGTTTGATGAACATTTGTTTTGACGACATTTTTGTCCAACCTGGGAGGCGACATGATGCAAAATTTTCTGCAATCGCTAAAGTGCTTATAACTGCGAAGATAAAGTGACATAGGCGAAGGGGGAGGGCGTGAAAAGGGGGAGTTCGAGCTTGCTACAAATCAATTAAATGGACAGAATGGAGCGGATCAATGCATGTTTAACACGTACAATGTAGTCGTGCATGCAAGAATGTCTTTGTAAAGATTTTCTCTAAAAATAATATTTCTAAGCTTTTCATCAGCTTGGTAAAATTTTGTTTATCTCCTTTTACACATTCCTTACATAATGATGAGATGATTCAAAGTAGTGGCAGTTGACAGTATTCATAAACACTACAGATGTTGTCGCAGCTGCTCGGGTTTCAACACCAGAAATAGAGATAACGAACGAAATAGATTGCTATATCCTGACATCATTAACCTCAGTGCATCTCATCTATTCCATCCTAGATGAAAGTGGCGCCTGGAGTAGAATCGGATGACGCTCACAATGGCGTTGTTCTACAGAGCGTTGTCGTTAAAGATCCAGATAAACCCAGCACTGGCGAGACAGACTCCAACAAGTGTCTTGATGACGTGGTGGAGGCCAGCTACGATGGGGGACCTTGTGTACGATATGTGGAAAAGATTGAGACAGTTGTCCATGGATTCTTTTCAACTTATTGGTATTACGCCATTCCCTGGATAAAAGTGATTCTGCTGTTGGCGTATCTCGCGTACTTCGGTTACTGCATGTATTACCGGTAAACCTGTTGTTTCTCATTACAGTTTTTTATGTTCTGTTTCTCTTCCAGAAAAGTGGGCAATAAATTAAATTTTTTTACAAGAAATCAACAATAAATATTCGTTTTACAGAACATGAATCTGGATGTGTCTATGAAAGCAGGTGGCTGTAATATAGATTTGTGCCATGAAGACTTGCGCCTCCTTCCGAATAATGTGTACCAGGGAAGAAAATACGGAAACGGATGTTTCTAATTAATTCTATATTGTATTATCGTGTATTGGCATTGGACCTTAATTTAGACTTACTTTCAAGAGAGTCGTTCATTTTTTAAATTTATTTTTGCATTACATTTGGTAAAGAGTTTGAAACTATGTGGATTACTTTCAAAGCTATCATAGGATATTCCTGCATAAAATACCACGAAAATAGAATTCATCGAACTGAAACAGGGAAATTGCGATTGTCGATTTTATAATTGTTGTTCTTAGAACTAACACAAAATAGAAATCTTTAAGGCATGCGCATGAGCTCTGCAGAATCTCGTTTACTTATCATAAATAATATAGTAGCATGGGACCAGCAGTGAGCGAGTCTCAATGGACGCCTACTTAATTGTTATTGTTTGTAATTTGGTGAGCTGATTGTTGCAAAGAAAAAAAAAATGTTTTGTTCTTTAATTCAATTAATTTCGATAAAACGATGCCTTCAAAAAATTCACCAGATACCTAGTGCATTTGATCTACAAATTTCTATTTACTTACACTGGTAGAGGGCGCTGCCTCGGGGAATACACAGATGTGGTTTCTAAATGTTGAGTTTCAATCACCAATGTATAAACTGAGATGCAGAACACAATTTCCTGGTCATATAGTATTTAAAATTCTATTCCAAGAAAATGAATCTCTTTTTGTCGGGCTCCAAATGTCGGAGCATTTTTTTCTGTTCAGCTCAGGTGTGGCTCAAAATCAACGACTGTATTAAAAAAATAAAGCAAACTCCAAGACCTTTTGAAAAATGCCCCCGTACACGTTTACGTCTTTCTATGATTGTGTGATATAATATTTTTTGTAGAATTTGAGGCTCAGGTTAAAAAGGCTTTCAGAATTACACTGGAGGCTTTACTTCCTTTATAATAACTAGTAACTGCCCCATTCTTCGAATGGTAAAAAAACAAAGCTCACCAATCAAGACGAAAGGAATCAGCACAAAGACATTGATGTCGAGACACTTTGGGTCATCCACATAAAATCGGCGATTAACAGATAGATAGGCTATTAGTATAGTGTGCGAGGTAGTGCGCACCGAGAATTTTTCAGGAAGTGATGATGTCATGGACTCCTGACTGTGTTCGTAAAAAATGAAGGATCGGAGGCAGTCAGTTAGCGGCATAAAGCAAACTAAAAAAAATACTTCCACATCTTTTCAAGACTCCAAAACTAAAAGAGAACCTTTTGCGGGTCGAAGGGCAGGCACATGTAAAATTTCAAGCAAATCCGAGCTGTGTGAGCGGCAGTAGCTCTAGTTCGACCCTCGAGGCGTGAGAGGCCTAGATCTAGCCTTTCGACAATGTTTTCTTGGCATGACTGACACTCCGAGATCTAGTCTATAATAAAAATATTTCCTTCCGAGCTTGAAGCACACTCTAAATATTTCTACACAGTTTTCTTGTATGAATGAATGGCACTCATCTCATCTGTATAACAATATACTCGGTATCAAAGTTTTCTTGGCGTGGCTGGATCGTGAACTCTAGTTTACATTTCCGGTAAGAGGCGGAAATTACGAAATTGACGGAAGTACATTATCACGTCGTATTCGCAATTATGAATTGATAACTGATAATTATAACTGAATTTCTGGGAAAAGTAAAGAGTTTCGGGAAAAAATGAGCTCGACACGTACAGGCTTAATAAATTTTACATACATGTGCCAGGTTTCATTTCTCTACGTTGCGTAGTAAAAAAGCCTTTGCGGGAACAAAGTTGGGCCCAAGCTCCATTATTATATGATAATGATGATGATGATGAATGTGTCTGAAATACATCATTGCCTCGCAATATATTGAACGGGTAGTTTTATAATGTCCTTTCAATGGTATTTTTAAGATTAAGAACATTTAAGAAAGAATGTCCATGTTGATTCTGTAGTGGGCGAGGCGCTAGACACGAAAGAGCATGATAAATACATGCCAATAGTAAACCTACGTATCTTCTCTTGTCTTCTGATTTTAATGTTTTGTTTTTTTCATAATGCTGCCACATTGTAGATTTGGAGACGAAGGTTCCATTGTTCTGCTGGCTGGTACAAGCTTTGTGTTATTCATTATAAGTTACAAGTTTCTACGCAGCAGGTGTGCAACTTGTTCAAAACCCCATTGCCTGGAAACTTGCATGACATCGCCAGGTGGAACACGGATCCGCAAGTTCATGCGTTTGTAAGTTTATCTACAGTTAACACGGCAAAGTTACTAGACCTTTGTTTATATCAGACAAAACACTAGCATTATTATAATGGAAGGGTAAAATATAATTAAACCGTTTAAAACGATCCCCAGTTTCGCTTTGTGGGCACAAGCTAGACCAAGACATTATAATATACATAAATAAACAAGTCAGGCATCAGGAAAACAACCAGTGTAGCTGATGAGTGCTCCTGTTTCTTAAAAATTGTCTGGAATAATTAAACAATTACTTCTTTCTATCAGAGTATCAGGTTTAATTCTCTATTTGTGCCAGGAATGGCCTGAAAAATTCACTTCAAGCCAAATACCATTTTTGTGCAACATTCCATACTGATACTGATATGTCTTCAATGAAAGGTTTTATTAAGTGAGATGAAAATGAGAGAACGGAAATAAGCCTTAACAATGCATCTTTCAGTTTCCATTAGTATTTTAATGTACAATATTTTATACAATCTGCTGTTCAGATTTCATTATCCAATCATTGGTGGAGATTTCCACATAGTTTTTTTCATTCTTGTACAGATTTAAAGATGGCTTTTTTTTCTTTGTTGTATTGTTTTTACAGTGGTCTGTACATCGTGGCCTTAGTGGCTCTGGGACTCTTCCTGGGCCTTGACATTTTGAAAAGTCATCCAAGAAATAGTCAGTCCTTGCTCGGCATCGTTGTTTTTATTGTCATTTGCTTCCTTCTGTCCAGAAAATCAAGTCGAGTAAGTTGAGAAACCCGGGTTTAATGATCATTTTTTCTTCTCCTTTTTTTTTTCTTGTTAAAAAACTAAATGATTATAATTTTTCTTAAACGAAATTGAAGCTGCTGGGAGGGCGAGACTCCTGGTATTGAGGTCAGAGACCTCATGTCAAACAAGCGCTTCCGTCCATGACTTCTGTCACAAATCCCAGACTGGGAGATGTAATAATTTATGACAGGACAACAATCACGAACAAACAAGTTTAACACTTAACAGAACAATCCATCAGACTCACACATTTATTAAACATAATTATACAGATAACAGCGCAATTACATATATTATATTATTGAAATTAACTGCCGTACAACGGCCTTATTCTCACATGCACTCTTCCTCGGATCCACAACCCGATAGTTACTTCCTCAAGGCACTTCGGCCTCAGCCTCTCCCCTCAGGGTCTTAATAGCACATTAATAATTCACTGGCACCGCAGTCTCTCAATATCACCTTCCTATTGTCATACACCTTAGCATTCCGCTAGCACCTCAGCAGGGCAATAGCCCATTATCATTTCAATAGCCCATCAACATGGCAATAACACATTATCATTTCAATAGCCCATCAACATGGCAATAGTACATTATCACATTCACGCTCATATCTACGTCCCTGTCCGTGGCCTGACTGCCACGACTTTATGTGCCTCTACTGTCCTGCACCGACAGCCTCACTTCTGGCCTATGTGTGGCCTCCGGCCCTATGCTGGCCTATCCCCTGTGCTCACCGAGGTGGCTCTTTGGCCCGTCCCCGACACCTACAAGAATAACATTACATTGGTATAATACCCTACCATTTCTATTCACTCCACCTCTCCTTACAACCCATGAAGCGTACACACAATAGTTCACATTTCACTCACCAAACATCTTACGGTAACACACCTCCATCGGAGTACACACTACTCACTCGTGCTACAAATCCATGAACTCACTTTCATCTATCGCTCATGGCGCACATTGCTATATCCAATATCAAGGACTTCCACATTCCTCACATATACTTATTTACATCATGGTAATAGACGAATATAATATAATACATCAATCATAATTATCAATCAACGTTCTACCTACCAGTCATCACTGGAAAAAACACTCTCATCCGTCTTCCGACTGCTCCCCTTATGTTCGCCCGCTGGGCTCTTACTAGCGTCCGTTCAGTAGGACCTTCTAACTTGCAGTGATAGTAATACAGCGCTTTCGCCTCATTCAGACCCCCCACCACTCACAACATGCACGCTTTAACTTACTTGTCTACGTGCGTTAATTTTACTCTCCTCCTTTCCCCCCGTAATTATTAACTATCGCTCACTCCACTCGTGACATCATCCCCCACCCCCAAAAAATTAATGCAATTAATTTCAAATCGCATCAAGATGACTGTCAACGAGTGAGCGTGAGCAACACTTACATAAAAATGACCTACCAATGCCCCTAGCACATAAAATACCGGAATCAGGGGAAAACATGGGGATCAATATGCCCTGCATTATGCATATATGTATCACATCATCAATAGCTAACTAAACACACTACCTAATACAGAATCAAAAACCAATCAACCTATCAACCATTCTTCCTATCATATTTATACTGTCAATATCGTAAAGTCGACTCATTCACACAGATCCTGTCAATGTTCCTGTCCTCCGATGTATAAGCTCCTGAACTCTTCCCCTAGGCTCGACTAAGGCGATATGATTGCTGGTTCCTGGAATTGGTTGAATAACGAAGGTATACGGCTGCAAAGCCAATGCCCATCTAGACAAGCGTGGGCTGGACGAACGATTCTTCGACAAAAACGTTAGTGGCTTGTGGTCTGTCTGGATACAGAATTCTCGTCCCATGAGATAACGTCCTAATTTCTGGACGGACCACACAATGGCAAGACACTCCCGCTCTATCACAGAATACTTTCTTTCTCTCTGCAATAACTTCCTACTGACATAACATACAGGATGGAGACATTCGTTCTTCTCCTGTAGAAGACAAGCGCCGACACCAGAGTCCGACGCATCCGTTCTGAGGATAAAATTAGATCGAAAGTCGGGTAATATCAGAATGGGTGACGATGATAATGCTGTCACCAAATTATCAAATGCTGTCTGACATTCAGACGTCCACTGGACCTTATCGGGTTGTCCCTTCTTAGTAAGGTCAGTAAGAGAAGATGACAAGGAGGAAAAATTTGGAATGAACTTTCTGTAATAATTTAAAATTCCCACTAAGCTTCTGACTTGTTTCTTTGTTTTTTGGGATTTGCAACCCTACTAATTTGTCAATTTTTGTTACTTCAGGTCTCTGAACACCTCTACCCACAATATGTCCTAAGAATATTATCTCTGGACATGCCAAATCCATCTTTGCGGGTTTAGCAGTTAACCCAAAATGACGTAATCGTTTAAAAATTACTGTTAGTGTCTGAATATGATCAGACCATGTCGACGTATGACATGCTATATCGTCAAAGAATGACACGACATTAGGTATGTCCTTCAACACCAGTATGAGAATACAGATACTCTGGTCTCTCATGAAACCTCTGCAGCATATCAACGTGGAAAACCTTTACTGATCCATCAATGTGGATAGCGTAATCTACCTTCGAAACAATTCGCTCAATAACATAAGGACCTTTCCATGTCATCAATAACTTATTATGGTCCGTAGGTAATAACAATAGGACCTTGTCTCCTGACTTAAAAATTCTCAGTTTGGATCCTCTATCTTTATAGTTCTTTGCTCTTGCTGAAGCGATACTAGACGCTTCTTCCGCAATATTCTGAAGACGAGCCTGGGGTGTACGACCCTTATGCGTCGTCTTTTGGCACGCACTGCACGTCTTACAATATAACCGTACATCTCTGTATACTGACGGCCAATAAAAATCTTTCAGAACTCTCTCCTTGGTTCTAGCACTTCCCATATGACCCGCTAATGGAACATCATGGGCCAGACGCAATACTGTAGCAATTAACGACCGTGGCACGACGACCTGCTTTTGAACGGAAGCCACTGTGACGTACATACGGAACAGAATGCCCCCCTGGACAAAAAAAGAAGATGACCCGTTTTTATATCTCCTCGTTTTCTCGGTTCGTGCTTCCCCAAAACATGGGTTTAATGATGGATCCTCCCTTTGTAATCTCGCCAAGCGCTCTGGCGTGATATCTAGGTTGACCGCTGGCGTCGCCAAAGGTCTAATCTTATCCTTATCAGCTACCTGTCGACGTGTTTCGACCGCGGCACAAAAGTCAATACCTTTTGATTGCGACCATGCCTGCACATTCTCCTCGGAAGGGGAAACTACCCGTGATACATTCCCAATGATGAGCTGGGCGCCTGGAAAACAACCAACGACTGCTTCGACTTCCCCGCTAAGGAAAGGTGTATCTATCACTATTCTTGCCATGGGTAATTTCTCAATGGCCCCTGAAAATTGGATGCACGGGACAGTCTCACCTGTAAGCTGTGAATCCCGAATACAGTCCCTATGCACTCCCACAACGGTAGATCCTGTATCTCGTAAAACCGAGACCGGTTCGTCCCCAACAAACCCCGGATAAACCCTAAGACCACCTCCTGTATGACATGAATTTATAACGGGGATCTTTCTCCCACAAGGTAAAACACCGGAAGATAATAACTTCTCACCACTGGGACACTTAGAATACTGTCCGCCTCCGTTGTCCGATGTAACACACGCAGCCGCATGATGAAATTTATTAGGGGAACATGGACTGGAGCTACTGTCCACGTTCGCCGCTATCCTACCTGCAGGGCAATTCACGCTGATGTGATCTGCTCTTCCGCAGTTCCAACACTTCGCGGCCCTACACTCGCGTGAAAAGTGACCCACGCGTCCGCAACTCCAACACTCCGCTCCCTGTGCTGCACTAGGCCTGGGTCCCCGTGACCCATCGCGACCGGAACTACAGTCCCTATGCCGTCGGTCATCGGCAAAGGTCACAAATCGCCCCCGGCCATTACCGCGACCAAGCCCTCCTGCTCGGTCAAACTTACCGGATCCAAATGCAGGTGATTGGTGATAGCCCCTACGCTGCCCCTGGGCTTGCCCACTATAGGCACCACGCTGACGCGACCTGTCTTTATGTCCTGTCGGCGACCCCTCGACAACGGCTACGTACCCAGCATCTTGGACGTACGCCCTCGCCACAGGTTTGGACGGATGTGCCGTACGGTATGCTTCCGCCAACTTAGACGCCTCCTGCACCGTCGCGGGTTCGTTTTCTTTCAGGAAAGCCACCAGATCTTTATGGAACGACGCGTACAGCTGGTCACGGATCATTAGGTCTTTTAATTTAGTAAAATCCGCGCCAACATGCGCCAAGTCTACCCAGTTCGCGAAATATTCCGTCAATCTCGCGACGAAGGCAGCAAAGTCCTCCCTGGTATCCGCACGTGCTCGCCTAAACTGCTCCCGGAAATATTCCTCGGTACGCGCAAATCGGCGAAGCAGCAAAGCCTTCAGCTTATCGTAATCTTGCACGTCTTCGCGCTGTAGCTCTTTAAAGTAGGTTAACGCTCGCCCCTGCAATAGAGACGCCAGGTACGTGGACCATAATTCCTTATTTTCCCCCCATTGCAATTGTGCGTTCAGTTCGAACCTGTAAAGGAAGGCGTCTATGTCGTCCTTCCGGTCGTTGAACGTAGGGAGCTTAATCCTAACGCCACCTTTATTGTGTACCTGCCGCTCAACTGTTTCCGTTGCCGCATTCTTTTTGATTTCCAACTCCGCGATTCTTATTCGCGCCTCTCTCTCCTGCTGCTTATCTTCTAACTCCTTTAACTTAAACTCCCTTTCCTGGCCCTTATCCTGTCTCTCTTGAGCCTCTTTTTCTTGTTGACGCTCTTGAGCCTCTTTTTCTCTCTCTCTATCTTTAGCACGCTCATCGCGCCAATCCGCCTGCTGTTCTTTAATCCAGCCGCGTAGCTCTTCTCCCTCAAGGCCAAGTTCCTTACCCAACTTCATTAATTGTTGGAGTTCCGCCATTTCACAGATTTATGTTATGGTATGTATTATAAAAACGGCTAACCTGTCGGTATGATCACTAACGACACGACCAGAGACCTGAGATCACACCAGATATAACAATACCCAATTGTCTCAAATACAATTCAGAAATTTACCTACTTCCTAACTAATTCTATATTCATTAAATATATAGCACTATTAATAATAAAAAAGAGTAGAAAAGACAAGAATAAGGAAATTCAGTAGAAGGACCACAAGTACGTCAAGGACAACGAACCAGACTAGGACAAAGACCTAAAAAAGAAAATATAATGGAAAAAAAATGCAACCTAACTACGCCGATTACACTACAAGGTACGAACAAGAACAGAGTCTGAAAAAAAAGAACGTATCTACAGATAGGTAAGAGAGGGACAAGAGAAACGTCTTCCTAAAACAACGAGGAAGATGGAACGGCACAATCTAAACAAAAATACAGGTCCCTACAGAACTGTTCACTGTGATGAACGCGGTTCCAAGTTTAGCCCACCTCCCGAATAGGATAAACTACGCTCACCACAGCAAACCCGCGCCACCGCCCGTACAATCAATTACAACGAAAACAGCAAAAACAGAGAAAAAGACAGAAGAAAAGACAGCCCTCAATTCAGGGCACAAATTTTTCACTTAACTTTCACCCTTGATTTCAATTTCTCCCCTTTCTCGGAGCTCTGGCTGCTTGACCTCTACAGGCTGGCACACACTCTCTGGAGAAATTTAAGTACACATTAATACATATTCATCAAAATACATGCATCAATACATATTCATAAATATACATAAATCATACCATCATGAAATTTCCATTCATCCCACGAACAAAGACAGCACAAATTCCTACCAAAAGATAAGTATTACGTGGACAAAAACTAAAGTAACAAATGCCCACTGAAAAATACCTACTAACTAACTAGAACTAAATATTACGAAAATGGACGAGTCACAACGGACGAGCCCCCAATGTCACAAATCCCAGACTGGGAGATGTAATAATTTATGACAGGACAACAATCACGAACAAACAAGTTTAACACTTAACAGAACAATCCATCAGACTCACACATTTATTAAACATAATTATACAGATAATAGCGCAATTACATACATTATATTATTGAAACTAACTGCCGTACAACGGCCTTATTCTCACATGCACTCTTCCTCGGATCCACAACCCGGTAGTTACTTCCTCAAGGCACTTCGGCCTCAGCCTCTCCCCTCAGGGTCTTAATAGCACATTAATAATTCACTGGCACCGCAGTCTCTCAATATCACCTTCCTATTGTCATACACCTTAGCATTCCACTAGCACCTCAGCAGGGCAATAGCCCATTATCATTTCAATAGCCCATCAACATGGCAATAACACATTATCATTTCAATAGCCCATCAACATGGCAATAGTACATTATCACATTCACGCTCATATCTACGTCCCTGTCCGTGGCCTGACTGCCACGACTTTATGTGCCTCTACTGTCCTGCACCGACAGCCTCACTTCTGGCCTATGTGTGGCCTCCGGCCCTATGCTGGCCTATCCCCTGTGCTCACCGAGGTAGCTCTTTGGCCCGTCCCCGACACCTACAAGAATAACATTACATTGGTATAATACCCTACCATTTCTATTCACTCCACCTCTCCTTACAACCCATGAAGCGTACACACAATAGTTCACATTTCACTCACCAAACAGTTTACGGTAACACACCTCCATCGGAGTACACACTACTCACTCGTGCTACAAATCCATGAACTCACTTTCATCTATCGCTCATGGCGCACATTGCTATATCCAATATCAAGGACTTCCACATTCCTCACATATACTTATTTACATCATGGTAATAGACGAATATAATATAATACATCAATCATAATTATCAATCAACGTTCTACCTACCAGTCATCACTGGAAAAAACACTCTCATCCGTCTTCCGACTGCTCCCCTTATGTTCGCCCGCTGGGCTCTTACTAGCGTCCGTTCAGTAGGACCTTCTAACTTGCAGTGATAGTAATACAGCGCTTTCGCCTCATTCAGACCCCCCACCACTCACAACATGCACGCTTTAACTTACTTGTCTACGTGCGTTAATTTTACTCTCCTCCTTTCCCCCCGTAATTATTAACTATCGCTCACTCCACTCGTGACAACTTCCTTACAGCCGGCTGGGACAATAGTTCGCAATTTCATGACTTTTTCAGTCCGGTACTCACATTGTACGCGCTGCAGTTCTTAAGCTGGCACAACGTTATTGCCTCATGGCTTGGGGTGCAAATGCAAAGGGCAGTGACCCTCCTTAAACAAAGACCTCAAAATCACTTCCCTCGGTACTCTCTTGAGGAGATTCATCGAGTAACCAAGTACATAAGGCCGAACACTACTACACACTACAATATCATTATAATAATTAGTATTATCGTGAACGAATGCAAGTAACTGCTGTTCAGAGTTTTAGATACAAAACCATTTCAGATACTTAACAGTAGAATTTGAAATATTAAACGAAATACATTTCTTTTCCCCTAGGTGAACTGGCACCCAGTATTCTGGGGATTTATGATTCAGTTTCTATTTGCCCTGCTCACCCTTCGTACAGATTTTGGATACAACGCTCTCAAATGGATTGGAGATCTCGTGCAAACTTTCATTCGTTTTTCAGATAAAGGATCAGCTTTTGTTCTAGGCGAGAACTTTAAATCAATGGGCCTGGCATTCACAGTGAGTTTCTTTCATTATAAATGGCTAATACAGATTATATTAGTTTCCACACCCTTGACATGTCAATTAGCGTTCTACAAAGAGTACAATCCATTTCATGTCATTTATGATTCTTGTGATGTACAAACACAGTCATGTGTCGCTAAAACATTCATGAACTGTTTGTATCAGTGAAGAACTGCCATCCTATCAGTATTGATGAATCTGCTGTGCCCCTGTAGGGAACAAGATATAATATGCGTTGTATTTATTTTGCCAGTGGCATCAAATAGCCGTTCCGACTCGAATTTAAAGAGTTTAGCCACCCTGTGACTGATTTTTAAAGACTCCATGAGACTATTTAAATTGAATTCCTTTTCGAATTAAGTTGAGTCCATGATATGTGTTTAAAATGTTTCTCTCAATCTGCACTGTCTCACAGGCCAGCGGCGTCCTGATCTGGTTCAACAGCATGATTTTTCTGTTAAACCACTGGGGTATTATAAAGGCCTTTGTGGTCACTGTGGGGCATGCTTTGTCATTGTGTTTGGAGACTGGCCCTATCGAATCTATCGTCGCTGCAGCAAATATATTTATGGGTCTGGTCAGTTATCTGTTTGTTTGTCTCTATTTATCTATCTATTGATAAGTCTGTCTATCTGTCGTTGTCTGATTTTCTTTTTCTTCTTTGTACTCCTCCCCTTGACATCCTATAATTGACACAAAAAAAAAAAAAAATGCATGTGTTGGATTACAGTTCATGTTTAATTAGCTTGACATTCAAATCCTACTTTCTATCCCTGGTCTACAAATGAAGTCCAAGAACTCTAGACTGGCTTTGTGTAATAACCCATGCATGCTCGGGCAAAGAATAATAATTATGAAACCTGCATTTTGAGATTAATTCGAGCCATTTGAAGCTAATGCCAGTGTGAATATTTGAGCACATCAAACCATGATTGTCTTTCCTAAATGTTCACCTTCAGGATTATTGTATGGAGGACTTAAGAACCTTATTGTTGTTGCTGCTGCCGTCACTGGTGTTGCAATTTAAACATGAGTAAACAGATCCTTTAACTGGGTGTTTCTCAACCCATTTTTGTCCTACGCCTCATTTCAATTTTCAAGAAAAAAAACAACTGTGCACTACAACATGATCTGATAAAATTACTACAGAATAATATAGGTTTGAATACGCATAACCGCCATCTTTAGTGTCAGTACCTGAACATCACCATGGCGATCATGGCATTGATTTTGATTCGTTGGCTGATTTGCACTGAGGGGCACGGGGGGCGCCACAAACCAGCAGGCGATGAGCTAAAAGTAGGTCGCTACAGTAAACAATGGCATGTATTCAATGGGAGACGTTTGGTCAGTTCGTTCACTTCCTTACTCTTGTTTACGCGGATGGTAAGCAATCTGACCAGCTTGTATCCATTCTTTCCACCCCTGTCATAGCAGTCAACTGCAATACAACTAGCCGACAGTTTAACCGCTTAGACATAATATCTCGAAGTTACACTCATCAGCTGATCCACCGACCATGTTTAGCGTCTGAATAAAACAAACAACAAAACACTCTGGGACGCCAAGCACATTCTACCTATACAAAAAGATCTTTAAAATATTTCTATATTCAATGTGTATGCATTCAAAAGAAGTTTTACATGAAACTGTATCTGCATCTCTTAAAGTTTGATGTGTGAATCCAGCTAAACAAGGAAACCACCATCACTTCAAAAACAGTTTATCTACACAGTTAAGTTAACATACATTATGAAATTAAGATTTCTCTGAAAAAATCCTTACACCTTATTCTGAAGTACCAGGCCCCACGGAGATATTGGCACGTCCCACCTCAAGAAACACTGCCTCGCCTGAAAGATGATACCAGATTATTTTGATTCCTCAGGTGATAAAGAGCTGTGGTTTAGTACCTCTGGTCAGGTTAATTACCATAAAATTATATAAAGATACAATTGTTCATGACAGGAAGCTTATAGATTTGTTGTTTTTTTTTGTTTATTAATATTAGACAGAAGTTCCACTGCTGATCCGACCATATCTGCCAACTCTGAGCAAGTCTGAATTGAGCTCCGTCATGACATGCGGATTTGCAAGCGTGGCAGGCGCATACATGGCACTCTTTATAAGTTTTGGAGTAAGTCCTTAAAGAAAGATGAGTGGCTATGTAATCTTTCTCACTGGTTCATTTTGAAAGTACTTAAAATGTGCTGAATAAGAGGGGAAAATGCACTTCGCCAAGCCTAAAATGGTGAAAACGAAACTGTTCAATTTTTTTATTTTTTTTTGCTTCTTTAAAAACAAAATTTTTTTTATACATGAAACTGAACTGAATAAAACGTTACTTTTTACCACATTTGAAGTTTGAACCAAATCCTCCTGGGTCTTTGTAGCTTTTCTGTTGTTGTTGTTCACTGGAAGTAGATAGATGGCAAATTGGGAGACTCTGAGTAATGGTTCTAACGTTGCCCAGCTAATTAGATACTTTTCTTGTTGACTTTCCGGTTTCTGATCTGTTGGATAAATAAAATACGCTGATATTATGTCTCTGTCCAGAGGCAAGGGAATAAAGCAGTATGTGTGGACTTGGTATTAGCATTATGTCTATGGCTGTTACTTCAAGCATGTAACCTCTCATCCCAGATACCAGCCAACCATCTTCTGACTGCTGCACTGATATCAGCGCCTGCAGGTTTGGCCTTCGCCAAGTTAATGGACCCTGAAACAGAACCCGTCAATTTCGCTGCACAGACAAATGTGCAGACAAAGGATACATCTGTGTGAGCCACAATTCTGACAGGAACGATCGCCAGTAGTGTTGGGTGGGAGTTCAGAATTTAGTGATTGGCATGATTCGAATCATTTATCAAATCGCGTAAATTACTAAGTCGATTTCCTGCGATTCTAATCAGATGTGCAGATTCGAATTACTCACCAAACGAATCAGCCGGCGAATAAAAAATTATTTCGAATCACCGGCGAATCAAAAATGATTCAATCATGATTAGAATCTTTTGAGGCTTGTTGCGCGGGCGAGCCGACGGAGCAGCCATTGGCGAAGGGCGTGGTGTGTGCGGGGGGTGGGGGGGGGGGGGGCTTTGTTGGGTTTAACTATAAAGTGTTAGGATCAGATTCATCATTCCACGGTAAGAAACCAAATCGTTGCTTATCCTCGTTAGGACTCATTGATGATGCAAATTCTTTCGTTGCTAGGTTGCAAATTAACTCTAATCGCAATTTGCTCCTGCCAACACGTTTTCACGAACTGATTCGAACTCCAATTCGAATTACGAATCACTCCACAATGACGGCGATTCGCATCACAAAAAAAAAACAACAACACGAATTATTGCCCACGACTACCAGATTTAGATTTGGATAGCGAGTTCAACTGATCAATCCAGTTATTCTCCGCATACAAATTGATCCGCTTGCAAGCTGTTTGTGACCCGCTTCCGAATTCCTTTTACAAATCTAGATCACAAGCCTGTTCCGTAATGACGTAGTTTGTCTCTCGGCGCTGACGTCATTTTAACAATAATTGTTTTTAAAAATTCATCTCACAACCACCAGCGCCGGCCACGCCTCCTCCAGACGCTCACAAAGTTGCGTGTGCCCATAGATCGTGGAATACCTAGATGATCCACTCCCCGAAAATAGCGTCCATGCTCGCCCCCGGCGCACCCTACGCGAATGCGCGGACAGTCAGGCACTGCTGTGTTAACAATGGCGACCTCTGATACAAAGAGGCGCTCAAAAAGTCAACACTGTGGAGCTATCGGATGCACTAACTCAAGACAGCATCATCCGACTCTTTCCTTCTTTAGATTTTCTAAAGATCATGATCGGTACAAAAAGTAACAATAACTTTCATTTCGTTGATCTAAGGATAATTACTTTGCTAAATCTAGACTCGTCAAGATATCTACTTGCGAACAGCATTTAGGTCCCATTCATGCCTTTAATGGCCTTGACATAGTGTGTCAGCCTGTAACCGAGATCTAGATCTATACTAGATGATTGTTTGTTTGTTGTTTTTTTCCACCAATCCTTCACTAGAGTTGAATTAAAGAGGAACAGAAAAAACCCCTGAAACTCACTTACTGCTAAAGTTAAGCCTCATTGTGTTTCATAAGCTGTGTTTGAACTGTCATTGTTAAGGTTGTTTTAATTAGGTCTAATGTTTATAGTTTACTTGCCCTTCGTAATAATTTGTCTTTTGCCCATGTCCTTTTTGCCAATTTATCAAGTTCAAGAGTTGATTCTTCTTCTTTCCATACCAGTCTTTGTCCTTAGTGCAGGCTTTTTTCTTCTTCTTGTTCTTATGGATTTTTTCCCATCTTTCATTATTCTTATTATTTTTATTTAGGCATGCTTTCATTCAATTTTTTTACTGTCCTGTTTGCTCATATGCCTTACATGCTTGATCATGAAATATTTAAACAATCCCTGCACTCAGATTCGTTACCTCACGCCCTTAGTACAAGTCACTAATTTGTTGTCAGTGTTCTAGATCTGTAAAATCAGTGTGTTAATTATTGATATTATCGCACATACAGACATCTTCAATGTTACATATGTGAGAGAGATAGAAAGACAGAGAAAGAGAGAGAGAAAAAGAAGGAGAAAGAGGATGTAGAAGACAAGAAAATGATAGTGCGGTGATCGCTAACAGTACGCCGTGTGTCTCGGGTGCCAGCGGGATCGCTGTCCGCGCGGCACAGCTAGCTCGAGACCTCTTTGCGCGGACGCTTTAACAACAAAGGCGAAGAAGGGAGTGGATCATCTAGGTATTCCACGATCTATGGTGTGCCTCAAGAGAACTCCAGAAGAAAAAAAACAACTAAAAAAAAACCTACCGACCCTCTTTGAAGTCAGCGAACTCGCGCGCCACACAACCCTCTTCTCTCCTCAAACCGGATTGAGGGTTAACCGTAGTTCTGCTACAAGCCAATTGACTTCGCTAATTTTCCAAAGTTGCGATACCGGTGCCAATGAAGTCGGCTTTCCAGTAATGTTTAAAATGTTGGAGTTTTCAGTTCCAAATTTATAAGATTACAATGTGCAGCTCGAAAACGCCTTGCCGGACACAGCGAATGATTGCCCGCTGACATTAGTAAGGTTAATGGCTGTTTTTCCTAACAGATCTAAAATTTGAACCAATATCTATGGATATATCCAGATATTTTGAAGTGAATGATCCAAAAACCCGGATAAATCCGTGGCGAGCCTCTACCCAGCAATACTTGTCAATCAATGAGATGTAATTATGAAGATTATCTCATCATCTTTGGCAGTCAGCTTATCCATGGATGTGTTTTTAAATATGACATCCGAACTGATTTTTTCTGATTTCTTCATAGTTGTGGATTCTTTCTATCCCATTAAGTTACCATATTAAGTATTAACTTCCCTGTTAGTTCGGGTCTGATGAGCCTATCTGGAATGAACATTGCCCTCAAAAGCTCTTCGTCGCATAAACAAGGCAGTATGGTTGCTTTTCGTGGTTCCTGCGGATTACAGTAGGCTATATCTTTAATGTGGTAATCGAAGTATGAACTTCTTTTGCTGCTCTCAGTTATATCCTATTACGAAAAGTACGTCTCTTTTTTGTAAACACCTCCATATTCAGGAACAGGATTATCAACATTGAGAAAGCTGCCACGTAACAATGAATGATTCACGGTACGTTTCTGGTTGATGTATCAACTGTGTTACAGCATATCTCTAAGGTGGTAATCAGTCCTAGTATGCATTTCTGTACTGCTTTTAATCACATCATATTTTTACATGAAGCGTTTCCACCTACAAACACCATCATGTAGTATCGAAACTGAAAAAGCTGTCATGCAATGCAGTAGTGGATAATTCCCTATAATAATATTTGTTATTTATGGCTCACATTCACCTGGCGACTTCCATGGGCGTACGAGCCGGGGGGGGGGGGGGTTGGTGGTGGGGGGGGGGGGGGAGACCAGGTTGACCCCAAATCCGTCATACATTCGTGGAAAAACAGTGGGGAAAGTTCTGGCAAAGCAAGAAGAAAAACATCGGACAGAAAAAGCAAAATAGATTTACAATTTAACAATGATGTAGAGTTTCGGGCAAATGAATCCTCCCTGCCTCCCTCCTCCCCCCCCCCCCACTCCCACCTTATCTAGCGAGTTCCCATACGCCAAAGCCCACTAGACTCCTCACGTGTCTTTTACTCACACAGGAAACAAAATATTGTGTCAGCTCTGTCTAGCGGCGCAGTGATGGCCGTTAAAATTGTGGTGCCTGTCATGGTCAACATCATAGCATTCTTTGCCTTACAAGGCCTGGTTGATGCACTACTGGACTGGTTTGGACAAAGGGCAGGATTTTCTGGCTTGACATTTGAAGTGAGTTAACAGTGAGGTTACTGTGACCTTAGTTTTTGTTTGCTTTACCTCCACTTGTGTACAACTGAGAAAGTCGACGTTAAAGGTTTTGCGGCTTTAGTATTTTGACAATATTCTTACATTAAAACTAAGGCACGACTACAGCAGGACAGCAAGTTCCAAATGCGCGCCTACGATTAGACCTGATAATCACAGCTGAATCGTGAAATAAACTGTCTTGTCTAGATCACAAGCATACGTAATGTGACACTATGGCACTGGTAATATGGCAAAATATCAGAAAAACCACAGAAAAACTGTGGGAGGCGGACGTGCTTTTGTGCTGCTAACGAAGCAAGAACTCGCAGATAAGTAACATAAATTATCCTGTTTCGCTTAGACTCTAGATATTTCCTGTTGAAATCTTTTATTGTTCGATTGTTTTCTCTGTTTGTTTTTTTTCACTTGAAAAAGGCGAAAGCCGAAAATTTTGTGTATTTTCTGTCTTCTCTTTAGTTTGCTTTGTATCCTTTGGGTTTTATTTCTTACGCAGGGTTCCGCTACATACAACTTTTTCTTTTTGCCCAATTTTGACATTGGTAATGTAGCAGTAGCTGTGCATATGAGTTCATGTGTTTGTCTTCCCAAAGAAAATTACATGATATTGGCCGGAGTGTGTCTCGTAATCAGCGGTGACTGAAGTTCCATTTTTGAAAAAATGTTTGCCTTTCTTTTGTTTTTGTTTCTATTGCAAACGGTTAATCCAAACTGATTCAGTCAAGAGTAGACATTGTCGATCACACATGCATTGGCAGCATTTCTTGACGCAGAGTGCTCGATAGACGTACGCAAGAGTCCAGATTTAGAGACAAAGTGCCACGTTACGGATCGAGTCCCGCCCCCCCCCCCCTTTTTTCCTTCCCCCCCCAAAAAAACCCCAAAGAACTACCTACCCTCTTTGAAGTCAGCGAATTTATTCGCCGCACAACCCTCTTCATTCCTCGAGCCGGATTGAGGGTCGAGGCTTGATTTTCTTCACTGGTCTAAAATTTGGATCATAATCCGGATATTCAGATATTTTGAAGTGGATGATCCAAAAATCCGGATCACTCAACAGCAGGTCTCTGCCCAGCACTATTGCTCGGCACCGAAGAACAGAACTTTCGCACTGATGCCTGCAAGTGCAAGAAATCAAACCTAAACAGACTTTTTCTCGAAGTAGGAAATCTGATTGGTTTAAAAATACGGAGTGGCTACGTTTACGGCAGATTACGCTCATATCCCAATAGAAAAAAACGGGAGGAATACCTTACTCCAGCGCCACTTTTTGATAAACAACAATTGTCAATTCAACTGTGCATTGGAATGGTCAGATGGACTTGGGGGGCCTGAGAGTCTAGTCAGTTTGTATCAATGGGCGGTAGTCAGATTGACTTATCAGGCGAAAAGGGGCTGGGGTAGCCATTGGTGCTCGAGTACGGAACTCCTTCCAAAAAAACGAAGAAAGGAAGCGTTGCTGTAGGAACGGGAGTAAAGCCAAACAAAGAAAAATGGTGAGTTGTATTCACTGGCTGCCGTAACCGTAGCCAATGCCTTAAAAATAGCCCGGCTGCAAAATCTTCCGTGGCAAGGTTGGCCGTCTGGCCATAACAAGCAACTCGATATGTTAAATGAAGGCCGTCGTTAGGGGACCGCACTATTTTACATAATACTTTGATGAATTCTGAGATTCGCCGAAAGAGGCCGAAAGTTGAAAAATGGCGGCATACAGATCAGAATGAAGGGGCAAAATATTCATCGTGTCATGGCTGGCAGTTAACAAAAACAACATGTTGGTGTGTAATCACAGTTTGTCAGCCTCCAGAGCCGTCGCTTTGCCTTTGAGAGTTATTGTATAATTCGGCTTTGGTTTGACACAGAAGTATCAAAATACATTGTTTTGATATAGAAGTATTACATCACACCTCCACCAGCTATCATAACGTTGAATAAACATGATAAGTTCTCAAAGTTATCAGCATGACCCTTCAGAATGAAGCCTGTTTTCTCTCTCATACAAACTCTGTCTGTCTGTCTGTCTGTCTGTCTGTCTGTCTCCCTCTCTCTCTCTCTCTCTCTCTCACACACACACACACACACTACAGCATTACAATAATATTTGTGTCATAAGATAGTATCAAATTATAAAAAAATAAGCTAATTACGGTCAGCTTGCCTGCTTCCCAGTGTACTTTTCCTGCAGCCAGTAAAATCAGTATATTTTTATTTTCTTCAACCACTTGCAGTTGATTTGCTCTTACGTCTTTTACCCATTGGCATTTGTGATGGGGGCGGAACCCGCTGACTGTCGACTAATTGGCTCGATTCTTGGAATCAAGCTCGTTGCAACAAATGTGGTGGCCTATGTTGAGCTAGGTAAAATTATCCAGGTAATGTTCATGACATTTTTTGTCCTTAATATGATATTTACAAGTATTTACCTGAAATATGTTAACCTACCAGGTCAAAATGTTGCACTGATTTTCGTTGAAACAGAAAGGCAAACTTAACGCCACGAGTTAAGAGAAGTGCAATGTTAGTACCTACATGTATGTAGTTGTTCATGGCTTTCATTGAGTAAGTGACATATCAATTTCTATTTATGGGAAACTTTACCGAGGCCTATCTATCTATCTATCTATCTGTCTATCTGTCTGTTTGCCTGGCTGTCTATCTATCTATCTATCTATCTATCTATCTATCTATCTATCTATCTATCTATCTATCTATCTATCTAGCTATCTATCTATCTATCTATCTGTCTGTCTGTCTGTCTGTCTGTCTGTCTGTCTGTCTGTCTGTCTATCTATCTATCTATCTATATATCTAAATGTCTGTCTATCTGTCTATCTGTCTTTCTGCCCGCCCACCCGCCTGCCTGCCCGCCTGCCGGTCGACATCGGTCGTAAGTCAGTCTGTTGGTCTGTCTGCCTGCCTGTTTGCCTGTCTGTCTGTCTGCCAGCCTGCCAACCTGTCTGCCTGCTTGCTTACCTACTTACCTACCTACCTGCCTGCCTGCCTGTCTGTCTGCCAATTTATCTATCTATCTATCTATCTATCTATCTATCTATCTATCTATCTATCTATCTATCTATCTATCTATCTATCTATCTATCTATCTATCTATCTATCTATCTATCTACCTACCTATCTATCTATCTATCTATCTATCTATCTATCTATCTATCTATCTATCTATCTATCTATCTATCTATCTATCTTTGAATTCTTCTTTGTTTCGGTAGAACCGACACGACCTGAATGACCACATAGCAGCTGGCAATGGAACGTGGTACTGGTCTGACGATGATATCATACTTACACCACAAAATGTCACCCTTGTAAAAGGGATCATGTCGGTAAGTCTTTTCACTTGACTGTTAACAAGCGACATTAGTCTAATTAAAAGCTACGCGAGGTTTCGGTCAGTAAGTGAAAAAACAACTGGAAAACATAAAAAGTAAATTTTAGAAGTTATTGTATAGTTCTTTCCTAATGTGACTGTCACGAGTGGAGTGAGTGCAATTAAGGGGATTGCTACAGAGCGGGTGTAGAGTAAGAAGGGCTCACGGCAGACAAGTAGGGAAAGACGGGAAAGGAGGAGAGTAAAATTAACGCACGTAGACAAGTAAGTTAAAGCGTGCTGTTGTGAGTGGTGGGGGGTCTGAATGAGGCGAAAGCGCTGCATTACTATCACTGCAAGTTAGAACGTCCTACTGAACGGACGCAAGAGAAAGCCCAGTGGGCGAACATAAGGGGAGCAGTCGGGAGACTAGTGAGAGAGTTTTTTCCAGTGATGACTGGTAGGTAGAACGTTGATTGATAATTATGATTGATGTATTATATTATATTCGTCTATTACCATGATGTAAATAAGTATATTTGAGGAATGTGGAAGTCCTTGATATTGGATATAGCAATGTGCGCCATGAGCGATAGATGAAAGTTGAGTTCATGGATTTGTAGCGCGAGTGAGTAGTGTGTACTCCGATGGAGGTGTGTTACCGTAAGATGTTTGGTGAGTGAAATGTGAACTATTGTGTGTACGCTTCATGGGTTGTAAGGAGAGGTGGAGTGAATAGAAATGGTAGGGTATTATACCAATGTAATGTTATTCTTGTAGGTGCCGAGGTCGGGCCAAAGAGCGCCGCCTACGGTGATAGGCCAGCATAGGGCCGGGGGCCACACATAGGCCAAGAGTGAGGCTGTCGGTGCAGGACAGTAGAGGCACATAAAGTCGTGGCAGTCAGGCCACGGACAGGGACGTAGATATGAGCGTGAATGTGATAATGTGCTATTGCCATGTTGCGGGGCTATGGAAATGATAATGTGCTATTGCCCTGCTGAGGTGCTAGTGGAATGCTAAGGTGTATGACAATAGGAAGGAGATATTGAAAGACTGCGGTGCCAGTGAATTATTAATGTGCTATTAAGACCCTGAGGGGAGAGGCTGAGGCCGAAGTGCCTTGAGGAAGTAACTACCGGGTTGTGGATCCGAGGAAGAGTGCATGTGAGAATAAGGCCGTTGTACGGCAGTTAATTTCAATAATATAATGTATGTAATTGCGCTATTATCTGTATAATTATGTTTAATAAATGTGTGAGTCTGATGGATTGTTCTGTTAAGTGTTAAACTTGTTTGTTCGTGATTGTTGTCCTGTCATAAACTATTACATCTCCCAGTCTGGGATTTGTGACACTGGGGGCTCGTCCGGGATTTGAACCCGGGACCTCTCGCAGTGTAGCGTCGATATCTTCTCTGTTCTGCAGGAAGACGTATTCTCTTGTCCCCCTTTCTACCTATCTGTAGATACGTTCTTTTTTTTCAGACTCTGTTCTTGTTCGTACCTTGTAGTGTAATCGGCGTAGTTAGGTTGCATTTTTTTCCATTATATTTTCTTTTTTAGGTCTTTGTCCTAGTCTGGTTCGTTGTCCTTGACGTACTTGTGGTCCTTCTACTGAAATTCCTCAGTCTTGTCTTTTCTACTCTTTTTTTTATTATTAATAGTGCTATGCATTGTATGAATATAGAATTAGTTAGGAAGTAGGTAAATTTCTGAATTGTATTTGAGACAATTGGGTATTGTTATATCTGGTGTGATCTCAGGTCTCTGGTCGTGTCGTTAGTGATCATACTGACAGGTTAGCTGTTTTTATAATACATACCATAACCATAAATCTGTGAAATGGCGGAACTCCAACAACTAATGAAGTTGGGTAAGGAACTTGGCCTTGAGGGAGAAGAGCTACGTGGCTGGATTAAAGAACAGCAGGCGGATTGGCGCGATGAGCGTGCTAAGGATAGAGAGCGAGAAAAAGAGGCTCAAGAGCGACAAAGAGAAGAAGAAAGAGAGTTTAAGTTAAAGGAGTTAGAGGCTCAGCAGCAGGAAAGGGAGTTTAAGTTAAAGGAGTTAGAAGATAAGCAGCAGGAGAGAGAGGCGCGAATAAGAATCGCCGAGTTGGAAATCAAAAAGAATGCGCCAACAGAAACAGTTGAGCGGCAGGTACACAATAAAGGTGGCGTTAGGATTAAGCTCCCTACGTTCGACGACCGGAAGGACGACATAGACGCCTTCCTTTACAGGTTCGAACTGAACGCACAATTGCAATGGGGGGAAAATAAGGAATTATGGTCCACGTACCTGGCGTCTCTATTGCAGGGGCGAGCGTTAACCTACTTTAAAGAGCTACAGCGCGAAGACGTGCAAGATTACGATAAGCTGAAGGCTTTGCTGCTTCGCCGATTTGCGCGTACCGAGGAATATTTCCGGGAGCAGTTTAGGCGAGCACGTGCGGATACCAGGGAGGACTTTGCTGCCTTCGTCGCGAGATTGACGGAATATTTCGCGAACTGGGTAGACTTGGCGCATGTTGGCGCGGATTTTACTAAATTAAAAGACCTAATGATCCGTGACCAGCTGTACGCGTCGTTCCATAAAGATCTGGTGGCTTTCCTGAAAGAAAACGAACCCGCGACGGTGCAGGAGGCGTCTAAGTTGGCGGAAGCATACCGTACGGCACATCCGTCTAAACCTGTGGCGAGGGCGTACGTCCAAGATGCTGGGTAGGTCGCCGTTGTCGAGGGGTCGCCGACAGGACATAAAGACAGGTCGCGTCAGCGTGGTGCCTATAGTGGGCAAGCCCAGGGGCAGCGTAGGGGCTATCACCAATCACCTGCATATGGATCCGGTAAGTTTGACCGAGCAGGAGGGCTAGGTCGCGGTAATGGCCGGGGGCGATTTGTGACCTTTGCCGATGACCGACGGCATAGGGACTTTAGTTCCGGTCGCGATGGGTCACGGGGACCCAGGCCTAGTGCAGCACAGGGGGCGGAGTGTTGGACTTGCGGACGCGTGGGTCACTTTTCACGCGAGTGTAGGGCCGCGAAGTGTTGGAACTGCGGAAGAGCAGATCACATCAGCGTGAATTGCCCTTCAGGTAGGATAGCGGCGAACAGGAACAGTAGCTCCAGTCCATGTTCCCCTAATAAATTTCATCATGCGGCTGCGTGTGTTACATCGGACAACGGAGGCGGACAGTATTCTAAGTGTCCCAGTTGTGAGAAGTTATTATCTTCCGGTGTTTTACCTTGTGGGAGAAAGATCCCCGTTATAAATTCATGTCATACAGGAGGTGGTCTTAGGGTTTATCCGGGGTTTGTTGGGGACGAACCGGTCTCGGTTTTACGAGATACAGGATCTACCGTTGTGGGAGTGCATAGGGCCTGTATTCGGGATTCACAGCTTACAGGTGAGACTGTCCCGTGCATCCAATTTTCAGGGGCCATTGAGAAATTACCCATGGCAAGAATAGTGATAGATACACCTTTCCTTAGCGGGGAAGTCGAAGCAGTCGTTGGTTGTTTTCCAGGCGCCCAGCTCATCATTGGGAATGTATCACGGGTAGTTTCCCCTTCCGAGGAGAATGTGCAGGCATGGTCACAATCAAAAGGTATTGACTTTTGTGCCGCGGTCGAAACACGTCGACAGGTAGCTGATAAGGATAAGATTAGACCTTTGGCGACGCCAGCGGTCAATCTAGATATCACGCCAGAGCGCTTGGCGAGATTACAAAGGGAGGATCCATCATTAAACCCATGTTTTGGGGAAGCGCGAACCGAGAAAACGAGGAAATATAAGAACGGCTCGTCTTCCTTTGTTGTTCAGGCGGGCATTCTGTTCCGTAAGTATGTAACGGTGGCCTCCATTTTAAAGCAGGTCGTTGTGCCAGCGTTGCTGATCGCAACAGTATTGCATTTGGCACATGATGTCCCATTAGCGGGTCATATGGGGATAGGTAGAACCAAAGAAAGGGTTCTAAAAATGTTTTACTGGCCATCGATCCACAGAGATGTACAAGTGTATTGTAAAACATGCAGTGCGTGCCAAAAGACGACGCATAAGGGGCGTACACCCCAGGCTCCTCTTCAAAAGATCCCCACGGTCTCGGAACCGTTTAAAAAGGTTTCGATAGACCTTGTTGGCCCCATTCACCCAGCGACCGATAGGGGGAATCGATTTTTCTTAACGGTCATATGTAATGCTACGAGATGGCCAGAGGCGGTTCCTCTGCGGACCATAACGTCTGAGGCAGTCGCGGAAGCGTTGTTTGCAATTTTCGCTAGGGTAGGAATACCAGAACAAATTTTGTCTGATAGGGGCGCGCAATTTACTTCGGAGATGATGAAGGAATTGTTCCGCTTATTCAGCATACAACCCATCACTACCACCCCTTATCATCCGCAGGCTAATGGCATGTGCGAGAGATTGAACTCCACGTTAAAGTCGATGCTGCGTAAGGTAGCTGCTGATCGCCCTAAAGATTGGGATAGATATATCCCTGCAGTATTATTCGCGTACAGAGAGGTACGGCAGGAGTCAACGGGATTCTCGCCGTTTGAAATGATGTATGGTCGTAGTCCTAGGGGCCCAACTGATGTTCTTCGGGACATGATGACGTCGCCATCATCGGGAGACGATGAGCAGATTTCGGTGTTTCAGTACCTTGTTGATTTAAGAGAAAGATTATCTTCAGCGCGCACTATAGCAGAAGAAGCTTCTAGTATCGCTTCGAAAAGAGCAAAAGACTATAAAGATAGAGGTTCCAAATTGAGAATTTTTAAGTCAGGGGACAAGGTCCTATTGTTGTTACCTACGGACCATAATAAGTTATTGATGACATGGAAAGGTCCTTATGTTATTGAGCGAGTTGTTTCAAAGGTAGATTACGCTATCCACATTGATGGAACGAGTAAGGTTTTCCATGTTAATATGCTACAGAGATTTTATGAGAGACCACAGTATCTGTGTGCACAGACAAAACCAGAGGAGACTGTCTTCTCTATTGCTTGTACGGGGGTCGTAGACCAGTTGGACTGTGACGTAAGCGACACCGAGGCGCAGGAAGAGTTACAAATTCAATTGCCGGAGTTAACTCCGACACAAGGTTACAGGGACGTAAAAATTAACCCTGACCTTACGAGTTCAAGGAGTAGGGAACTTAAGACCCTGTTAGCGTCATTCCCGGATGTTGTTACGGATTTGCCGGGTCGCACTACTGTGATCCAGCACCAAATAAAGTTGACTTCGGATAAGCCAGTATTTCTTAGACCTTATCCGCTGCCTTTTTCTTCGAGAGATAGAGTTATAAAGGAAGTTGAGTCAATGTTGAAGTTAGATGTGATAGAACCATCAACATCGCCGTATTCATCACCCATCGTCCTCGTGAAAAAACTTGATGGATCGGTGCGGTTCTGTATTGATTTTCGAAGATTGAACACTATTACGGTAGGCGATAGGGAGCCTATTCCGTTTCAGGAGGAATTAATAGCTTCATTGGCCGGGTCCACGTGGTTTTCCAAGATAGATTTAACGAAAGGTTATTGGGAAATCCCTCTTACTGAGGAGTCTAAACAATACACGGCGTTCCAAACGCCCATTGGATTATTCCAATTTAAGGTCATGCCATTTGGGTTGGTAAACGCGCCAGCGACGTTTGCACGATTAATGAGACTAGTGTTGAAGGACATACCTAATGTCGTGTCATTCTTTGACGATATAGCATGTCATACGTCGACATGGTCTGATCATATTCAGACACTAACAGTAATTTTTAAACGATTACGTCATTTTGGGTTAACTGCTAAACCCGCAAAGATGGATTTGGCATGTCCAGAGATAGTATTCTTAGGACATATCGTGGGTAGAGGTGTTCAGAGACCTGAAGTAACAAAAATTGACAAATTAGTAGGGTTGCAAATCCCAAAAACAAAGAAACAAGTCAGAAGCTTAGTGGGAATTTTAAATTATTACAGAAAGTTCATTCCAAATTTTTCCTCCTTGTCATCTTCTCTTACTGACCTTACTAAGAAGGGACAACCCGATAAGGTCCAGTGGACGTCTGAGTGTCAGACAGCATTTGATAATTTGGTGACAGCATTATCATCGTCACCCATTCTGATATTACCCGATTTTCGATCTAATTTTATCCTCAGAACGGATGCGTCGGACTCTGGTGTCGGCGCTTGTCTTCTACAGGAGAAGAACGAATGTCTCCATCCTGTATGTTATGTCAGTAGGAAGTTATTGCAGAGAGAAAGAAAATATTCGGTGATAGAGCGGGAGTGTCTTGCCATTGTGTGGTCCGTCCAGAAATTAGGACGAGAATTCTGTATCCAGACAGACCACAAGCCACTAACGTTTTTGTCAAAGAATCGTTCGTCCAGCCCACGCTTGTCTAGATGGGCATTGGCTTTGCAGCCGTATACCTTCGTTATTCAACCAATTCCAGGAACCAGCAATCATATCGCCGACTACCTTAGTCGAGCCTAGGGGAAGAGTTCAGGAGCTTATACATCGGAGGACAGGATCATTGACAGGATCTGTGTGAATGAGTCGACTTTAAAATATTGACAGTATAAATATGATAGGGAGAATGGTTGATAGGTTGATTGGTTTTTGATTCTGTATTAGGAATTGTGTTTAGTTAGCTATTGATGATGTGATACATATATGCATAGTGCAGGGCATATTGATCCCCATATTTTCCCCTGATTCCGGTATTTTATGTGCTAGGGGCATTGGTAGGTCATTTTTATGTAGGTATTGCTCACGCTCACTCGTTGACAGTCATCTTGATGCGAATTGAAATTAATTGCATTAATTTTTTGGGGGTGGGGGATGATGTCACGAGTGGAGTGAGTGCAATTAAGGGGATTGCTACAGAGCGGGTGTAGAGTAAGAAGGGCTCACGGCAGACAAGTAGGGAAAGACGGGAAAGGAGGAGAGTAAAATTAACGCACGTAGACAAGTAAGTTAAAGCGTGCTGTTGTGAGTGGTGGGGGGTCTGAATGAGGCGAAAGCGCTGCATTACTATCACTGCAAGTTAGAACGTCCTACTGAACGGACGCAAGAGAAAGCCCAGTGGGCGAACATAAGGGGAGCAGTCGGGAGACTAGTGAGAGAGTTTTTTCCAGTGATGACTGGTAGGTAGAACGTTGATTGATAATTATGATTGATGTATTATATTATATTCGTCTATTACCATGATGTAAATAAGTATATTTGAGGAATGTGGAAGTCCTTGATATTGGATATAGCAATGTGCGCCATGAGCGATAGATGAAAGTTGAGTTCATGGATTTGTAGCGCGAGTGAGTAGTGTGTACTCCGATGGAGGTGTGTTACCGTAAGATGTTTGGTGAGTGAAATGTGAACTATTGTGTGTACGCTTCATGGGTTGTAAGGAGAGGTGGAGTGAATAGAAATGGTAGGGTATTATACCAATGTAATGTTATTCTTGTAGGTGCCGAGGTCGGGCCAAAGAGCGCCGCCTACGGTGATAGGCCAGCATAGGGCCGGGGGCCACACATAGGCCAAGAGTGAGGCTGTCGGTGCAGGACAGTAGAGGCACATAAAGTCGTGGCAGTCAGGCCACGGACAGGGACGTAGATATGAGCGTGAATGTGATAATGTGCTATTGCCATGTTGCGGGGCTATGGAAATGATAATGTGCTATTGCCCTGCTGAGGTGCTAGTGGAATGCTAAGGTGTATGACAATAGGAAGGAGATATTGAAAGACTGCGGTGCCAGTGAATTATTAATGTGCTATTAAGACCCTGAGGGGAGAGGCTGAGGCCGAAGTGCCTTGAGGAAGTAACTACCGGGTTGTGGATCCGAGGAAGAGTGCATGTGAGAATAAGGCCGTTGTACGGCAGTTAATTTCAATAATATAATGTATGTAATTGCGCTATTATCTGTATAATTATGTTTAATAAATGTGTGAGTCTGATGGATTGTTCTGTTAAGTGTTAAACTTGTTTGTTCGTGATTGTTGTCCTGTCATAAACTATTACATCTCCCAGTCTGGGATTTGTGACAGTGACGTCTTGCGAAATCTGCCAAATTTTAACTTTTTGTCAAGCCTTGCCTTGCCTTGTTATCCGAAGCCTTGTTTTTTCTTTTAAATGGAAGTTTGTGGGCTCTAATGGACGCCAATATGTTAGTAGGTTAATTTTTTTCTTCAAAATAGTCTTTGTTAATTGTGTTGTGGTACTTTCAGGAGCGTTCGGAAGTCATCACTACCTACGCTATCTGTGGATTCTCTGCCTTCGTATCCGTTGGTATCTGCATTGGTACAATGATTCCCATGTGTCCTTCACGGAAGCAGGATATTATTGATCTTGTCCTTATCACTTTCTTTGCTGGAAATGTCGCCAGTTATGCTACTGGTGCTGTTGCAGGTATGTTTGTTTGTTGGTTGGTTGATTGGTTTGGTTGGTTGGTTGGTCGGTAGCGGTTGGTTTTGTTTGTTGGTTTTTTGTTGGCTGGTTGGTTGGTTCCTTGGTTGGTTGGTTGATTGGTTGCTTGGTTGGTGGTTGGTTGGTTGGTTGTTTGGTTGGTTGGCTGGTTGGTTGGTTGTTTGGTTGTCTGGTTGGTTGGTTGTTTTGTTGGTTGGTTGGTTGGTTGGTTGGTTGGTTGGTTGGCTGGTTGTCTGGTTGGTTGGTTGGTTGGCTGGTTGGCTTGTAGATTAAATGATCCTGGCCTTTTTTTGTTTTTTTTGAGCCATTATTGTTCTACACTCCATACTAATGATCTTACAAAAATGGAAATATTGATGATGATCATTGTTGCTGTAAAGGTAGTGTACACTTATTCTGCCTCCAGTAATTATTCTCACATTGTGCCCTAACATGTTTTCAACAGGATTGATGTACTCAGATTTTTCCATGGCCAGTCCATTAGGATTGGTCACCGTCAAGTTCTGCCACTCGGATGAGAAGAAGATTTTGGGCTTGGGAGTTTGGTGTGAGTTTTGTGGTAAGGAAATGGACACGATGACTGTCGCACTGTGCTAGGAAAGAGCGAGATGGCAGACAGATACAAAAGTACGACAGGACAGAAGGAAACTCCATAAAAAAAGCCCATCAACCACCGGCTTGTGTTTGAGGATGTGAGATGCAGGGCAATCTCAGTCACCGTGACACAACTACATTGTATTATATTGTTGGCATAGGAAAAAGTTTCCTGCAGCATTTTCTACTGAACATTTAATTCCTCAGTTTCCATGAACTTCAAATCTTTACTACCCCAATATAATTATATAGCTATTTAACCCGGCGTTTAGCTATGAATTTGTTGTAAATGTGTTTCAACAGAATAAAGATTTGTTGATGTGTGTGTGTGTATGTGAAATGATATAAAGGCGGACAGATAGAAAACGAGAATGAAACAGAACTATGGCAGGTGGACTCCGTCCAGTAATACACAGAAGGGAAGTGTCATATTAATTCCTGTCAGACACAGCCAGTTGCTGCCAGCAAAATGAACACCGAAGAAATCATGGCAGAAGCTGACTGTGTCTGATCGGGCTAAGTATGATACAGTAGGGTCTCTCGGAATTAATGGCGTTCACTTCTTGTCTGCCAGCAGCTGACTCTACCTGGCTGAGTTTAATGTGATGCTTCCTTTTGTCATACTTTCAAAGAGCTGCACGGAATCTCCACAGGTAACGTCAAATGACAGATGGTTAGTAATGATAGTTGTGACCTTAGTAAAACAGTCGTATGTAAACGGTTGTCAAAAGCCCAGGTATGTTGGTTTCTTCAACAGTTTCTCAAATATTCGTAGCATTGCGGTTACCTGTCACCTGACCACCGGGAGAATCTGACCAAGAGGGAAAATTCCTGTCCCTGATCCTATGAAGGTAGGATCGAGCACCAAGTCTTCTCGGTCAAGGACGATCACATCGGAGGATACCTGTGTACGCTGCCCACGTTAAAGATACCTTGCCAGCTGAAAGTCGAGAAGAGCAGGCCTAGCAAGGCCGCTGTCCAAGTAAAATTAATTTTTAAAAAAAAAAAATCTCCACCATAAAAACACACAGAAATAAGAACAAGAAAAATTGTTTAAAAGAAAAGTTGAGGTGTAAGTGCCAAGAGCAGCGAACCCTGTAAAATGACCTGAACCACAAAAATCCGAGCAAGTCCACGACAGAGACAGAATTTCACTTGACACCACAGGTTTTGTGTCCCTAGTAAATTTTGCATCTTATTTCCGTTTTTGGTCGAAAGTTCGAGGCTACAATTATGTTTCTTTCTTTCAAGAATTCCAATTTTTCTTTTTAAATCACAGTTAATCTTTGCAAGTGCGCAGGCTCAGCCGCCGTGCCAAAACAACAACAACGTCAACAAAACAAATCTTTGCCAGTACGCATGCTCAGGTGCCGTGCAATGAGGTTGGAGGGGGGGGGGGGATGCCATCCAGTCAACATCACAGTTTTGGATGACGAATGTGAAATGAAACAAAATGCACTATTTTTCGGTACAGCAGATTACCCAACATTCAGAACGCCGTGCAAGTTGAAGATGTCAATGAGAAAGGCCGTACATGGAGACTGGTATTAATGAATTGCCGCTGTTGAAATCGCAACCCGGAAAGGATGATTGATTATGGATGTTGTGTCAGTATATCGCGACCTTACTTAGTTCTTACAATATTTGTCTCATCTCCATTTCCTGAAAAACTGGAGACCTTTTAGGTTTAGAACAGGTGTCACAAATGCATACGTTGACACTCGTTTGAAATGCTTTATATACGTTACCAAGCCGTTTCACAGTTCCCATTTATTCGGACTTCTTATCATAATGGACTGCTGTTAACGGACCGTGGCCTAATTGCAAAGCCTAATAAAGAAGACACTGAGTTGTATCCACTGCTCATCTAGAGTTTATCGTTTAAGATACTGTGTTCCCCTAACAACAGCATAATAACAGCCACAAACGTAAGGTCAAAAAATTAATTTCTCAGTTGCCCAAAAAGTGGAGTTGGGACAGATAAGAGCTAAGGTCGCGATAGGTCAATGAGAAAATAATGACGATACTGGGCTATGGTAATGACTCAGGTGCCAAAGCCATTTTTCTTTCTACTTTTCCTTTCAAAACATCGAGTAATAAATTAAGAAGGACTTGGGAAGCTCAGTGGACACTATCATGTGCTGGGATACACGTTTTCCATTATATTTTTAAATCACAGGTGGCAAATGCAAACTACGACGAAGATTAAGACTGTGCTAAGTAATTTCATGTTCTGTAAGCGTATACAGACAATACCGCCTTACACCTATATAGACAATGTTAAAACTGCACTAGCTTTACTATATTATTGTTTTTTCTCAGAGCTGTATTTGTTAGTAATGTCCTAGCCAGCATAACCACGTCCATCTGACGTAGATTTGTATAGGATTTCCGTAGTCTTGGTAGGATTATTGTAGGGGCGAGTTCTATACATTAAACCGACGGCGGTACGATGTGGTAACCAGCGGATTTACGTAGGAATGATGTCATTCCTTTGCGTTAGCTTGGCGTCACATTTACGCGTCGGACTTCTGTAGGGTTGCAGGCTGGGGTAAGTTAAAAATTCAGAGTGTGATAACTGTGTTAAAATATTTCATCACTGTACGTGCACATTTTGTGTGTCTGTGTGTGTGTTTGTGTGTGTATGTGTGTGCGTGTGTATGTGTGTGTGTGTGTGTGTGTGTGTTTGTGTGTGTGTGTGTATGTTTTTGTTTTTTTGTTTTTTGTTGTTGAAAAACTGAAATATGAATTACGAGGATGCAGGCAAGACGAAATTCTCAGTTACTGATTATGGTCTCATTGGAAAAACATACTTAGATAAGAAAGTACCGGTGAAAGAAATGCTGTGGCCAAAAGTGAGTCCGACTGGGAATCTGAGGACGGGACTGAGATGAAGAGCCATTATTTCTGGAGTTCATTCACCACGTTTAGCCATAATTCTGGATCAAAGAAAAATGTTACCTTCCTAAGCACCATACACAATAATGCTGTGATTACACATTTTAAAAAAAAGGCGGAATCATACAACACCTTCACCTCCCTCCTTTTCCGGGAACAACTGAAGTAACCTCGTTTAGTCTTCGAGGGACGCACCAAAGCTATTAAAATGTGCAGTAATCTCTCTCTCTCTCTCTCTCTCTCTCTCTCTCTCTCTCTCTCTCTCTCTCTCTCTCTCTCTCTCTCTCTCTCTCTCTTTCTCTCTCTCTCTGATACCCCTCCCTTCTTCCTATCCCTTGCTCGTCAATGAGTTCACCCAATTTTTTCATTTCATTTTCACATCCCCATATCTGTACCCCACCTCTCTGTTTCATAAATTCCGAA
>OZ007574.1:7595546-7713046 GCA_963931925.1 Onchidella celtica | reverse complement strand
GCCAGAGGACAGAATGAGGGTGTGTGTGTGTGTGGGTGTGTAAGAGAGCTAAAGAAAGAAAGAGAAAGAGAAAGAGAGAGAGAGAGTCTGAGAGTTTGACCTGCAGGCCGCGGCTTTAGTTGTAGAGGCAGCGATCGGACAGTTGCTGAAACCACAAGGTCGCTGAGAAAGACTAACAGTGCCTGTGGATTACACACAAATGTGATCTATTTCAGAGAGAACAGCCAAAAAATCAGACACAAGAAGGATATTTAACGCTTCATCCCACTAAGATAGGATGCAATGTTCAATAGGCACTTTGTAATGCAGGCACCACACCAATTTGTGACTCATTTGTTTCGCAAGTGTAGACGGAAAATAATGTAAAATTAATATCAAACGGAAAAAAAAAACAGACCAAAAATCATCAGATATGAAGGAATTCTTGTCGAAATCTACCTGCAAATTATTTAAACTTTCTCAGCTTTATGTTCTTCATTCCTTTCTTTACTTGTACTTCTGTCGTTTGTCTTTCTGCACCCCGACATCCTATCTATGTATTGAATTCAAATTTTCCATTTTGGTGGTGGTAGGGTGGGGGGGGGGGGTGTATTTATGTTACGTGTATTTACTTACGTCTCTTAATTCTTTCTTCCGTTTTGTGTTACATGTTCTATCTCGAGAGATAATAATATATCTAGACTTTTTTTTTCATCGCTTCCTCACCGTTTCTTGTCCGTGTCATTCTCTTTAGTTGTCCTCAGTTCTTCATCCTCATTCTATTCTGTCCTTCCATTTCTCCCAGTTCTATCTTTCTTTTTGATATTAACTTTTTAAATCTGGGCTCTTTTGTCGTTTGTTTGTTTTCTTGCTTTCTTTCTATCTTTCTTGCAGTTTTTCCGCAATACTCGTTGCTTTTCTCTCATTGTCTTACCGCAGCCGTGGTGTTGCAGGAGTTCCTCACTTCTACGGATGGCTTGTTGCACAAGTAGGACGCTATCGTTACAACCCTTCTTAATCTCAGACCTTAAACAGTTCACAAATTGGCGCTCGTATCTGTCATAAGAATACAATCATGTAAGGGAGACGTGATTATTGTATAATATGGACATTTTTCCGGGTGAATCAATGTTTTTGACTCCAAATATTTGAGTCGGCAGGGCCGAATTTATAGGGAGTAAAGGTGAGCAATTGTCCGGGGACACCAGCCAGAGGGACCCCCCCCCCCCCTCGCCCCCCTTATTACAAAAATGTAATAATGAGTTTAATTTTGTTGCGTAAATTTTTTAGTCTGCCATTGTTATCCGTGGAAACTAAAGAGTACATGCTATCAAAGCTTTCCTCTTTCTGTCTCTGTAAAATCTACTAGGAGTTTTCCTGACACGTATTAGGGGGGGGGGGGGGGTCGAGTACCTAGTCCTCTCGGATAAGGACGGAAAATTTGGAGGGCCCGTGTGCACGTTGCGCACGTTAAAGATACCTTGGCAGTTGGAGATCGTAAAGAGCAGGCCGTACAGCCCAGCTGCCCGGGCAAAATTGAAATTAAAATTAATAGATTAAAATTTAGCCATATCATCTTTCCCCCCCCCCCCCCCCAATATAACCAACAAAAATTTATAATTCATTATTAAATAAATATTAATAGATATTCAAATATTATTATAATACTTTACAATACAAGTTGTGAGTTGTGAACTGTGCCTAACAGGCTGCATTACAATTGCCCTGAGACAGAGAGAGATAGAGAGAGTGAGAGAGAGAGAGAGAGGGTGTGAGAAAGAAAGAGCGAGTGAGAGAGCTTCTGTAAAGCGCATAGAGCATTTCCAATGGCAATGGATATGCGCTATATAAATGCCATCCATTATTATTACATGTATTATTATTATTTACTCGTGATGTCATCAGATATATAATTCTTTTTACCTGTCTACGTATGTATAACCTGTCAGTTCCAGTTACATCCTCTTAGCGGACTTCGATGTGTGCATTTAGTGATTTGCCGTGTATTTTGATTCCCGTATTTGAGAGCCAATGGAACCCGAAGCCGCCCTCCCCCCTCCCCCCCCCCACCCCCCACCCCCCCCCCCCAACCCCCTATGGTCTAAATCCGGCCTTGTGGGTGGGTATTTAATTGGGATATTTTTTTGTCATTTCAGTATGGGACCATTTCGGTGAAACACTGGACACACTACTTTTGAAGACAGCCAAGCAAACATAGAAACAGAAGCACGTAAGTAGTTAGTAAGCAACCAGACACATTGACATGCAGACATAAAGACGGCCAGACGGACCGCCATCATATCCTGGCCGCCTGACTGGATGGATAGATGGACGGATGGGTCGGACAGATAGACAAATGATTGGATGGATGGATGGACAGATGGAGTTATGGATGGATGGGTGAGTGGATGGATGGATGAATGGATGGATGCAAGAGGACAGAATGACGGTGTGTGTATGGGTGTGTAAGAGAGAAAGAGAAAGAGTGAGGGAGAGAGAGAGAAAGAGAGAGAGAGTCTGAGAGTTTGACCTGCAAACTGCGTCTCTAATTCCAAGTCCAGGTGGAATAATAACGACCGGGCATCTGGTGAAACCACAATGGCTCACAGCAGCACTAACAGTGCCTGTGGGTTACACACAAATGAGATCTATTTCAGAGAGAACAACCAAAAATCAGACTCAAGAAGGATATTTAACGCTTCGTTCTACTAAGATACGATGCAATGTTCAATAAGCAAGAAAATCAGTAAGCAATTTGTAATGCATGCACCACACCAATCTGTGACTCATTTGTGTCGCAATTGTGTAGAAACAGACTGGCAGACAGACAGATGACAGAAAGAGATGGACTGTGAACCTTTTTGTCCTGTTTCAATTATTTTTTCATTCTAATTGGAATTAATTTAATTCATGAATATTTTTGGCCCTTTCCCGTTATTTATCAGCATAAATATTATAATGTTCCTCTATTCTATCTCAGCTAATTCGTTCCTCGAAAATACAAAGAAAATGTGAGTAGTTAGAATGATAGACACTGACTTCATTGGTGCTAGTCTCTGTATTGCCGTGTTAGAAATAGTGGAAGGAGGAAGAGGAGGAGAAATAAAAGAAAGAAGAAAGAGGATGAGGTGGGGCGGTAGGAGGTTGGACTGGAGAGTATTAGCCATGGTTAATCTTAACAATAAGGGCAATGGATTACTTTTTGGCTTCAGTCTCCACACAGTAGACCCAGATCGTTTTGAAATGAAATAATAACATCTCTCTCTCTCTCTCTCTCTCTCTCTCTCTGTCTCTCTCTGTCTCTCTCTCTCTCTCTCGCTGTCTCTCTCTTTCTTTCTCTCTCTCTTTCTGTCTGTCTGTCTCTCTCTCTGTCTCTCTTTCTGTCAGTCTGTCTCTCTCTCTGTCACTCCCTCTTCTTGTGTCTCTCTCTGTCTGTCTGTCTGTCTGTCTGTCTGTCTGTCTGTCTCTCTCTCTCCCCCCCCTCTCTCTCTCTCTCTCTCTCTCTCTCTCTCTCTCTCTCTCTCTCTCTCTCTCTTATGGCCTTACAAATGAATAAACTTTCATGCTGTACAAAACACACAAGGCTAAGGGAGACATCATAGGTCAGTTAGTGTAGCTGATATTTCCTATACAGAACCCATTCTTTTACCTCGGTTTTGCCTTTCTCAAATGGAGAAATGCCGCTCATTGTGCTACTGAAAGCACACACACTTAAGCATGTTTTGTTCACGCTACACACATTGGAATTCATTAGTGATGACGAGAAGGACAATAATGATAACGTCTTGGTTGTCATAGATGTGGTAGTGATGTTGATGACTCTGGTGACAGTTATAATGTTGACGTTGGTGATGAAAGAATTCACGATGAAGCAAGAGAGAGAGATCAGCTAACCTGCTAGAAAGATAACAACCACTGCTAGAGATGAGTTGGCCATTTTCATCGTCCAGTTTGTCCAAGTTCGGTTTTGCTCAAACTCACAGTTATCCCTGTATAAAAGCACAAAATTAATGATAGCAGCATTTACATTGAGAGCCACAGTTAATGTGGTCGATCATGTTAATTATTGCAAAGCGCTATCGGAAATTATTGTCGCATTTCTATAGTTGTAGCAGTAGTAGCTGATGTGGTGGTAGTAGTGGTGGCACACAGAAAGTAGTAACGTGTAATAGAAGTAATTGTGAACGTGAGGTTGAACAAGCTATGATAAAGGTAAATTATTGCTGACAAAGTGCCTATGCTCAGGCCTACTTGTGTAATGAGTCAGCTGCCCTTTTATTTTTTCAATTTCGTTTTTCACTAGATGTGTGGACACGGTTCTATTTTTTACATTTTTTTTTAAATTTTAGAACTAAATCAAAATCAGCCTTGCTCTTTCAACAATTCTAACGGTTCTAATGCGGTTCTGTATTAGAAAGAAAAGTGAAATTAGAATGGTCCGTTCTAAATGTTTTTAGCACTGAATGACCTTAGAACAGTTCCTGTTCCATAACTTCCGTTCTCTTTCACTGATGAATCATAGCGGGGTTTGAGATGAACAGCGCGTTTGTCACTTCGTTCGAATCCCATCCTGTTTTTGTATGATACCTACCCAGCCTCTCACCCAGACATTTATTTAGTTTTTCTTTTTCTCCCCTGTTTTTCTTCAACTTTAAGCACGTTTGTGACAAGCGCCATAGCCAAAATGCCCTCATCGCCCTAGCCGATTCGCCGCCAGTTGCCATTTTATTGAAGCAAGATCACATCATATTTTTAGAAACGCATTGCTGATCTCCACTTATACGATTCGAAACCGAAAAAGTGCATTCACAATATATTCTAACCTAGAAAGGAGCCAAAAATATTAGAATGTAAAATTAGAACCATGTTTTACGCATCGCTGAAACCAAAAAAGAAATTTGGAAATGGAGGTTTAGATTACATAGACTTCTAAAAAAGGGGGAGGAAATTTAGAAACGTTGTTAGAGCCCTGTACACACAGTTTAAAGGTCCGAAAACATGGGCCATTGCAATATCTATCTTGATCTTCGTGGAACTTCAACAATTTTTTTTTTCACGCCAAAGTTGGAAAGAGGATGGATCATTGAGGACGAAGGCTTATTATACACAAATGAGATCTATTTCAGAGAGAATAGCCAAAAATTAGACACAAGAAGGATATTTAACGCTTCATTCCACTAAGATAGGATGCAATGTTCAATAAGCACTTTGTAATGCATGCACCACACCAATTTGTGACTCATTTGTTTCGCAAGTGTATACGGAAAATAATATACACAAAGAGACACTCTTCTCGAATGGAAAAATGGCCCTGTCATGCCAGATCTTTAGGCAACCAGACGAGTTTATTTACTCACTGATATTGTGCAAAAATCAAGTCAAAGAAAATTAGAAGCCACTCACTGACAGTGGAAAGGTTCAGATAATGCCAGAGGCACACTTCTATCTTCTATGTGGGCAGAGGGAAAAGGGAGGGGGGGGGGAGCCAAGGAGAGCGAGATAGAGAGAGAGATGGAGGGAGAGAGAGAGAGAGAGAGTGAGAGAGAGAGAGAGAGAGAGAGAGAGAGAAGACTTTAAAAATTAATGCACTTTTAGAGAACCCAATAGACATTTCCGGACACAAATTAATGGCAAGACAGTTCCAACAAGTGCTGATATAGATCTGTAGCCTCGTGCAGGTAGGAGGAAAATGGTAAAAAAAAAAACTGTCTTTCGAAAGGAAGCTTTTGCAGAATTCATAGATCTTTTTGTTTTTCAGATTGTGATAATATGGATTCCTTCAAACTGAAAAGAACATGACTGACTCAAGAATGTGAGATGAAAAGCCATATCAAGTTGCTGATATCCAAGGAATAACTAAAGGTATAAAATAATAAATCTCCAGTCCAAAGGAGAGTAGTGAAAAAATATATATACATTTATGATATGTACATCAAATACACTGTAAACTGGTAATCGTGCCTCTTGCAGTACTCTGTAGAGTTTGGAACGTTTTCTCTGATAATATGTTCATTCTACACACTAAGACAAACTCTTCTCTATTTTTATGCACATCTTATTTGGAATCAGCTGTCGATTTCCAACATTAGAAAATTAGCATAAAACAAACATTTACTCCAAGATTATCATGCCAGTAACTACTTTACCTTGTCGTCCCTCGACTCTTATCCTTAACCTGGACTTTAATGAAGGGAGCTGAATGAATTAAACCTGCGTGATCGCTTGCTCGGAGATTCGCTGCAAGTGACTAAGTGTACATGTCCTTTTTGGTCGAGTGGACAATGAGGATCTTGTGTCGTGGTGACATGGTGGAGAGTCGTCGATTGACAGCCAATTGGGAAAGGGAATGTGGGCCGGAAATATAGTTCGTTCACCGAGGCGTGATCACGGTTTAGTTGGATTTTCTCAGCTATTAGGAAATATAGAATACAGTGTCCTGAATTTTTGCATGCAGTCTTACAGTTATCATGACCCTACAAATCTTGAATTTGAAGTCTCTGCACAGCACCGTTCTTTCAAAGCGGCGAATTCCTTTGATCTTTTCTGTTTTCAATTTCATAGGCCCCAAACTTATAGATGTTTACAGTATACGTGTGTTCCAACATGATCTGTCACTTCTCGTTTCCCTGTAGTTGATATAAATTCCTAAATATAGTAACAATCTGTGGTGTATTGCAGTGACGTAGCATCACGTTACGGACTTGTGGTTTGCTTTACATGTAAATGCATTTATTGTTCCTTTCCTGTAAGACAAAGCTACTACAGATTCATGACTTATCATTATTGAAAACAGCCTTCTAGTTATGCTAAACGGTAACATCCTATGAAAGCTAAAGTTTGTAAAGTAGCTAGGCTTTCCAATCTGTAAATAAGTTGTGAGAAATGTACATATCGAGATACTAGATATGACCACCCTTGCCCTTCTGAGTCCCTGTCATTGCAGGAGCGTGGCCTTGTGGGTACAATGATCAGGCTGCGGACTTGGGACAACCTTAGGCCCATTAGAAAGGTTAGCCCTATAAAGTTTTGTTGTTGTTGTTGTTGTTTCAAAACAGGCAAGAACTTTTCGATGTTTTTTAATGTTTTATCATCTCAGTCGCTTTCTGAGTCGGATGTCTCCATTGGATTGATGACGATATTCGGTTGAATAATTTAATGAAGGCCCTAGTTTTGCCAGTATTCTTCCTCCAACCGCAGTACATGGTCCTCGCACTTGGAGAAAAATTCTGCATCGACCTGTTTTCAATGCTGCATGAGTTAGATTTTGGATGTCTGTCAGTTTGAAGTTCTTGTTCTCCAATGTTCCGCATCGTATTGATTTTGATGTTTAAATCCACGATGAAAGGAATTCTGAAATTGAAAGATCTCTGACAACGCCTCTGACCTCTGTGTTGGCCTACCAGTGAACAATCACGAGAGTTTGTTTTTAAACTCACTTTAATCACGTGCTGTACCACATTTTACTGGGGCTCAAAACCATATGTTAAATTATTACAGTAAACCACCTAAATGTTTACCCTTGTCGGTGCACTCTTTATTTATATACCGCAAATAAACAAACTCGAAAACTACTTTAATAATTGCCGGGGGAAAAATCTGGGTTAGGGTCATTGCAAATCTAAGACTTCACGCCAAATTACATTCAAATACCATCGACGGTTGCAACGCTACGAGTAGTTTTCTGTGATCATGCCTCGGTGAACGGACTAACTAAAAATAGCTCAGGCAAAGTGGCCTTTTAGCATTGTTCAAAAGCGGACTATGGCCTGAGCAGGAACGATTTTGTTTTATTTGGAAGTAATAGGCCTACATTATTCTATTCTAAAAATCTTCATATTCTACAAATCTTCATAAAGTCTTATACACTTTGTAAAAATTGTACATTATAAAATTAGCTGAGTTTTAATGATTTCCAGCGTGTGGACGAGTTACGTAATGCGTCTAGATCTAGATCTGAAGTCCACTATTTCGTGTTGTTGTTTTTCTCTCTACAATTTGCGAGTACTTAAGTCATGTCGTATTTCGCATCTGGGTGTAAGAGGAGTGGCCAGCCAGCAATAGGAAGATTTTAGCTAAAAGCAAACTCCATAGAAAATAAAAATAATAACAGTGATAAATGAAATTAATTGTTATAAAGACGTCAAGTGTAAAGTCTACATTGTGGAAAAAAAAATTGTCCTTGCAATCCCCGCATAGTAAATAATTGGTTTAATATACATTTTTAAGGAGTTAGAATATTTTCACATAATATGTAGCCAGACCCAGATGAAGAGGAAATACAAACTGTCAGAGAATGAAACATTGCTGACCTTTTCACTAGTCTAAGTCTATGAAGGCAGGCACAAAATGTCCAAAACTGAATTTATTGTTGAAGTCAAGAATTGGTGCAATTTATGTGTACATGAAATTTTAATTCCCACTTCTTAGTTTTGAGGAGATGTGACTGACTTGAATTAAATTAAATAAAATACCGAGTCACGACAATAAAGGTTGCATTAAGTTTGCTACAAGTGTGTAGGTGACAATGAACTTATCTTTTTTCTGTAGATCTTTCATACATAATTCAGTCTTGAGGAGACATTATCATCTGTGATCAATTCTTCAAACTGTAAATTTTATGCCGGTGAAAGCCACAGAAATTCAATAGTTTAAGATCCTTTTCATTTTTATTTGGTGGTCAGTATGACGATCACAATTATAAAAGTACCAGCATTGTGAATTTTTTTCATGTTCCAGTGGAATATATTTTCCACTGCCTTTTTTTTTTCACAGACTATATGTCACAAATCCCAGACTGGGAGATGTAATAGTTTATGACAGGACGACAATCACGAACAAACAAGTTTAACACTTAACAAAACAACCCATCAGACTCACACATTTATTAAACATAATTATACATATAATAGCGCAATTACATACATTATATTATTGAAATGACTGCCGTACAACGGCCTTATTCTCACACACACTCTACCTCGGATCCACAATCCGGTAGTTACTCCTAAAGGCACTTCGGCCTCAGCCTCTCCCCTCAGGGTCTTAATAGTACATTAAGGATTCACTGGCACCGCAGTCTCTCAACATCACCTTCCTATTGCCATACAACTTATCAGTTCACTCGCCCATCATCATGGCAATAATATAGTATCTCATTCACTCTCATATCTACGTCCCTGTCCGTGGCCTGACTGCCACGACTTTATGTGCTTCTACTGTCCTGCACTGACAGCCTCACTTCTGGCCTATGTGTGGCCTCCGGCCCTATGCTGGCCTATCACTTGTGCTCATCGAGGTGGCTCTTCGGCCCGTCCCCGACACCTATAAGAATAACATTACATTGGTATAATACCCTACCATTTCTATTCACTCCACCTCTCCTTACAATCCATGAAGCGTACACACACTAGTTCACCTTTCACTCACCACACATCTTACGGTAACACACCTCCATCGGCGTACACACTACTCACTCGCGCTACAAATCCATGAACTCACTTTCATCTATCGCTCGTGGCGCACATTGCTATATCCAATATCAAGGACTTCCACATTCCTCACATATACTTATTCACATCATGGTAATAGACGAATATAATATAATACATCAATCATAATAATCAATCAACGTTCTACATACCAGTCATTACTGGAAAGACTCTCTCACTAGTCTTCTCGACTGCTCCCTTTATGTCCGCCCGATGGGCTCTTATTCACAGGTCCGATCCGTAGGACCTTCTAACTTGCAGTGATAGTAATATCGCGCTTTCGCCTCATTCAGACCCCCCCCACTACTCACAACAGCACGCTTAACTTGCTGTCTACTGTGAGCCCTTCTTACTCTACACCCGCTCTGTAGCAATCCCCTTAATTGCACTCACTCCACTCGTGACACTATATATTTTTACAAGAATAGGATTAATGTGCACACTGGGTTATGTTTGCTTGAACATATATCGGTGTAATCATCTATGTCTCGGTATTTAGTGACAAGTACCAAAATACATGATTTGGTATTTTGTCTCTCTTTCTCTGTCTCCTTCCATCCATACTCCTTTTCCATCTCAGTCTCTGTTCCTTGTTATTGGCCTTACAAGTATGTGGTTATCAATGAAAGTATACAGTATGCTTTCCAATCCTCAAATTTTATGCACACCTTAACAAAACGATTTAATTTACACAAGGAACAAAATCTGAAATACTTTATTGAAACTGATTTCTTAATGTTTTATTCAATGTTAAATCATTGCATGAATAAAGGAAACCTGACAAAATAGAACAACCTAACATTATTACAGAAACTTACAACACCTATGTGTACATACTACCACATGACACTGATGTTGACAGGGCTAAGGATATGCACATAAATGCAATCAAACCACAGAAAATATTTCATTCTTACATCAAGTGACAGTATAAGAACCACAGCTGGTCAGAAGCAATCATAATAGAAATTTATACAAACTCCTAAATGGGATATATTCTTACTTTTCCAATCAATCAAGATTTGTAGAGAAAACAGTTGATTCTGACGAAGTGACATCATGTGACAAAGAGAGAAAAACATGCATGTTACTGTAAATCCCTTTTTCATCATCGTGATTAAGGAACATGAATACAGACCATTACTATTGCTTTTGGAATATGAAAAAGTCCATTCAATATATAGGTCTGAAAGAATTTTTACGCGCATATAATCATTTACAAATAAATTCTTACATTTCCATGTGCGAGTGAATTCTTAATACAGGTCTCAAACAATTCTCAGGTCTAATGAATAAATTCTGAGATTTCCATGCCTGAGTGAATTCTTCGATAGAACCTGCGTGCCAAAAAGAATAACATGCATACATGTATGGATAATTTCTCAGATTTCCATGTGTGAGTGAATTCTTCGATAGAATCTGCATGCCCAAAAGAATAACATGCATATATGAATGAATAATTTCTCAGATGTCCATGTGGGAGTGAATTCTTCGATAGAATCTGTATGCCCAAAAGAATAACATGCATATATGAATGAATAATTTCTCAAATTTCCATGTGTCAGTGAATTCTTTGATAGAATATTATGTAGGTCTGAACGAATTTTTAGATCTACATGTTCATAAAAATTCTTAGATTTCCATGTTCGAATGAATTCTTAATATTAGGTCCAGAACAATTTATTCTTCTATCTACTTACAATGTACGGATAAATTCTTAGATTTCGCTGTCTGAGTAAATTCTTCAGTAGAATCTACAGATCGGAAAGAATTCTTAGCTGCAGACGTACGAATAAAATCCTAGATTTCCATGAATGAGTGAATTATTCTATATTTGTTCGTTCCAAAGAAGTTTCAGGTGTCCATGTGTGAGTGAATTCTTCGATAGAATAGTTCTACATAATCATGTGCGAATAAGTTCTTAGATTTCCATGACCGAGTGAATTCTTCAGTAGAATTTACAGGTCCGAACGAATTCCTAGATGCATAATGTACGTTTTTTATGTAGTGGTGTAAAATCTCAGGTGAGAATACATGTGGATTGGGTCAAAATATTGGGCTTTTGAAACTACATGTACAGTAAAACAAACCGTTTGAATTAGCATGATTATGTCCATAAAGTTGCCTCATCTCGAGGGTTGTAAAACAGAGTCATTTTTTGAGAGTAGACAGGTTACATGTTAAGTATTTTCAAGATTGCATTTTATCAGTAGCGGTGGTCAATTATACTCCCACACGAATTCAGTGGAGCTCATGTAGCAAGACTAAGTACCTTTGCAATAATTGAAGTTGAACACAGTTTTAAGTTTTCAAGGTCGGGTCCCTTTCAATATCAATTCTGCAGCTCTCCAGCGCTGCGAGTTTAAAGATTTCATGTTTGTGTTTTACTTGTTCTTGTATTCATTTGCTGTTAATTAATTTCATTAAGCGATTGATTGTTTCTTGGTCAAAAACATTTTTTGCAATGTTTTTTTTTCTTTCTCTGTGCAAACCGTTGACATGTAAATGAAACAACTGTGTTTTGTTTTTTTTTACTGCAAAATATTTTGCAACATTTACTATTAACTGGGCTTGTAATTATGATATTATTTTGATTGTCTGAGGTTTACATGGTATACACTTCTATGCTGGCCTTTTCTATCTCATTTATGCCTAGAGGTGGAAAGAAGTACAAAGAGCGAAAAGAACCCTTCATTAGGAATGGTTCTGTAAAATTAATTCTCCTCATTTGACAAGGCGGCCTGGAATAGCAGGCATATTATTGCAGCAAGCAATGCAATGAGATAATCTGACGAAGGCTGTAAGAGATTTTTTTTTTTCAATCGCTCGAGGAAAGAGGGACATTAGTTAATTGCAACCAAAGAAGTGAGGGGGGGTGGGGGTGGGGGGAATGAGAATTTTTTAGGGGAAGGGAGCTGAGCAATCAGGACGTAACTTGTTTGCGGTTTTTGACTGGGTATTTCAGCACCAGGAGAATCGATCACACAAAGAATCGTTTTCTCGAATGCTCAGATAATTTAAAATGTGTGCCTTCCGTGTGGCTGACATGAGAATTTCGGACAATTTAAGAAGATGCAAGAAGTGAAGAGAGTCTGGTTTTGAAAGGGGAATATTAAAAAGAACAAACTTTGATGAAAAAATGCATTGTTAAAATGACAACCTCTGATTCAAATGAGATGATAGATGGTTTGAAATGATTTCTTGGATTTTGTATCGAAAAAGTATCTCCCAATGACAAGTCACACGCATCCACCTGGTTTCAGTTTTTATCATATGATTTAGAATGTTCAACTGCATCACGTGCCAAGTTTCAGAGACAAATTGACAAACTTTTGACTCAAGGCGGTTTAGGGCAGACAAGTAAATTACATGTTCTGTTGTTGTTGTTTTTTCATTTTCGTCATGATTGTGTTTCTCCCTAAGATGAAATGAACCTTGACATAGACTTACTTGCCTTACTGGAGGGGTAGCCTGAATTGGTCATTTAAAGGATGCAAAATAATATTATATTATATAGCATTGATTCGTTTCTTTTGTATTTGTTCATTGTCACTCTTATTTTGCTGTATGGTGTAAATCTAAAAAAAAAAAAAAGGAAATAAAATTGTCACAGGTGATAATAATTATATATTTTCTTACTTCAGATGTGTGTCTCAGTCTTTGTACATTGTGACTAGATGAGCCAGTAGAACGTGTGAAGATTTATTATAGCAAATTAATGCTGACTCCCCGTGCATCAGCTGATTGTTTGCTACTGGTCGGGTCTACTTCTTTCAAATTATGTCTATCAGCTTGCTTTTCCCTTCTCTTTATAGAATAAAAAAACAATCAAGCCATAAAGAGAAAACAATGAAAATTAACAAGGCAGGAGAAAACGCACATTTGAAAAAAAAACCCACTTGTATGAGTCTTAATGTAGGTTGAAAACAACTAAAACGAAAATAAGGAACAGTTCTGGTGAATGTGTGGTAACGAGCAGCAAATCTGAGACCACTGCTCTGTACGGTTGACTCTTTTAGTACCATCACGCCACTGACAGAGGAAATAAGTCATATCGATTATGTGCTTACCTATATGAAGCCTTAAAATTCATAAGTCTGTTGTCTCTATGTACATCGTGCATTTGAACTCAATATGACTGGTTACCTTAATCTTAATGATAGATTCACAGCTGGGGCCCAAATTGCATGTGTCCGTAATGACTTTCTCTACTGTAGTTGTCGACTTAAAAGTAAAGAGTACTTAGTAAAATATGAAGGCAATTGGTTAATTTTCTATGTTTTAGAATTAACTGTCAATAATGCAGTTTAGATTATCAGGTCTGCTTAGAAATGTTTACAAAAATCTTTTTTACTCCCCATGGGCTGAAATTTCAGTACTATAATAAATGAACTATGAGCTCCAATGATTAATGCATACTTTTAGATATTCATGAGATGCAATCATGCTTCGCTAATAAAGTATATAATGAGAGAGAGAGAGAGAGAGAGAGAAAGAGAGACGGGAGGGAGGGGAAGAGAAGCGGTGGGATGACAGACAGGGAAAGAGAGAGGAGGGGGGGGGGGCTGAAGTATGCTTATCCCAGGCAAGGCCAGGAGCCTCACTTAGCCTGAAAAAAAAATGAATTATTTTTATATCACTTACAGTTCTGCTTTGGTTCAAGCAAAGACAAAACTCTCTTTACTCTTTACCATTATTACTGAATGAAGTAAAATTGGTCACATCCGTCCATACATCATGGAGCAAGCCGAGAAGGTCCAAAAAAACAAAAAAGCCTTAAAATGGTTAGGGCGCCAGGTCTATTGCAACAGCTCATATCCTGGTGTTGAACTGTCGGGTCATTCCATCGCACTTGGCGAGTGAAATCATTCAATATTGCTGAATGTAAAACCCGCCGTCCTGGTGTGGAAGAGCCCCCCCCCCCCAACACCCACCCATCCCCCTCTGGAAAATCAAAATTGCTTCCACTGTACTTAGACAAAACAGAAGTATGAGAAGTTTGGACACTGAACAGTTTTGTTTCTTTTTTTTTTTTACTTCATCAGGCATCATTTTTTATCATCACTTTCTAAATATTTCTATGAAGATTTTAAAGTAGAGCCACCAAACACCTGCCACGCCCTCCCCTGTCCTTCAACTGTTTTACTTTAAATCTTTATTATGGGATGTTTCTCCATCTTCGTCGAGTTAAATAGTTTGTTGTTGCCGTTGTTGTGTTAACTTGTGATGCTTTTTTTTATCTCTGTGGGTAAACAGAAATATCTCCAAGGTCATGGATAGGTCATCAGGCTTTTTGTGATTTATACCTCTTTATGGGTTCATTCTTCCATCCATCCATCCACCCCTCCATCATCCATCCATCCGTCTGTCTGTCTGTCTGTCTGTCTGCCTGTCTGTCTGTCTGCCTGCCTGCCTGCCTGCCTGCCTGTCTGTCTGCCTGCCTGTCTGTCTGCCTGCCTGCCTGCCTGTCTCTCTGCCTGCCTGCCTGCCTGCCTGTCTGTCTGTCTGTCTGTCTGCCTGCCTGTCTGTCTGCCTGCCTGCCTGTCTGTCTGCCCGCCTGCCTGTCTGCCTGCCTGTCTGCCTGCCTGTCTGTCTGCCTGCCTGCCTGTCTGTCTGCCTGCCTGTCTGTCTGCCTGCCTGCCTGCCTGTCTGTCTGTCTGCCTGCCTGCCTGTCTGTCTGCCTGTCTGTCTGTCTGCCTGTCTGCCTGCCTGTCTGCCTGCCTGCCTGCCTGCCTGCCTGCCTGCCTGCCTGTCTGCCTGCCTGCCTGCCTGCCTGCCTGCCTACTTTTCTATCAGACATTATGCCTATACAGGTAGTAGTTTGCATATTTACTTGTGTTTTAAAATAGTCAGAAGTTGTAACTTAAACAGTGTGATTTAAGCAGAGGGTTTCATGAAGTAAATAGCAACATATCGGACCCAAACTGTAATTAGTGATGCGAATAATTTTTGATCCAAAACTTCAAGGTGCAGTATCGTGGTAGTATCCTGTTTGTTTAGAAACTCTAGTCAGTATATGGGGTGGGGGGGACCTAGATTTCGAAATTTGAACATCCTCTTTCTTGAAACTATTATTCAGCGCTCTCCATTTTTTGGATTTGTTTTGTACCGAGAATGTGTATAACATGCATTTGTGCAGGCAGGTTTGTGAATACAAACTGCTTGTCGTATCCTGTACTAGATTACTTGCAATCTGAACCCCCCAAAAACAAGAGAAAACAGGCTTTAAATGCAGCCTTCCACTTTGTTGAATCAGCAACTCATGACTGATTTCTTTATTTGTTTAAGTTTCTATCCTGTTACATTTTTCCCCTCACGACGGTCCGTTGACCAACAGCCTGATTTGTTTGTTCCGTTTCCTTTGCGTTTCATTATATCGTTTCTAAAGTATTTCCAGAGAGTATAGATTTATACTCTCTGGTATTTCTTATGCGCAGTTTTGCAATATGCAACTTTTACTTTTTGCCACATTTTGACTTTTGCATTGTTACGACCCCACAGTTTTTTAGTTGTTGTTGTTGCTTTTCAATATAATATTTCGTCAATATCCCTCTAATTTGACATTTTTGGCAGATCTATACACTGTCCAGTTCATAAGGATGGAGGGAGAGCACGATTTGTAAACGCGATGGTATTGCTAAGCCAGTTTTGTACGTGACATGGTCGGTAAAGGGAAAACATTACACATCTGTCAGCCAGCGTTTTTCAAATTGAAAAATGAGAACATTCTCAATCTCATGTTAAATATAAATTTTAAATGTTGCCACTATTCCCAAAATTTATTGAAATCACGTTACCGGTATGTGGCACGGCGACGACTTAAGAGGGATAGATCTAGCTGTTGCGTTCACATAAGAATAATAGGAAAGGGATATACTGTGCCGTAGATGTTATGGACAAACGTCACTCATTCCAGGAATAAAAATATGGGTGTGGCAATGTCACTCGGAGGATTTTTTTTTTATTGTCGTTACATTGTTCTGCTTGGCGGATGGCGGGAGGAGGTTGAAGACGATTCCTCCAGCATTAGATTTGACAGGCAGTTCATCGTAAAAACCTGTTTAACCACTCCCTTTCTGGCAAATATCAAACTCTTTGTTTCTTAATTGCTGAGGAAAAAAAAAAACACACCAGGACGCCACTCAAAACCCCGGAGTTCTGTGCTCTGTCAGTTATTGGGTATCTATTTCTCCAATTGGTACAGTAACTATTGAGTAAGTGACCTGACAATTAATACCCGGCCATGTTGATAATTATAACTTCACAGGACTATTACGCATACGTAGTTTTAGTTATTGCTGTTGTCTGTTTTGGTGTGGCAGAATCTGTGAAGAAAATTAATGTTCCTCTACCGCACTCAAGTCTTATCCAGTCATGTTAAGACAAGCAGAAAGAGCACCATAACAGCGACTCTTTACTATCTTAATATGCTACGTTTCAGTGACCCGGTATCGATCGGATTATTAACGGTCCCACGTAATAATTTTGTGAGAAAAATATGTGTGTGTGCCTGGAGAAAGGTACCAGTTGTCGCAAATTTTGGATTTTGAGATAAGGGCATATTCTTCTAGAAAATTCAATGCTGAACACGCTGCTTTTAAAATTTTAACAATATCTTAAGTAGTTTTGAAGATATGGCACATTTTTTGTAAGACAGGGGGCAAAAACAAACTTTTGAGAAAAACAGCTTCAACAGCACACTCCCATGACAGACTTTTTGGATATTGTTGGGGGAGCGTAGTTTTATTATAAAGGCAAATAGGGAAACTACTGAGTTGTGTTCACTGCTCAGCTCTAGCTTTCTATGTAAAATACTGCGCTCTTCTAACAAGATCCAAAAAACTTCCGACTTGGCGGTTTTTAGGGGACCGTGGCATGGTTACACGGTAAACTATAGATGAGCAGTGAACACTGCTCAGTATTTTCTCTATAACGGCTTTGTAATTAGTCCACGGTCCCCTAGCAACAATCACTTCAATATTACTTCTTGCAGAGTCACATGTTGTACAAATAATTAATAAAATAATATTTAATCATAAAATATTCCAAAATCCTTTTCATATGCTATTTAGAAATGCTTAAACATGTGTTTTCTGCTAGAAGTACATTTTCGACTAGTCACGACTTTTTCTACCTTTTCACCCCCTAGCTCAAAAATAGCTGTACCGACAACTGGTACCTTTCTTTAGGCGCACACGCAATAATTATCGAGAAACCTATGTTGGCGCATTCCACTTCACAATGTAGGCCTGCTATTATCATATGGTAATAGGAATAGTTTTTGAGTGCTTACAAAATACAACGATGCCGTGGGGGCTCTTTCAGGAAGAGACAGTTGCCACCAAAGTTCTGAAAATTAAACCAGCATTCAAACGCACCAAGTCTTAGTCTAAAAGCATACATATGTGACGTGTTGTCGTGATGAGTGGTGTCATATTTTCAGGTTCCTACCAATTGTGCAATGTTTCCCAGTGTTGCAAGAGTGCGGGTCTCCATTCAATCGCCCTGACGTAAACAAACAAACAAAAAAATTGTAACGAATGCAAGGCAACATAGTTGTATGTGCGTCACGTCTAGCCTTAAAGTCACACTGACTAAAAGAAAAAAAACGCAGGGTAAGATTGAAGTGTTCACTCTTGCGTAAATTGTTGTTTGTATGGCAGTATCCTCAGCTATTGATGGGGATTCATTTATTTCATAAAGAAATCAGAGACGCAAAGATGATGTAAGCCGGGCCGAATTTATAGAGGGACGGGAGGGGCAAAACAGATACATACCCGTGCCCCGTGCCAGGGGGTGTCTGCACTCTATACAAAAACATGATTGCATGTTTAACTTGTTTGTGTAAATTGTTGAGTCAGCTATTGTTATCTATGCAACAAAAGAATACATAGCAGCATAGATGTGTTCTTTGTAATTTCTCTTACCTAAAATTCTACTTGGAATTTTGCTGGTATGTAAATAATTTATATATTGGGAGGGGGGGGGGGGGAGGCTTCCAAGAACTGTGGATTTCATTAATAATTCATTAATGCAGTTTATTTGAAAATGAACAGTCTGTAGCAGGAATCATGTAGACCTAGATCTAATTTAGTTTTTCCACACCTGAGAGAGATGGTAACACAATGTAAGGACACTAGTGTTTCTTTCAGCCTGAACAAGAATAGAAAATGTTGCTCAGAAGAAGCGGGCGATAACTTGGACACGAGTATGAGGGGAAAAGAGGACCGCGTGCCCAGGTAACTCTGGTCTTAGGGGTTTTCAGGTTTTTCTGCTTTATAAGTGACTAGCTGAGGTCCCCGGCCCTGCCCGGGATAAATCGGTTTGAATATTGGTTTCAGTGGGTGGTTATTACTGTTTGTTTTTAAATAAGTCTTACTGCTCTGCCTTTGTGAGTTGACACCCTGCGCATCCCGTACAACAGCATGATTTGCGCACGGATTGGTGTGTTTGATAGTGAACACATCGCAGGAAGTGATAACGAAACCTTAAAATGGCGAACCATGACTCGAAATAGATCTAAATGATGGCGAAACAATAAATTTCCAATAAAAAAAAAACTACACCGATTTGAGACTTCTATTAAAAACTGTGCACCCTTACATCCATTCTGATGCACCATATAAAATTTGAAGTCTGAGTGTTGAGTGGTTCAGAAGCCTTTTGCAACGAAAAATCTCAAGTCCACAAATATATATAGTATAGATACACTGAAGGTTGCACAAAATGAATGACTGGGTTGTGCTTGTGGAAGGAACTGTCTATTACCAAAAGGTCAGACAGCCAAGTCATGCTCTAAAGGAATGTCGTTCTCATGTGTTTCAGTGACCCGGTTCAAAACAAGACTAAATGACATGACACATTTGTCCGTCTGATATAATCATTTTGCTCTGTGCTACAGTAGGCCTCCAGACTGGACAGTCTCAACGAGCCATAATGCTGTTGTCTGAGCAAGGACCGTCAGGGAAGGGCAACAAGAAAACAGAGTATAGGAGATCACGTTCACTTTATTGGCTGAGTTTCCTGTCCTTAAAAAAAAAAAAAAAAACTCACCAAAAACCTGGCATAAGAACCAAACATTGCTCAAGCTGCAAACAAAGAGGGAAACAGATCTCTTTTGACTAAGAGTTAATATCAGTAGTGACCATTATGTTTATTAATCGTGGACAAATTTTCTAGTGAGAATAAATACTCTGTTTAGTGTACAATGACAATGTTAACCCATAGCCTACTACTGTCACTAGACCATTAAACTGTCCGGTTTCGTTCATTCTTTGACTGCCAGAGCAAACCAAATCAGCTTTCCAGACATGTAATTATGTATACATTATGGGGGTTTCTAAATCAAAGATAGACTTAAATACTAAATTTGTCTGATGAAGACTTCTTGCAGTTCCAACGCACTAAGTAAGGACACAGAACTCTTTCTTGACAGTAAAAGGGTTAACATCATGCTAGCAAAAAGAAGAGAAGAGAAAAGCCAGACAGAAACGCTCCTGGAAGACGTAAACAAACATTCTACCGTTCATCACATTATGACATTTGACCCTGTAGCGTTGAGATACTGCACGGTAAATGCTGTGTTTTGCCAGAGTAGGAGTGCGTAAACATTAACATTATTTTGCCATTAATCTCACATGACATTTCTCAGTTACCAGAAGTAGAAGCTGTCACGAGTGGAGTGAGCGAGATTCAAGGATTACGGGGGCATGGAAGTGAGGGAATGACTCACGGGATAGTGAGGCTGCTCACCTATATTGACTTCTGTTAGTTAACGTTAAAGCGTGAAATGTTGTGAGTTGGGGGGTCGGCATGAGGCGAGAGCGCTGTACTGACAATCACTGCAAGTTAAGAGGTCCCAGGGGACAGACGTGAGATCAGAGCAGTCGGGAGATTGTTGTGTGTTTTCCAGTGATGACTGGTAGGTTGAACTGTGATTTATAATTATGATGATTGATGTATTATATTCGCCTATGACCATGATGTAAATAAGTATATGTGAGGAATGTGGAAGTCAGTGATTACTGTGTATAGAAATGTGCGCCATGAGCGATAGATGTAAGTTAGGTTCATGGATTCGTAGCGAGAGTGAGTGCTGTGTGGTACGGTGGAGGTGTGTTACCGTAAGATGGGTGGTGAGTGAAAGGTGGACTAGTGTGTGTACGCTTCATGGTTTGTAATGAGGGGTGAAGTGGTTAGAAATGGTATGGTATTATACCAATGTAATGTTCTTCTTGTAGGTGCCGGGGTTGGGCAGAGACGCCACTCGCGGTGAGCGAACTAGCACAGTGGATAGGCCAGCATAGGGCCGAAGGCTACTCATAGGCCAGTGGAGTGAAGCTGTCGCGCAGGACAGTAGGAGTGCATGAGTCGTGGCAGTCTGGCCACAGACAGGGACGTTGTATAGAACTGTTAATGTGCTATTAAGATGTACTACTGTGATATTGATATACTACTGTGCTATTGAGATACTAATGTGAATTGAACTATTAATGTGCCATTGCCATGTTGAGGTGCTATTGGAATGCTAATGTGTTATTGCCCTAGGAAGGTGCTATTGAGAGACTGCGGTGCGAGTGAAATATTGTGCTATTAAGACATTGAGAAGAGAGGCTGAAGCCGAAGTGTCTTTAGAAAGTAATTACCGGGTTGTGGACCCGAGGAAGAGTGCATGTGGGAATAAGGCCGTTGGACGGTAGTTAGATTCAATAATATAATGTATGTAATTGCACTTCTATCTTTATCTTTATGTATAATAAATGTGTGAGTCTGATGGGTTGTTCTGTTAAGTGTTATCCGTGTTCGTTCGTGATTGTTGTCCTGTTATAATTATTACATCTCCCAGTCAGGGATTTGTGACAGAAGCCAGGTCAGAATTCCCAAGGAATAACGTCTTAAAGGGCATATGAAAACTTGTCAACAAAGCCATAGAATTTTAGCAGAGGATTCAAAAGAAAAAAACCCCACCAATTTCGATGAAGCGGAACATTAAGCTTACTTAGCACAGTCTACGAAGTGCAAAAAAAAAAAAAAAAAAGAAGCCTCGATAATATATATATATATATATCGATGAATGCCTGCTCAAAGACCGTATCGCAAGTTTTGTAAATTTTGCAGGAGAGCGATTTGAAAGTTTGACATGTATCAAAAATCTGTTACGGCCTTAATATCCTCATCAATAATTAGGTCAATTAATTCGATAATGGAATTCGCATCATGTCAAAATGTAGAACTTACCAAAGCAAAACAGAATATGCCAAAAAAAAAGATTTTTAAAATTCGAGTTACGGCATTTGTGCAGGCACCCTTCAATATTATTATGTAGAGTAGAAGGGGGTGTCTGAATAGTTGAATTTCTACATTATCCAAGTTCACTACAGGCCTGTACGTACACCCAGGAAAGTCAAGTTTTAAGCACAGCTTCATTCAGATCTATTCAACCCTGTATGCTTCATTAAAATTGGGTTCATTATGCGCAACACAAGACGGCCTGTTTAAACAACAACAACAAAAATCGAGCCGATTGTTACAGAGCTTCAGCAAATCAATACTTCTTCGCCCTTAAAGCTGAGCGGCCTTGCATCAGGTTTAGCACAACAAAGTATAAATCATCCTATATTTTTGGAGATGACGAAACATACTTTATCAAAGACTATTTAAACAGCCTTTTACGGGAAAACCCAATAAATTGAATCGGCTGTATTTCCGTCAGGCTGTTCAAAGAAAGGTTTAAGTGGTATTCCCCATACTTTACGTGTACACTGAGATAATATTTATTATATCAATACGTTATTTACCTGTGTAACGTTTACAGACTTCGGACTGACATTCATCAAGCACGTCTTTCAGGTAAATCTGGCTGTGCTCATATTCTTAGAATACTTTTTCCTACTGTCAAAACTAAGCCACTTTCTCATATCAGTTAACACTTTGGCTTCAGGAGGGAACGAAATGTTCTAGCTTGGGGAGTACGTGTGCAATCGTCAGTGTTGTTATTGGCAGCATTTGGATTTTGGCTAGTGTAGCCGAACAACTGATCTTACTGTAATGGCCACAGGTTTGTAGGGCTACGACATGGTGTGGACCACAACAACCACTTGCACTATGGCACTACTACCACAGTGGTACGTCTACTCTGCCTCGGTATGGAAACAGATCGGATATATGCTTAAAACAAACTTTTGCAGGAGGTACAAAGAACAATTTCCCGTTGCGCCCCGCTTTACCCTTTGTAAGTTAATTATGTCATACAAATAATGACTCAGATAGAAAGACAGAGCATATTCAATTCATAAAGCGTTGTCAATAGGGATTTTAACCTAGACTGGCAAATACGATCTTTGTCTGTAATAAGGCAGTTAACTTGTTTGTAAAACAGAGTTCAAGTTCAAGTTTAGTTTATTATAGGCCTGGCGGCCAATTCAAAAATATTTGACTTTTAGTGCTTCCAGGCAATGCTGTCGAAATGATAGTTTGATATGTAAAACAGAACTCATGGTTATTGCACTGTCTTTATTATGGTGTTCCTTTAGGCACGAAACTGAACTGCAGCTCGTCAGCGCTGCTCCCCGCTCTGAGTGGTATAAGAGAATCCCATGGTTATAGGTAAGAACAATGACTCGAATTATGATTAACTCTTTGTGTGCCATGAATTTTTCCACATTTGCCGAGACAAAGAAAACAGTAGGAGAAATGAACGAAGACTGACTACAGCAACATTTATGAACAGAAAGCTGACGTTCTTTCTTTCGGAAATAAAAAAGACCAGCAGTCTTGTGCACCAATACATTCGTGATTGGCACAAACGTGACCAGCGGAAGAAATGATTCATCGGCTATTGGCACACAAAGAGTTAACTGAACGGATATAAAGTTTAATCTTCCTCCAGAAATTGCCCTGACTATTTAGATAGATCCCAGCCAGCATTTCATGGCCGATCCGACACAGATTTGTTTAGCATTTCCATGGGATTGGTAGGGTGACCGTAGGAGTGGATTTCCTACATCAAATCGACGCCGGCACGATGTTGTAAGCCACGGTCCCCAACCAGAACAATGCCATCCCTAAGAGCAAACTTGAGATCAATCCTAGGCTTCAGACGGTTATAGAGTTGCTGGCTTTGTTCATTACTGGCAGTGTCGCAGAAGAATTTCTGGTCAACATTGTAACAAAGCTTGGATCTCGCCCTACCCTGAGGTGCCAACTAACACCTTGAATATAATACACACATAGCTCGATGCTATCTTCTTGGCCTGGATACAAATTTAAACCCTTAACTTTCAAAACTTACGGCAGTTTTTTCCTCGTTTTCATAACATAGACTACAAATATGATTGTGCACCGTTTACTGATAATTTAGTATACAATTGCTTACATTCCAGCGCTCACCTCTCCTGGAGATTTGTCCAGGCTGGCACAACAGTCTGGTTGTTTGTTTGGAGATGATAGCTTTCTTGAGCTCATTGGAGGTTGTTTGTTTGGAGATGAAAGCTTTCTTGAGCTCATTGGAGGTTGTTTGGAGATATGTAACATTTTTGCATGTTACATAGTCCATGCAAAATGAGTATAATTATTTGTGTAAACTGAAATAATATGTCTACCAAAGCGATACTGTTTTCGGTGTAGAGCACATTAAATCAGGACTGTTATTACCAGCGTGGGGCACATAACTGAACTTTTTCCAAGTCAATGCGTGAACATAAAATACTTTTTTGCTCAATATCTCATTCTTAGCGTTCTGTGACTTAGCTGTAACATAGATATATTCCTTTCATTGAAAACTTCGTCGCTTTAAAGACCACGACCCATGTGACAACGCTGTGTGACATACATATAAAGTTTCTTAACAAGAACGAAAACAACAAACACCATCCCCGCCCTCCCCCTCCCCTTTCCCCCTCCCCGCCAAAATCAAAACTGACTTTGCCATTTCCGAGTATCAGAGATATGAGTAACAGATCTGATTAACTAACCCCGAGACATGGTTTATTTGAACAGAGCTAGAAAACTGGGGAAATAAAATCGATAAAGCACTGGTGTTGACTGACCTCGTGTCGATTATACACGTGATAATCTGTAACATGTTGCCTTCCAAGAATCCTCAGACTGAAAGTGATTTCAATACGTGGCTTTTGTCAATGTTTCACTTGTGCCTACTGCATTCGTGATTGGGCACAGTTGTTTTGACTTGGAGCAGAAAAATGTTGGTTTCTTTAACTAATGGATTTTGCTCTTCTTCCAGGCTTTTGATTCCTGTGTGCTATTGGTTTCATCCAGAGCTCTCTACTGTTTGAGGACCTCGTACAATTAATGCTGGCGATCAATGGAATATTTATATGAACTTCAATAAAATTGAAATCCGGACCGTCATGCAACACCGTGCTGTTATTTTAACTCAAAAGTAACTCAAACATCCAGCGAAGTCTTTGACGTCAAGAGATACCAAGGGATTGTCTAAATTATTGAAATACCTTCATGCAAACGTCCGAATTGATGACGAGGGAATGAACTCGATCCCCTGAGCCCAGATATGGAGCGACTGTGCGTTACCAAGTGTGACAAGCTTAACTGCGTTCAGTGGTCGAATTCAGTGTTCATGCGTTAAAGCGACAAATGTACCAAAGCCCTAATCTTATTTTCTGTGTTCTTTCAGAACAAATATGAGCTCTGTTACAGATGAGATTGAGGCGATCCTTCCAAGTATAACTCTGGAACAGCTTACAGAAACTGTAAGAGATCATCTCAGTCGCCAGAGAGGCAGAGCGGACGCCAGATTTCTCAAAAATCTATTGAATGGACACTCGATTCATCCTGAGGACTGGAGGCCATATGTTGTATTCGATTCCTCTACTAAGTGAGTAAATCTACTAGTGCACTGAGTCAAGCCTGTTTTTGTTTTTTTTTTGTTGTTGGTTTTGGCTCAATCAACTTTCAATCAACTAACGAGATAGACTTGCTTCGTAAAGCTAGAAGTCCCCGTCAGCTTTGTAGTCCACAAGAAGGAGACAAAGCAGACATGACTCACTGGGCTGTCCGCCTAAATAAACATACAAAATTTAATACATGTAATAAGGAATTTAAAAAAAAAATTAAATGGTGATTTCACCTATTTAGCGACGTGTGGCTTTCAGGCAGACTGTATCGAATACTACCATCAACTTCAAAATGAAAATTGAAGGTGCCTAGAAAAAAAAATACAGATGAAAATGACTTTAGCCCAACTTGCTAAAGCAAAGGAGAGAGGTGACAATACACTGTTATTTTAGAACAAAGTCTGAACAATCCAGATTAGACCGTAACTTACGACAGACACTACCATGGAATAGTGTACAGTCACGGCACAGGTGTGACGTAATGATCAAAGTGCACAAAGTTAACGAAAGGATCGGCATTGACCTTTGACACAAAAAGTGACCCGTGTTCATGAGAACTTTGGCAGATTTGAACATGTGTAATTTCTCTCCCCCCCCCCCCCCCCCCGTCCCTATCTCCTTACACGTATCATTTGTATGAAAGTAAGTACGATTTGCTGAATAACTTTGTGAACATAATATAAAAATGAATGAATAAATAAATGAATTAATGAATGGATAAATTAATATGTAAATAAACAGGCCAGTTAAATAAATAAATAAATGAAAAACTGACTACATGCCCATAATATTTCGCGTGACTAACAGTTCCACCCTAAGTAAACGCACACTTTTCTCATGATACACCAATACGTGTTCATTTGACGAAAGGTTCCCATTCAAATACTACTGGTGGTCCATGGTGTTCGTAGCCAGCCTTGTGGTACCTATCCACGCTCAGCAATGAGGCTGCCACTCATATAACGAAAGCCACTGTGTGTTTATGACTTTCGCTTTGATAACAGATGCACCAAACGGCGACTGCTCTCCACTGACAAGACCTTTGGACTTGTTCTTTACTGCTGGAACAAAGATGCCGATGGTGCCATCAGCTCATGCAGCGGAGCCACTCACCAGTTCATGAAGGTAAAGATATAGAGCCGACTACTAACTCCAGCTCTATTTGTTGTTTGTCATTCCACTGAATGTTAAAGGGGGAAAAACTATCTTCAGTTAGTATAAGCAGAGAGTGTGTATGTATAGAAGGGTTTCACTGTTGGTCGATTTGCACTGCGAGACGCGCGAGGCTCTACGAAACCATTGTTAGCATGAAGCAGAAAGTAGGTCGCTGTGATAAACAATACCAGTTTGTGCATTTCCACGCGTAGTAAGAGCTTACAGACTGCTCTAAATAGTTCCATTCAACCCAAACATATGAACAAACCACAGTAAACACATTTGCACACAATCTTTGGTGAAGAAGGTGTCGTTCAATTCTTCAATTTACAATTCGTGTTTTGCGTGTCTTTTAATTTTTGAGACCGTGAAGAATTCTTAGCCTTATGGCCACAAAAAGAAAATAATCTTTCGTGCATGATCTGAGAGATAAACAGAACAGAAGCAAATCCATTTCAAGTATTAGAATGATATCCACAAGTGTACAAACCATACCTTAGCAAAACCATCACGTCATACTTTTTTTTAATCACTGACATAATTATCACATCAACAAAAATAAGACTACCCTGTTTTTCAACATCTCCATGTCTTGCAGGGCACTGTTGCAGCTTTTACCTCCGAAAATTCCAGTACGACTCGACTGTGGGAGAATGATTGTTTCTACGCGGATGGTAAGAATTCGAAGCCTCCTTCTGTCAGTGGTGAAACCCTTAAGCTGGGATTCCATGTGTACGGAAACGGAAAGGGCAACGGCATATCCTGGCCACATTGGTGGCGACTAGACTCCCATCTGGAGTGGGCATGTGGGTTGCTCGCCTTGGGACTCCGTAAGGGAGCCAAGGAGGATAAGCTTAACTCTAACACAAGGAAAACAAAGCATAAGAAAATAGCAGATAATCAACTAATCATCTTCCGCCAGCTTACATCAGGTTACACTATAGGCCATTATTATATCATATTGTATTGTGAGGCTTCGCACAATACTAGGTGAGAACTAACAATGAAGAGTCTAGAATAGGAATGAGCATGGGACAAAAAAAAAAAAAAACGGAAACGACAACGGAAACCTCAAAAACCCCTTCAAGTGGTGAAATACAAGGGTTTTTCATGTGTGCGGAAAAGCCGTTTCCTCTCTTTCTTGTTACTGCTTGAGGGATTTTTGCCGTTTCCGTTTCCCTACACATGAAAACCCAGCTTTACTGAATTGACTGTCTTTTTGAGCAGTGCAGCTTGTAGCTGAATACACCAATGCAGGTATGACCGTCTCTTCCGCAGTGGACGCATCAGTGGGTGGTCTCAGATCTGTTGGGCTTGTAGCGTTTTTCGATTCTTCGGGCCTGTCTTTCTTCAATTGCGTTCATCAATTTCTCTTCCCCCGTCTTGAGATATTCACGCAGGGTGCTTTTTCACTTTGCGTGATCACTGCGGTAAGAATTCGATTGGTTCAAGACTGCGGAGTCCATTCTTCGTTTCCACTTTACTGTGGATGAAAATAGAAAGGGGGATAAACTTCGTGAAACTTTTGGCGAACTTAGTTCTTGTTTCTTTCAATTCCACTTTTTGGAAAGCTGAGAAATTCGGCGTTAAACATTTGCGGCTTTAATATTATGATGAGACTTTAGAATACATCGGAAAAACACCTTGATAAGTGGCCACAAGGCATTTTAAACAAGTGTCAAAGTGTGGCATTTGTTATGCCTCTTCTACATACTAAACGATCTCCAGTTTTTTCGGAAAAACGGAGATAGGACAAACAAGAGCTTCGGTCACGTTTTGTTGTTGTATGTCTGACACATTTCCACTCATTGGATTCAACCTTCTTCACGTGGCGAGAACGTGTTGAAAGTTCCAGAAGTGGTACAATACTCTGAGCTCATTTAAGTATTTCAGCATTAGCCTCCCCTTTGCAGTCTTCTTCAGTGAAGTTTGAACGGATTAGCCTATAAGGCTAAGGGGGGGGGGGGGGGGCTCTGTGTCCTGGCAAAATAATATTTGTTTCAACAAGGCCACAGCTTGAGACATGCGCACACAGACACGTGACATAGACATTCTTTGCTGCTCCAGTCTAGGAATAGCCAGTCAGTCTGCGCTTGTTTCAGCAATAAAACAATACAATAGTATAATATACTTACCGTCAATTTCAAGCACCGCTCCAATTTCTCTCCATTTATCTGTCACGTAGTTTCTGTTGCAATAGAATTCATTTGATTTGTCATACAAAGCAGTGTATACTGCAGATATCAGTGCAGCCTCCATTGAAAGCCGAAAAGCCGAATGAAATTTTAGTGCAACAGTGAAATTTGAATCGGTAGACTTTTGTGAGGAAACAAGCCGAAAAGTCGAAAGGTTTTAGCCGAAAGCCGAAACGAGCCGAAAGCCGAAACGAGCCGAAAGCGGAGCTACTGCGCGCGTTTAAAGGTACACTGAGTAATTTTAATGCCTCTTCGGCTTTTCGTCAGCCGAAAGTGACATCATACGGCAAAAATGCCGAAAGCCGAACCGAATACCGAACCCACTGCGTTTGAGCCTGCCTGATTGGTCAGTTATACTTTCAAAATGCTGCAGAGTAAAGTGGTGCAGTCAGAACAGTAACAACTAATTGCCTGTGCCTACTGGTAGGGATGCAAACAGCAGTATTCTAAAGATGATATGATTTGATGAATTCATTAATGATTTTTTGTAGGTACTGTAGTGTGATGCACAAAGGTTTAAATAGTAAACCATATTGTATCCAGCCTAAATATACTTTTGCTTTGATAGGTTCAGCGTTTAATTTTGTTGTGTAAATTATTATCTTTGGAAACTAAAAGAGTATAATTATAGCATCATAGCTATGTTGTTTGAGATTTGTCTTACCTAAATATGGGCTTGGAGTTTTGCTGGCATGTATTTATGTGTTTTCATATATTTACTTCAGATATAGAACTCATTTAACCTTTTTCTATGTGTATAAAATCAGCTCTGGTTACATGACAGAATGTAAATTGGTGATTTGCCCTGAATTTTAATGTCTGTATATGAGCAACCCACCGAACCTGACGTGCGCCCCCCCCCCCCCCGCCCAAAAAAAAACCTCACTTAATCTGGCCCATGTATGTCATCGTGCACCTAGACGGCAGATCAAAGTCCTGCCCCAACTTAAAATGTTGTATCCGCCTCTGTAGTAGAGCGGGAGCTTAGAGACGTTACAGGCACATGGTGCAAGTGTATGTGTATCAGTTCTGTCATCGGATGCCTTTTACTTCATTTTTGCTCTGAGAAAAGTAACTAACAGGGGAAAAAAACAGGAATTGCTCATAATTTTGTTGACGTTTAATTCAAAGTTGTACGTCATGTTTACACGGTGTTCTGTCCTTAAGAAAAGTTCATGTTTATTCCTTTGTTATTCACAGCGCAAACCGCAGAGATTGGTGTCAAAAACTACAACACAAAAGCTGTGACCCTTCACCTGTGTGTGTAAACTGATGACAAACAATGCAGGTTTCTAAGTTAGTTACTGTTATTGCTATTGTTGCTGTACAGAGGCGTGTCCAAGATGGGGTAGGCATGGCACGTGCCCACGGCGCCACTTGAAGAGAGGCGACACTGACCATTGTCTAGACAAGCAACCATAAGACACTGAAACAATAATTTTATCAGGTGTAAAATAGGTGTTGTCAAGAACAGATTTAATTCGTAAATGTTTCCATTGACTAAATTTTTGTGAGAGAGCAGTGAGTAATTTTTACAAACGTAATTATTGTGCGAGCCAGCATAACTTGGTCTCGTAAACAATTTGTTTTGAACAGTTTTTTTCCTAAAAGATAGACAGAAGGTGTGGGGAAGGAAAGACGGACAGCGTAGGTGTGCATGGCTGAGCACTTTTTATATCTCGTGTTTTGAACTAGGTTTAGTAGAGAGGGAAGGGGTGAGTAGGAATTAAATGTTATTGAGACGTCTGTTGACGTACAGAAAATACCGTGATCCAGAGTAAAAGCTCGGGGTTTTGAACATGTTAAGAATTTATTGCTATAAAATTACATTTTATTGTCTTGACTGATTCGACCTTTGATGTCGACCCAAGGTCGTTGCGTAGGGCTGTTACTTAAAATAACTCAGTTCGGCAGCTGAGCTAGAAGTGGTTGCACCAATCACAATCCAGGAATTAGACGGTAAGCTGCAGATGCAGTCCAGTATTTAAGGCCATACAGAACTTAGTTCTGGGCCACATGTAGACAATCCATTTACGAGGTGGACGGCGAGCTCTCAGCCAGATGAGAAGTCATAGAGACGCAGCGATTGAGCTGATATGTACAGTGATGGAGCATTGTCAGAAATCTACGCTCCTGAGCCCAAGCCTACTTGTTTGAGCATTAAACCCACAGCGCTAATATCAACAGCCCTCACATTGTGAGGGCCGAATGGTGAGCTAAAGATTTTAATTCCATGCTGAATTTACAGCCAGCTACACATGTAGACTGTTGACCAGTACTGCCAGACCACATGCATTTCCCGCGACCACGTGTGAACTACACCAGAGCGCGCCTGGCAGAGACGCAATATAAATATGTTTTAGTATGTAGAGAGATAGAACTTTAAACCTTACAGGATCCGTCGCCCTCGTGCGCGGGTTCCTTTGAATGTAAATTTATTGTGACTTAGATAACTTCATATTACATTGCCTTAAGTACTTCATAGTTGCTCCTCAGCTTAGTTGAGCATTTTCAGTTGCTATTGTATTCGCTATCTATTGTATATTTTATCTTTGAATTTGTTAGATATATAAACTTTGCAGTCTGTTACTCAAATTGATTTATTTAGTTTTTAGAGTGAAAGTTGTTTATTTGTTGTTTTTTTTTGTGCTCGTGTGATTGGGAAGCGGACCTCTTGATCTATATTCCCCAAAATCCCGATCCGCGACAGGTGTAGCTATGATATTCATGTAGTGCCATAATTTGTTAAAGAAAAGTTTTCCGACCTGGAAGTATATTTTTGAGCCGATTTTATGGTAAAGTGATCTAATAGATGGTCACACAGTTGTCTTATGTTTGGACAGGGACACAACTTCAGTGCTTGCCATAGATGCTATTTTCCGTAGTTAGGCTCCTGTTGCTATTGTATTGTTTCAAACTCGAATTGATTTACCCCTCTCACGTGCAAGTGTGATCGTGTGATAGATGATTGAAATCGAATTACCATGAATCTGTTTGTATATTTCATGTTTCATGACATAAATTTCAAATTGACTCGATGTAAATTACTTTAGACTGACCAGTGAGTCAAGTCTGCCTTGTATCAGTTTAATGCTAATGAGACTTGAACATCCTTTGAATCAATGAGTGAACCAGACTTGTTTGAGCATCACTTTGTGTGCTAAACAACGTGGTTCAGTGCGCTTTGGGCCTCATTCTAACGTCGGTTCAGAGCAAGGAATGATTAGTTCCTTGCTTGTGGCAATGGTGATTAATCATTTCTTGCGCTGGTCGGATGATAAAAATGTCTCTCGCAACAAGGTTGTTGACACCATCGTAAAAACTGCACTATGTACAAAAGAGAAATGTTGAGTGTCGGGGTGAATTTTATAATTTATCATCCATGTATTAACCTCTATCCATGTGATCGACCAGTGACACGGCTGAGAAATTCACGAGTCGTAATTATGAGAGAGTTTAGTGACAGCGGCTAACTAATATTACCCAGCAAAGAAAATAATAATATAATCATAAAAATAACTAGTAGGTACGTCCATATGAATATGTGAATACCCCAACATAAAAGAAGCCAACACATTAGCCAGTTGTGAATTTACATCTAAGAACAGATAAATCAGCTAGGTGATAATTCATCTTGTGGGAATATCAACAAAATAGCATGTATTATACAATGACATAAATCTCATACAGCTTTTAGTGTCGGGATACTGAAATACATGTAATACCCCGATTACGTAGTAACGCTCTTCCCAGTATTCATTTTCAACTCTAGCAGTTTATAGAAAAGTAGTAAAGTTTTGATTCGCATACTGTCTTGTAAATATTTGAAAATTTTATCACTACAAAATTGGCGCTTACGTCACGAAAATGACGGTATGACGTGGTGAGTTTGGAGATGTTGAATTATTCTGTGCTCTCTGCAGGGGAAAGGAGTCGGGAAAAAAAAACAACTATAGCAGATGACACGCCGAAATTCATTCTACAGATAGTGGCTATGAAATACTTTTGACATACTAATTTGCCCTCTGGCACAGTTTACTCAAATTTCATATTTTATTGTTATCTATATAACCTAATGTATAATTCATGTCAGATGTGAACACGAGAGAGCGAAACTCTACTTTGTGCGTAATTTGAGAATTACAACATGGTTAAATTTTTACTTGAATTTGTCCCTGCTAAGTGCTTTTTGCCATTATTAGAGAGTCCGCGCCGGGGCATCACGTTGGCCTAAAGTTACTTATCAAAAGCCACCCGAAGCGCATCGTAATGCACACCTTATCGTAGCGAAGGACACTCCGCGCACCTACGTGCTGTTCGGTATTCATTGTGGTGCAGTTTTGCCCCATTTTTTGCTCGACTTTACAACCTAAATGACAGTTTCAAAAGTTATAAAATTAATTTTCTTATGTGTCAGTAAATCCAGTTCAATCGCTTTTCTATCGACTGATTGTGTTAATTCAAGTTTCAGGTATTTTTAAATTAAAAGTCGTAAAAAAGTAAAATACAATGATCTTTGTTTTGGCTCCCTGTAGTAAGCTCACCGCACCGGAAACGGTGTATTAATATGCGTTCAATTCAGTGCGCGCCATTTCCCTACCAGAAATGAGTGCATAGTGCTCTGGTGCGCATGAAATCTGCAGTACGACTGTAAAATATGGGAAGCTTTCTAGACCAAAAGGAGAGAGAGAGATGGAAGGGTGGGTTCACAGTTTTATCCCGGATAATGCCGGGAAATTCATATATTTGTAAAAGAAAAAAGATAAATGTTCATAGGTTGTCAGAATAAAGTCTTGTTCATAATAGTGTTGTACCAACAGGGTTACGGAACGAAGATTAATCTGATTTTAAAGTTCTGAATCGGGAAGGCAGCCCCACTTCGATAAAGGCCATGCGAACATGAAAAAGTAGGGCGCTACACTACCACAAGGATGCCACGCTACCACAGCGAAATCGGGTTTTACCACATGTTGAAAAATGAAGATTAGTGAACACAACAGTCATGGGCAGAAAAAAATGGCCATCAAATTCGCACGAAAAAAGGTTAATATGTCATAAGGTCCATACATACCGTGAAAAAAAGCTTGCTTCTGGAGCAAAAGTTCAAAAATTTTGGCTCCGTAATGACAGCAGTTCCAACGTCACTTTCGTATCTGACATAGCCGAATCGCCACAAAGCGCGACCCAAAATAGTGCGATAACGGACAAATTCCTCCGCGTTGCGTAACTTCCGCCGACAGTGCGTATATGCGCGGACTGTCTATAAACCACCCGAAGTGCATCATGAAACACTCATTACCGTAGGGAGGCGCATCGACGTGCTGTTCGGTGCTAAGGGGAGAGACGGGAGCTTATTCGCGTGGAACAGCAGACCAGAAAGGACGCTAGGCTAGCCTTGCATGCATCACTCCTTCCGGCGTCTTCCGTACTAATTCAGTGATTGTCAAAATTGGGCAAAAAGAAGAAGTTGTATGTAGCGAAGCCCTGCGTGAGAAATAAAACTCAAACGATACAAAGCAAACTAAAGAGAAGACAGGAAAATACACAAATTTTCGGCTTTCACCTTTTTCAAGTGTAAAAAAAAAATAGAACTATAGTGATTCATGTGCACTGCAGCGGCTGTTCAACGAAGGTGGCTTAACTAAGCTACATGTAGTCGTCCGCATTATAAAACCTCACAAAGCTGGTTTGGGAAATTTTACAGGAGAAGGAAAAAACTGATTTATTCCAAACCACAGGTCCCAGATTCTTGAAATTTTCTCACAAGGTGGTCTAGAGGCAAGGTGCTCGCCTCTCATGCCAAGGGTCCCGGGTTCTAAACCCGGGCAGTGCAGGCATGTTGGAAATTGGATTTTTCTCATATTTTCAAGTCCCTGGTCCTTTTTGGGGGTAGGATCGAGTACCTAGTCTTCTCGAATAAGGACGAAAAAATTCGGAGGGCCCGTGTGCACGTTGCGCACGTTAAAGATACCTTGGCAGTTGGAAATCGTAAAGAGCAGGCCGAAAGGCCGCTGCCCGGGCAAAATTGAAAATTGAAATTAATAGATTAAAATTTATCCATATCATTCCCCCCCCCCCCGCCAGAATTTATTATTCATTATTAAATATATTTGTTATTAATAAATATTCAACTATTATTTGAGTTGTGTGTTGTGTGAAGTGATGTGAGTTGTGTGTTGTGTGAACTGATGTGAGTTGTGAACTGCTGTGAGTTGTGAACTGTTGTGAGTTGTGAACTGCGCCTAACAGGCTGCGTTACAATTTGCTCTGAGATAGAGAGAGAGAGTGAGCGAGACAGGGAGAGAGAAAGAAGCAGTGCAGTATGTTGAGCGCTTCACAGGCAGCTCCATTCTGCTCTGTGGTTGACATGTTGTTTCTGTAAAGCGCATAGAGCATTTTAAATGGATATGCGCTATATAAATGCTATACATTATTATTATTATTAGTATACATTTGATTTTACAACTTAATACACTGCCTGATGTCTCATCCTGATGATTATGATTACAATTATGTTTTAGGTGTTTAGCAGGTTTGCTGACCTGAAATCCGCACGATAAAACCTCCTTATCCTTAAGGCGGTTTTATTGTGCGCATTTCCCCTCTCTCACTGGCCAGCAAACCTCTTTATCCAGGCATGTTTTCGTTTTGCCTTTGTGAAGGCTAGTTTTCGAGGGCAAATCAGGTGTGTACCAGACATGGATGAAGTTGTATAGCGACAGGAGGGATATAAAGTGAATTTAGTAAAATTGGAAAAATATTTGGAGAAAATGGAAGACGGGTAACCGCAATGAAGTAAACTAGAAGACGTTAAAGACGTTCCATATAGACACATAAAAACATTAAAAAACATACAATGCATGGGCAATCTATTATATATTTCAGTAATTTGCAACCTTTGGCATGACTAACTGACCAAATCATACATTCTTCAGGCCTTAAATTTGGCAGGAAGGTGGCAATTGGGATAAGGAAGATGATGGTTATAATTAAAAGTTGTTTACTTCAAGCATGTATTTTTTAAAAATAACAATGTTTATTGCTATGTAACATTTGTATTTTTGCATGTTTGTTTCGTAATATTATATAGTACCGTGCATGTCATAAAAAGTAACCGTATCAAGCGTTCAGTTTGGTGCGTAGTGTTCTGGTGCGCATGAGTTCTGAAGCAAGACTGTAGTTTATTACTTTTATCAACAATCGCCTGCTCAGTTCCATCAACACACCCACTGGAAAGTCTGAAAGACTCATTTCCCTAAGATTACGCACAAAAACTGGTCACACCAACATAATCTGTGTTTACGCACCAACGCTTATGTCATCAGCAGACGATAAGGACCAGTTCTACAACATGCTAAACGAAATGTATGCCACCATTCCGAAAAACGAATCAGTAGTTCTCTTAGGAGACTTCAACGCAAGAGTTGGCGCGGACCATCAGTCTTGGCCTGTTTGCCTAGGACACCACGGCGTAGGTAAAATTAACGAAAATGGACAGCGTCTCCTGGAATTCTGTTCACAAAATGACTTGTGCATTACCAACACCTTCTTCAAATTGAATGACTCAAAGAAAGTTACGTGGCAACACCCAAGATCAGGACATTGGCATCAATTGGACTTGATTATCACCAGAAGGAAAGATCTGAACACGGTTAAATCAACAAGGAGCTTCCACAGCGCTGACTGCGATACAGACCACGCCCTTGTGATCAGCAAAATGCATACAAAGCCAATGAGAATATTTAGGAGCATCACGAAACGACAACCCAAATTAAACATTACAAAAGCAAAACAAGAAGACTGTAAGAACGCTTTCACAAGAGAATTTAGTAACATCCCGGTAAATGATATGGAATCACCAAGCGTGGATGAAACATGGAACACAATTAAGACCAACATATATAACAGTGCCTCAACAGCTTATGGTACAAAGCCATCTTTCAGACATGATTGGGTTGGAGAAAACTCCACCACACTTCTTCCCCTGTTAGAAGAAAAGAGGAAAATGATGCTTGAATACAAGAAAGATCGCTCGCAAAGCAACAAAGACAAATTCAAACACATCAAGGCAAAGGTTCAAAGTGAAACAAGAAAATGCGCCAATGAGTACTGGACCAACTTATGCTCTGAAATTCAATCGGCCTCTGATGCAGAAGACTCCAGAAACATGTATGAAAAGATTAAAGTTGCACTAGGACCAACCATTTCAAAAAGTGCCCCCATCAAGACAGAAAACGGCCAAGAACTTACCGACAAGAAGGAACAACTGGAGAGATGGGTCGAACATTATTCCAAACTATATGCAAACGAAAAGCCAGCAAATCAAGGCTTAGAAGAAGCAGTCCCAAAGCTACCTGAAATGACGGATCTGGATGTGGAACCAACAATGAAAGAACTCTCTGAAGCCATCCAGGATATGAAAAATGGAAAAGCTTGTGGAGAGGATAACATTCCAGCTGAAGTCCTCAAAGAAAACCTTGAAACACTATTACCACACCTATACCACCTACTAATCGTGTGCTGGAAAACTGGAACAATTCCATCCGATATGAAAAATGCAAAAATTGTAACTCTTTACAAGAATAAAGGAGACAAAGGGGATTGTAACAATTACCGCGGCATATCATTGATGAGTATTACAGGGAAAGCGTTCGCCAAAATCATACTCAAACGATTACACAGGCTCGCTGAAAGAATCTTACCAGAATCCCAATGCGGATTCAGAGCAGAACGATCAACTGCAGATATGATATTTACAGTCCGTCAACTACAGGAAAAATGCAGAGAACAAGGAAAACCACTGTACATGGCTTTCATAGATCTGACAAAAGCCTTCGACACCGTAAGCAGACCATCGCTTTACATTGTACTGAAGTCCATTGGATCTCCACCACAGCTATTGAAGCTGATCATCTCCTTTCATGACGACACGAGTGCATGCGTCCAGTTTGACGGAAACATCTCAGGTAAATTTGCAGTGAAGACCGGAGTAAAACAAGGATGTGTACTGGCACCGACTCTATTTGGAATTTACTTTGCAGCACTCCTACAGTTCGCTTTTCAAGACTCCACAAATGGTATTTTCATCCGAACAAGATCAGATGGGTCTCTGTTCAACTTGGCCAGGTTAAAAGCAAAAACAAAGACTCGTGAAATCATGCTGCGTGAACTCCTCTTTGCAGACGATGCTGCAGTAGTAGCCCAAAACAACGAACAACTGCAAAATATGATGGACTTATTGTCAAATGCATGCGACCTCTTTTCCTTGACAATTAGTGTTAAAAAGACAGAGGTAATCGGACAAGGTACACTATCTCCTCCCGACATTTCATTGAACGGCAACAAGATCAACTCAGTTGAAAAGTTTACCTATCTTGGCTCCACAGTAACAGCATCACTATCCCTGGATGAAGAACTAAACGCCAGAATTGGGAAAGCAACTACAACTTTTGGCAGGTTATCTCAGAGAGCTTGGAACAACAAAAAGCTGACACTCAAGACCAAAATTCTTATTTATCAAGCTTGTGTCATCAGTACCTTGTTGTATAGCTGCGAAACGTGGACCACCTATACAAGACACGAAAAAAGATTAAACAGCTTCCATCTTCGCTGCCTGCGGAAAATCATGGACATCAGATGGCAGGACAAAATCACCAACAGCGAAGTTCTCAAACGAACAAAGCTCACCTCAATTCAAGCAACACTGAGAACAAGACGACTCAGGTGGATAGGACATGTCAAAAGAATGGATGATAGTAGAATCCCAAAGCAGATACTGTATGGTGAGCTAAAAGAGGGAAAACGTCAAAGAGGTATACCAAAACTACGTTTCAAAGATATCTGCAGGACCACACTGAAAGATTTTGGGATCGATGAAAAATCATGGGAAAATGTGGCAGAAGATCGAACGACCTGGAAGGGAGCCGTCAGGAAAGGTGCTGCCAAATTTGAAAAAAATCAAAGAGAAATTAGGGAAGAAAAAAGACAGAAAAGGAAGGAAAAGACAAATGAAGTCACAAATGAAGGCGAGTATATGTGCTCACTCTGTGACCGAAGATGTAAATCGAATATCGGACGGATTAGTCATGAGAGGAGCTGCTCTCGGCATCTGTCTTGAAGTCAGAAAATGCTGCAAAGACCGTCTGCAAAGACGAAAAGGGTCGTATATATATATATGAGAGAGAGAGAGAGAGAGAGATGGGGGGGGGGGGGAGCACATGATTGTTTAACTTGCAACCTTTGGCATGAGTCACTGACCAAACTATACACTCTTCAGGCCTTAAATTTGGCAGGAAGGTGGCAATTGAGATAAGGAAGATGATGGCTATAATTAAAAGTTGTTTACTTCAAGCATATATTTAAAAAAAAAAAAACAATGTTTATTGTTATGTAACATCTGTATTTTTGCATGTTTGTTTCGTAATATATAGTTCCGTGCATGTCATAAAAAGTAACCGTATCAAGCGTTCAGTTTGGTGCGTAGTGTTCTGTTGCACATGAGTTCTGAAGCATGACTGTAGTTTATTACTATTATTATATGAGAGAGAGAGATGGGGGGGGGGGGGAGGGGGAGCACATGATTGTTTATTCCGGGCAATGCCCGGTAGGTTATCTAGTCAGGTCAATGTGTTTTAGTTAGGGAAGCATATTGTGTGCACTGTTAATTTTGTTAATTTAGTTAATTTATCAGTGTGTGTGTATATATGTGTGTGTGCGCGCTATGTATCATACTTTCTGCTTCTGTAACTGTATTGTTATGTATTCAATGATCAAAACAAATTTCCTTGTACAAGGACGAATAAAATTTATCTTATCTTATCTTATCTTATCTTCTTTATATTGTGGGAATTAAAAAAGACGGTTTATCAATTAAAAATAAACTTTAAAAAAGAAAAACAAAAACGTGCAGACTTTCTCTTTCAGCCTTTTCGGCTCATTCTTTCCGCCTTTTCATTCATCCATTCCTTCCATGCTTTCCCCCCTTTTCCTCCTTCCTACTATATAATTCCTCTTACCAGGTCTCATCTCTCGGCCCTCCCTCTCTTCACCCATCTCCCCCTCCACCTCTCTCTTTCTCACCCGTCCGCCCTCCTCTCCACTTTTCTTTATTTCTTTCTCTTTCGTTTTTTCGCTCTCACGTTTTATCTCTTTCCTCGTTCACCCAGCCCCCTCTCTTTGTTCTCCCTGACTTCCTACTTCTCTCTCTCTCTCTCTCTCTCTCTCTCTCTCTCTTTCTCTCTTTTCGTGCGGTGGAACAATACTGCTGAATGCACGCAGTCACATCCCGCTATAGTGTGACCCTTCTTTAAATACTTCTGCTCCATGTTAGTAGCTCTTAGTCTTGAAAAGCGGAGAAGAGCCTTGGCCAGAATAAGGTTGCTCTTCTCGTAGGTACAGCCCTCGATGTACTGGATGCACCTTTTGCAGCTCCCAAGTTGTAAGACACACAAGATGCGAATTCATTGGGCATTAGCTTTCCTTCCACCTCATGCCACAAGAAGCATTCCACGTCGTCTTTAATGGCCAGGTTGTGGATTGAAAAGTTATGGACATACACGTTTCTTTTTGTAACATGACGCCAGTGCATTTAGACATGGAGCGATGACCTTTGCCTGCAAACCCATCGTTGTCACTACAACATCCCCATGCTCAGCAAGTAGTTTTTATTTGGCATTAGAAGTCTGTGCATCATTTGCTTTTATGAGCCTTCCATGTTACCTCGTCGTACGACACACACGTGTCGCACTGACTTAGCGGTGTTTGAATATGGCCAAATTCTGGGACTTGAAAGTATGTTTTCAAAAAGTCTTTGGCTCACAGCCTGTTGGTCCATTTCTCTGCGGCTACATTTTTTTGAACATCTTTTGCATTAGACCTATGTAATCACGAGGTGTACCATTTCCACCCCCCCCCTTCCCTCTCTCTTTCAGAAAGTTGAATGAACAACGAAAGCAGTGTGACCTAAATCTACGTTCGCAGTCACACACATTTTTTTCAAGCTTGCCCGTGATTGCGCCCTCCTATTGTAAAAAAAAAGGATAAATGTTAGTAAGTTGTCAGAATAAAGTCGTGTCCACAATACACAATACCAACAGGATTACGGAACGAAGATTAATCTGATTTTAGTTCTGAATCGGGAAGGCAGCCCCACTTCGATAAAGGCCATGCGAACATGAAAATGTAGGGCGCTACACTACCACAAGGATGCTACGCTACCACAGCGAAATCGGGTTTTACCACATGTTGAAAAATGAAGATTAGTGAACACAACAGTCACGGGCAGAAAAAAATGGCCATCAAATTCGCACGAAAAAAGGTTAATATGTCATAAAAATCCATTCATATCGTGAAAAAAAGCTAGTTTCCAGGTGAAAAGTTCACAAACAGAAGCTCCGTATCGACAAAGTTGCAAAGTTACTTTCGTAACTCTCACAGCCGAATCGCAACTAAGCGCGACCCAAGATAGTGCGAAAATGGACAAATTCCTCCGCGTTGGGTAACTTTCGCCGACGTCACGTCTATGCGCGGACTCTCTATTATCTGGTGTACTAGGGGAAGCGGCGATTGATCAGAAGAATAAAAAATGGTTTCGATTTCACAGCCTAGACAGAGGCCAAAGAAGCCAGATACAAGTGTACATGATTTTGGTTGTGACGCCTCTAGTTTATTTTTGTTGGCAATTATAGAGATCAAGACTTTTCCTGCCAAAACTTTTGTAAACTGGTTTGAAAATACTTGTCTATTAGAGAATGAGTCTGGTTCTGTAATGTGATGCTCATGCAGTCCCATCACCAGCAGGCCTCAGGGTGCATCTCTGGATACTGACAGGGCTAAAGTCCACTTGATATAAAAAACTCCATCTCCTTCCACTCGAGATTCAATTTACTATATGTTATGAATTTCCTTTTGTTCCTACCCGGAGATCGTTTTAAACTTTGAAGTCCAGTGACCATTGGCACATTACGTTTTAGGTACGTGTTTGGTAAACATGCTTAAATCAAGCAGTCAAGCAGTGATTTTGAACTCAAAATACGGCTGTAGTATCAATTCTGTACCAGTAATTTTCCGTTACCTGCTAGGTGAAACCATGCTGCTGTTTCTTTCGTTTTACTTCAGAATTCTGTTTTAATGTGCAGCCGTAACACCGAGTTTGTTAACACAAGAATGATTATTATTCACCCAGCACTTGTTCCTGGAGACTTAACATCCAGTGTCATATAAATTGATTCTGATGTGTTAGTTATGCCAAGATCTGGAGGGACATTGTTTCATCTACACCGGTGAAGGGATCACTGCTGGTGGAAATGATAATGATAAAATATAATGATCAGTGAATCAGGATGATGAAATTTGTGTGTATACTGCCGTCAGAGGGAAACCATACATTGTGCAACTATTAGTGCTACTGGCCCTATCTTTGCTATGATAGTAATGCGATGTTAATATCCTTGGTATTTTTTATTTTTATTTGTATTGAACATTTTTCATTAAATATTACACTCTGGATTAAATAAGACTGGAAATATGAAATGAAAATTGTTTGTGTGTCTGTCTGTTTGTTTGTTTGATTATTTGTTCGGGATGGCATGTAAGAGATGTGTAAATTGACAGATCCTAGCATGGCTCGTTCATTGTTCACAGTATAATGTTGAGTGTCTTTCGGCCAGCGCCAATATCGTTAAAAAATGTGTCATCACCAAATTGCCAAATTTCAGTGAGCAGATGAGTAGCCTGGGAAAGCGAACCTGACAGGCGGATTTGTCGATGTCGAGCAACGAAAAAGATAAAACTCCCCATTTCATGAAAGTTGAATGTTGATCGCTGACGTTGAACGATGAACGAATAAAGTTGTATTTTCATGCGTACGGAAATGGAAACGGGGTGTCAAAAAATCCATAAAATCGTGAAATAGATGGAATGTTTTCATGTTTAAAGGAAAGCCGTTTCCGTACATACATGGAAACACCCTTTCCTTTTACTTCCTGGCGGATTTTTGACGTTTCCGTTGCCGTTTCCGTTTTCGTACACATGGAAGCACAGCTTAATGTTGTTTGTTCGGTTATATAACATCAGTTAATGTTTTTCATTGTGGCACGATGAACTATGAGAGATAAAACAAACCGCGTGCCGCCTGCCTTCCTGAAGACAAAATGTAATCCTATACCTTTGAACGTTTTTTTTTTTTTATTAGTACGTCGTTATTAAAAAAAGAAGAAGAAAATTTGTGAAATGGCAGCAAGGCTTGGAGCGAAATCAAAAAGTGGCAAAAAGAAAAAGTTGTATGTTGCTCAAAGCCTCGTATAAATAATAATAAAAACGATGCAATAAAACGAAAAGGAAAGACAACTGCAGCATTTGGTCTTTTGCCCTTCGATGGGGAAAAAAAAGTGTAACAGGATAGAAAATTAAACAAATAAATAAATCGTAGAATGTTTCACACGCGTGGTTTAGACTTATCGTCCGCGAGTTCCAGAAATGAATCCCTGGAACGCAGACCGCCCGTCAAATGTTTGGTGGCTCGAAGTGACACTTTGGCTCGGTGGTTTATGTATGATTTCTTACTCGGGAATTTGCAACATACGAGGGATGTTCGAGATTTCTTTACCCTCACTATGAGGAGAACGGGTTATACCTATGAATTTTTGGCAGATTAAAGTAGTCTGCTTGGTACAAAGATCTTAAAATAGTATTAACCGGTTAATACTATTTTAACATCTTTGGCTTGGTACAATGTATGTGAAATTTTGGGAAACTCCCATAACTGGTGTGAACTTTATAGCACAATGATCGGTGTTCACCATGATGTTCGCCCATCTTATGAAACTGTGGAAAATTGGTCCAGGAAGTTTAAATTAGGGTTCACATCAGTCAAAGATGATCAGCGAGAAGGTCGACCATCATTTGTCATTGAATAAAAAAGTGTGGCTCAGGTTTGCGGAAGTACAAAACAAAAACTCTGTGACGTCAAGCGCATTCTACCTATAGTTGTACTTCCGCCAAACAAGATGGCCGGTGGATCAGCTGATGGGTGTAACTTCGAGATGTGTCTAAGCAGTTAAAATGCCTGCTGGTTGCATTGTAGTTGACTGTTGTGACAGGGGTGGTAAGGATGTATCCAAACTGGTCCGATTCCCTACCATCCGTGTAAACCAGAGAAAGGAAGTGAAATAATTGACCGAATGTCTCCCATGTGCGTGAACACACGTGTCATTGTTTACAGTAGTGAAGTCGCCGCCGATTGGTTCGCGACTCCTTAAGTGGATCCGGACAGACAAGATGGTGGATATGCACATTCTACCTATAGTCAAAAAAAAATATGGAAAAATACGAGGGGCGTTCGAGAAGTTTTTAGCCTGAGTCTTAAAAGAAAACATAATAGAATTCTAAGATTTACCATGTACATTTTTATTTCTCTACATAGTCACCATGCAGAGTGGCGCACTTGTGCCACCACTCGGTGACTTTGACAAGTCCTTGAGCATAATATGACCTACCTTGTTGTTGTAGCCACTCTTTTTACTGCCGAAATTGGGTCCTCGTTGCTATGGAAACGTTGACCTTTGATGAATGTTTGTAGATGAGAGAACGGGAACATTTTTGATGGTGCAATGAGATTTATTGATGTTGATTTCTGTTCAGGATCAAAATGGCGAACGCATGTTTCATCCATTGTCACGATGCTATTGAAAAAGAATTGCCATTTCATTCTACGAGTAAGTCAAGTAGTTCTTTGCAACATGCTATTCTCTGTTGTTTCTGAGCAGGTGTCAAAAGGCGAGGTACCCACTTTTCAGAGGCCTCAGTCATGTTAAGATGTAGACTTAGTTCAATGGATCCTACACTCATTTTTGTCTTACTTGCTAATTGCCTGTAAAAACTCGTGGTGCACACTAGATAGGCCACAATGTCTGGAAATATGACCGCCGGAAAGTCTTTCTGGGCCCAGCTGGTGTCAGGGATGCTAAGGATCGAGTCCTTTTACTTTTGCAATTTTTTCTTCGTACCTGGCCCCACTGACTGGGTCCAAATGGCTTACTTTAGCGTCTTCTACACTGCATTCCTCCATTGTTGTGGACAGGTCTAGCCAAACAACATGGCGGACCCGGAAGTAAAGTGAAATATGCGCATTCTACCTATAGTACACCCGCACTCGTCATTTCACACATCATAAGAAAGAGTCATTCTGCTGATAGTGAGAGATGTCATGTCTCACCACTACAACGAGTACACGGTTTTTATCATCTGGAGGTGATTTTTTAACTTACTTAAGATGGCACGAAGAAACAAGAAACTAGCGCTATAGTGTGACTGCAATGTGACAATGATCTAAGTTCGCCTATAATGGCACGGCAGCTCGATAATGACTAGATCACTGTGGCCCGATAAGATTTGATTCTTTTAATAATTATAATGAAAATTATTTAGTACACAGTGTGCAGTGGTGCGCATCGACAATTTTTCAGGAAGTGATGATGTCACGGCTTCATGTGTTCAAGAAAATAAAGGATCGGAGATAGTCAATTAGCAACACAAAGCAATCTAAAAAAAAATAATTTTTTCTCCACAATTTCAAGTCTCCAAATCTAAAAAAGAACCAATGGCAGGTCGAAAGGAAGGCACGTGTAAAATTTCAGGCAAATCCGAGCTGTATGATGGGCGGCTGGGCTTGTTTAAAATCCCCAGGTATTTTAATTCTATGTGATAGTCTCCAGCCCTCAGAGCTTGTGATGACTGTTGAATATTTCTGATGGGCGCTAACGATATTTTAGTACAAAGCGTATTGGTGGTGCTGATCTGAATACGAGAATTATTTACCTGAATTATGATTGCTGTTTTATTTCTTCTATACAAATGTATTTGGAAAATGACAAAGACTGATAATTATACTTTGCAGTATTATTTTATTTGATCTATTGCCCCATTACTAGCCTATAGGGAACGGGATTGAATAACACAATTAATATATTTAGATTTATGTCATGGGACATTAGAACTGTTCAGCGCGGCGGTTAGGCACAGCTATGGACTTTGTACACACTTTTCATGTGCAGTTGATCTTTGTGCCTCGAATCGCCCTTACAAAGTCCATAACAACTGCTTAACCACCGCATTGAACAGTTCGAATGTCCCATTACGTCATCGGTAAATTTAAATATAGTAACTGTGTCATTAAATCCCTTTCCCTATACAGGGAGCTGAATGTACCACCTCATGACCGCATGCCACTGTCTCCATATAGCCACAGTTCATCTCAATGTCATCTTTTAGCTATGTTCCCTTAATCCGTCAGCTTTCCACTCAAAGTGGTGGGATAAATGCCTGTCTTTCATGCCAAGCGCCGACATCGTGTGGACATTTGTCGCGCTTAGGAACACAGACATGGCTGGACATTTATGATGGACATAAGCTTTCTTTTGATATAGGTTGTGTGCGAAGGCGGACACGGGGGTCAGGGGTAAAGCAGGTGGGTGATGGAAGAGCGGTGGAGGGGGAACTGACTATGCCATTGATGTGCAGATAGGTCTATGATTCATAATACCACATAAAATATGTACTTTAAACGCTATTTCAATTTTGTTATTATCGTTGTTGTTGATGTTGAGGGCCATTGCATGTGATAGTTGTGACTGCTGGTACCACATTGACTGTATGGGAATAAACTCAGTAATGTATGAAGCACTAGGCAACAGCAGTGCCGCATGGGAATGTGTCCAGTGTGGCATGCCAAATTTTAGTTCCAGCTTGTTCACTGATTTTCAATTAAACTTAGATAGAAGTAGATCAAGATCCCACAATAGTTTTGATATCTTACAACATTTGGATATGAATAAAAGTAACACTGAAATACCAATTTTTGAACCAAAATGTTCGTCAACTCCACACCCCAAATCCAAGAAAAAAGAACCAGCCAAAGAGAAAACTATGTTTAGAACCCAGGTTATAAATTTTCAGAGCATTTGGAACAAGAAAGAAGAACTGAGCTCATTTTTGAATGAAACTAAATCTGACGTAATCATCGGAACAGAAACATGGCTAAATGGAAATATAAAAACCAGTGAAATTTCAATCAGCGATGATTACGTAATCTACAGAAATGATAGGAAGAAGAGAAGAGGAGGTGGGGTCTTGATAGCAGTGAAGAAGAATTTAGTCAGTGAAAAAATACCTAGTGAGGAAGCAGGTGAAACTGTCTTCTGTAAGATTAGCGTGAAGGGTAAACCTCCTCTCGTTGTGGGTGCAGTCTATCGAACCCCTAGTAGTGACCTGGAAACTAGTAAGAACATCTGTGATGAACTTCTCAGTGCCTACCAAAAGAATAAAAAGGCTACCATCTGGATAGGAGGAGACTTCAATTTGCCTGATATAAACTGGGAAGAAGGAAACGTGAAGAGTCGCCAAAATTTAAGAGAAATAAATTACTTATTTTTAGATAGCATTGCGGATATAGGCCTAGAGCAAGCAGTAAAAGAAACCACTCGAGGAGATGCACTGTTAGACCAATTTTTTACCAATTTCCCTAACCTCACAAGAGAGCTCAAAATTCTCCCTGGCCTAGGGGACCATGACATAGTTCAAATTGATTCAGAACTGAAACCCTTTAAAAAAAGACCTATTAGGTGACAGATTTACCAATGGAATCAGGCAGACGAAAATATATTGAAAAGAGAGGCAGCAACTTTTGGCAGTTTTTTCATGAAATACCACTCTTCAAAAACGGACGTAAACAAACCTTGGGACTGTATCAAGTTAAATCTGAATACGATCATGGAAAATGTTACACCAAAAATGTCATCCACGAAAATTCATCAACCCTGGATAAATACTTTAACGAAACGATTAGTCCGGAAAAAATATAAATGGTTCAAAAAAATGAAACAGTGCAACTCCGAACGAGTAAAAAAAAAATATCTAGAAATCAAAAGATTGACCCAGAAAGAATGCCGGAAAGCTCATAATAATTATGTCCATGAGATGATAAGTGATACAAGTGATAACAGTAAAAAACTTTGGAGATATGTGAAAAGTAAAAATAAAGAAAACTTAGGAGTAGCCGCACTGAACGATGAGAGAGGGCACCCACAGCAAGATGCCCAAAAAAGAGCCAATATTTTAAATACTCAATTTTGTAAGGTCTTTTCCGACCCAGGGGGTGTCTTCTCGTGAGAGCTGAGTGGTGCCAAACTGCCGGATATGGATGAAATATTTGTTACAGAAAATGGAGTACTGAAACTTTTGGAAAACCTTAATGAAAATAAAGCCACAGGGCCTGATGGAATTACCGCCAAATTACTCAAACTTTGTGCCAAGGAAATTGGCCCCGTTTACACTTTGTTTTTTAGAGCTTCAATTGAACAAGGAAAAATACCGGAAGACTGGAAAAAAGCAAATGTTGTACCCATTTTTAAGAAAGGAAATAGGGCTAGTCCTGAAAATTATAGACCAGTCTCCCTGACATCAATATCTTGTAAGCTTTTAGAGCATATCTTGCACACCAGCATCATGAAGCATCTCGAGAGACACTCAGTTTTAACACATGTACAGCATGGTTTTAGAAAATACAGGTCGTGTGAGTCCCAGCTGATCACAACTTGCAACGATTTTGTTAATAACTTGAATAATACCAGACAGACGGACACCATTTTACTAGATTTCAGTAAGGCCACAGGCCCACCCCACTGTGACAAACTGGGTCTGTGACAAACTGGGCCTGTGGCAAACTGGGCCTGTGACAAACTGGGCCTGTGGCAAACTGGGCCTGTGACAAACTGGGCCTGTGACAAACTGGTATGCTTCCAAGTAAGATCTCTCCAAGCACTAAATTACGACTGTTTGCCGATGATAGCCTCCTCTACAGAACAATAAATTCAAAAGAAGATACGGAAATTTTACAAAAAGATTTGGACAGTCTACAAGAATGGGAGAGGGACTGGCGTATGGAATTCCACCCCAATAAATGCCAAGTCCTGAGAATTTCAAATAAACATCACAACATCACCTCAGACTACTTTATACATGGCGAGAAATTGAGTGAAACAGATGAGGCTAAATATTTAGGAGTTACATTGGACAGAAAACTTACATGGAACCAACATATTAATAGCACATGTAACAAAGCAAACGGTATACTAGCATTTCTGAAAAGGAACATCTCTAACTGTGATTGGAAAGTAAAAGAAAAATGCTATAACACCTTCGTGAGGCCCTCCCTAGAGTATGGCTGCAGTGTCTGGGACCCCCACTGTCGAATAAATATAGAACAACTGGAAAGGGTCCAGAGGAGAGCTGCTCGCTTTGTGACAAATGACTATACTAGAAGTAGTAGTGTAAATAAAATGATGAGAGACCTCGAGTGGACACCACTAAAAGAGAGGAGAGCAAAAAACAAAGTAAAACTATTTTATAAGGGCATGGAATGAAATACCGATATCCCACTGAACCACCTCACCATTAACACCAGAGGCAACAGAAAGAATAATATAAAATATAACATCCCAAGCTCACGGGTTAACAGCCATCTTTACTCTTTTTGCCCTAGTGTCATCAGGATGTGGAACAACCTCCCGGCAGAAGTCCAAAAACTATCGTCTGCAACGGCTTTTGGCAATGAATGGAAGAACATAATTATCCGTTGCAGCTACCATGGTATTTAAAGTACGGGTCTATTTCTGTGCACAATCTTGATGCCAAGAGATATTTTTAACCAGAGATATATATACAAAAGAATTTACACAACGATATATTTTAAATGGTCTTAATACATGCTGTTTTAGCCTGTTTTAGCCTCAGAGCAGTAGCGTCGAGTCGCATATGGTGCAGTTGAGGGATCGTCTTAGTAAACAGACGAATCAACTCCATGAGAAGAAGAAGAAGAAGATGTTGTTGTTGTTGTTGTTGTTGTTCACCTAAACAAGATTAGCTCGTGACCTAAAATTAGCTTTTTTTTTCATTTTTATTCTTTTGTGATTTATTGTGACATTTCTTTATTGTTTATTACTAACGTGGGGGGGGGGGGGGCTTTTTTTATATATATTTTTTTAACAATATACAAGATTTACTTGTTTTGCCGGTCTCATTCTGCAGGTCTATTTGTGTATCTGTATACGTAAATATAATTATTGTATATTTATTATAATTGTTTTCGTTTGTATGTGGAAGTGGTGGCCTCCTTAGGTTGGATCGTGTTGGGTTTGCAGAATCAAAAGGATCAGTCCCTGTTAATGTGGTGTTGACGATGAGTATGACAATGTTTAAATGTTTATGACGCAGAATTTCTGGGGCGAGTTTCAAATTTAACAAGAATCAACCATGGCCTGAAATGTGGAGAACGGTGAGCGAAGTGTGTGACGATGAAAAAAACTGATAACAAATTAATGAGATTTAATACAAATATGCGGGATTACTGATTGGGATGCAAATATCCATTTGTCGAAATGTTTGATTTTTCAGCAAGCTCTTCCTGTTATATCCGAGTCAGATATTTGCATTATGATGACCTGCCCGTTTCTGTGGCTGTTGCAGAATTGATTGTGTCCAGAAATGCAGTGGTTAGACAGTAAGATGAAGGAGCCATTTACATGTGGTGTTTGTTCTTTAACTCGTTTGGTGATAAGGGTTGGCTGGAACTGTTGTTTCATTGGCATAACAGAGATGAAAAAAACATTTAAAGCAACAACAAAACGGGACCGAGAATGAAAACGCGGGGACAGAATCTTCTAAAAAGGGCTGGGGAGTATTCCATGTACAGATTCTCAAAAAAGGTCTGTCCCAGAACTGCGTAATAGTCAAACTTTAAAAAAGCGAAGATTGGGAAAAGGGGTGACGGGAAAGTACTTAATTAATTTTCTTTCTTGCTTTCTTTCTTTGTTTTTATTATTGTTTATTTGCCTGCCAATTTTCTTCCCCAACCAATGCGGGTATGGATCCCAGAATGAAACAAACAGAAAAAAAAATAATAATAAAAACTGAAATTATACCTGAAAATCTCCCATGTCACGAGACCATAAAAAGAAACTACTTGACTTTGGAAGGGCTAAACTACTTTACATACAGCTGTATTTTTTTTTCTTTACTGTAAAGCTCAGGTGGAGATTCGGTCAAACTAGACGAGCAATAATGTCCTGGGAGTTGTCCTTTTGTGCTGAGCGAGAACGCTGAGATTTGCAAAAGTAAAACACCTCTAAACAATAACCACAGCTGTACGTCGCCAAGCAACGCATAAAAAAACGAAACAGAAAAGTTACATTAAATTACAAAAGAAATAGAATTAACTTTATATATAAAGAAACGTTACCACAAATCACAGTAAATCAATGAATATATCAGTAAATCCTTTCTGATTTATTGTTGTTTCTTTATTGCTTCTAATGCGGGGCTTTGCACCATACAATATATATATTAATGCTCTATATTTAAGTTTCTTGCAAATCCTGTGCAAGTCCACAGATGTTCAAAGTTTTTTAACAAACAAACAAACAAAAAATCACAGAGGTTTGCAAGACTGACTAAATCAAGCAGCACAAAACTCTTCCTAAAATCAATTTCAAGCGATGACTGGAGTCGGGCTCGAGTCACAAAATCACATGACTCAGTTTGCTACTTTGCTGGTCCTGACGGCGGTGCGTTTCGTAGGAAGTTTAGGAAATTTCATGTCAATAAATTCTGTAGAATGTGCTCGGTGATAGCCGTCATTCTTCTAAGGAAAGTGTAGGGAGTGGGGTAAGAAACCCAATTGGTGGTCTTGTCCACAGCATCCAATCCGTTATTTTTAAGGAAAATGACGTATGAAAAACTCTGTGGCGGTGAGGAGCGGAGCGGAACGGATACTGTGGACAAGTATACAGAGGCAAGGAGTGTTTTACTTTTTCATAGGTCATTTTCTGTAAAAATAGGCGGGCGAAGTGGATACTGTGGACAAGACCAATCAGAGATAAGAAAACCTTGGACTGCAAACCTCATCAAAGGTGAGATAACACTAACAGTGATATCATAGGTCATCTGTGAAACGAATGTGTACATGTCTCTGTGTGCGTATGTGTGTATGTTCATGCAAGGTTTTGTGTATGAGTGTGTAAACGAGTGGAGATGTGCTAGGACAGCACGCAGATAAAAACACATTCACACCGGCGGTCCTACTCGTCTCCATGTCAGTTCCGGGGCGGATAAGTTCCCTGAGTTTTCACTTATTCTCAACATTGGGGGAGGCCGCAGAAGAGCAGGAGAACGTCAGACTATTCAGTGCAGGTAATGAAGATTGTGCGTGAAGATGTGGAGTTGAGTAATGTGCCCCTTACAATTTTGAATCAGATATAATCGGTGTAAAAGCAACTTATCTTTGTCACAACGAAGCATGAAGTGACATAATATGAGGCTGACATGTTATCTATTAAATAACGACAGACTTGTGAAGTGCTGTCCGTAACCTACTCCATTGTGTAAGTCCCAGAGAATCAAAATCTCCAGGATTGATAGAGTTAATCTCAGGCTAGGTTTTACTTAAGGAAATTGTTCAACTCATGTTGGCTGTAATGTTTTTGTATTTTGTATATTTTGTCCCGGCAAGAGTGTGATTGTTGTCAACTTTTTAGGCCAGCCGGAACTAGAACCGAGTGAAGCCACCGAGCCATTGGGTTTGACGCATTGCTGTTCACTTCAAGTCCCGCACACATTCGTACCACAGGAAAGTGAATCAGACTTGGTGCGAAAGCGCAGACTAGTTGCTCATGAATTAGAAAGTGTGCCAAACAAAGAGGCACTTCAGTAGGGTCAGCTGTCCGTAGGGTTTTCTTGTAATTTCTGTGAACCGTTACGGCAAACATGCTTCCCAAACCAAAAAATACGCCTATGCTTTGACATTTCCATCTAATTATAGATTGTCTATTCCCATCCTCACAGTCAAGGCTAAATGGAGTTGCTCGGTTTCTCCGTCAGTCCAGTCGTGTGACAGGTGGCTAGTAATGGTCTTCATGACCTTACGTGAACTGCCCTAATGTGAAGGTAGTTGTCAAAAGTGCCTGGAATATGAGTTTCTTCAACAGTTACTCGAATGTTCACACCTGTGCAGCGACTTGTCATGTAACCACAGGGAGATTCCGAGCAATTCCTTCACGTGTGTGAGTACCCAGGTCATGGGACCTCAAGCATCTGTCTGGCTGTAAACAACGATCTACATGGAGTACAACTTAAGTACGTGTAAACGTTTAAAGTTATTAAGTGTCTACAGCGTCCAGGTGATTCCTTTGAACTTCCGGTCTACTGCTCCTGGGGGGGGGGGGGGTTTCATCAGCTGATTAAGACAGCATTTTGTATTTTCCGACACTATAACCCGTTTCCTGACAATGTCGCCCAGAAGTTTCAAAAGTTGATGTGTGAGTTAGGTTATCAGTAGTCATTAAAATGAAAGAACAAATAGGTCGAAGCCCGGCAAAATGACCATTAGATAACGATGGCCTTGCTGTGAATATAACATTTATTTATCCAGTTTAATCCCTTTGTTTACAAATTACAGTCTAAACATGCATTAACCATTGAAGTAGCTGACCAACTTCTGACAGTCCAGATATCATTATTGTATTTATCTCTGGAAGCCTACAGTGAATGCTTCAGTGGTACACAACGTATGTTGCAGGTTATACTGCTTGGAAATAATCTGATACTGGTGGATTTACATTCCTGAATAGCTTGGCCTGTGGTATGTAGGCTGTCATAGTTCGTGATATGCAGAACAATTGAGTATTCCGGGTTTAGATCGAGGCTTTTGTAAAATATGGTGATATATTTAATATAGTTATCTTCTTCCATCACCGGCACTGGTCTGTGTCCATTAACCTGGGTGTTTAGTGCCTTCTAGACGATAGAAACTGCACACATGGGCAGATGAGATTCAAGTGCATAACTGTCAGCCACAGAATATCAGTTGAGTCAGTTTCATCTACTTGTATCTGTGTTTTCAGAATTCACATGTGACACATTGGAAAACTACACTACTCTGATGATTCTGTGGAGGCAAGGACTAACAAGTTGTTTATCACTTCTGGAACCATGCCTTAGTTTTTTTAGTGTCGCCACCAAATTATCATTAAGTTGCCATTGGTATTTCGTCATGTCAACAGACTGGCTACTTTTAGACTCTTCGCAGTGGAGGTCACTTTTTTCGTCACATTTCGGTTTTTGAATTTTCTAGAAATAGGATTGTCTCTTCGTGTATTGGTCAACCAATCATAGTGCCTCGGGCCACGGTTACGTCACATCGCGCGAACAATCAGAAAGTATTTTTCCCACGCGTGTCGTACAATACTGAGATTAAGTTATCTGCGGACGTTTACACACGCAGTTTACATTGCAATCATTGGCATCGTGGGTGCAGTCAGCAAGCGTCTTTAACATTTGAAAGACATTGTTGGAGGACTGAAGAGGTTCAAATGTAAGGAATGGTTCAAATTGTGAGCAGAAACTAAATTATAACTAGATAAAGGTATATTTTATGTGACCACACCACACAAGACTAGTTGGGGGAAATTCGCCATGCCTAATCGGTACTTTTTCGCCACCAGGGCGGCATGTTACATAGTTGGACCAGAAAGATTTGGCCATAAATTGACAATGAAGAAAAGACAAAAATTCACGATTCATCCTTTCTTTGCATATTCTTCGAAATTTTCACGTTCCCTCATTGTCACATTTTAATCTTTAAGATCACGAAGAGAAAGAGGAAGAGGCCGCTAAAAATGAGAGGAAGGAAAAAGCAGCTCTGAGAAATTTAAAAGTAAAAAAAATAAAATAAAAAACATTTTCATTAACTTTATTTCCTGCGTTGTTAACTTTTTAAAAGAACAAATGTTTAATATTCTTTCACATCATTTTGATCTTTTGTACTGCTTCTGAGTATGGTAATTCTGATGTGTGGTGTATTCTCATGCATGATTTATATTAAGCTTGCAGCTGCGGCCACATCAATCTAAACCCTTCATTCTTGTATTTTTGCTGGTATCTGGTTTCTTTCCCATCTCTCCTCGTTAAGGAAACTTTCCTATTAAGATCTAAAGCTCGGTTTTCTTTCTATGTGTTATCTACTGTAGAATTTTGCAGTCATTTTTTTTTGTTTTTTGGGTTGAACTTTGTAATAAGAATAAAAATGATAAAAATATCAAGTTTAGACATTCATACTCAGCTCCCCTGCAGAAGAAATAAAAAAAAAAAATTAACGATATCGGGCCTAAATAAATAGTCTCATCATGATTTGTCTCTTGGGTGGAGAGGATAAGCTCGCCATGTTCACGAAAAAGGGACTATGGCAAATTTCTCCCAAGGGATGGCGAAATAGTCACAACTAAGGTCAATCATGAAAAAGCCGCCCCCAGACTTTGCATTCAGAATGATTGCCATGAACACTTTTTCATTCTCTTGCGATTTGCCCCTGGAACCAAGAAAATTTACATAAGCGCCATTTCAACACTTCAAGTACTTTGTATGAGACGAACAGGGAGCATCGCGTTTTGGGCTGGCGAAAAAGTACCAATTTCCTCTATCTAATTGCGAATGCAAAAGCAGAGTGCCTAAATCAAAATGTGTACACAATTTGTAAATTTGTTCATGCAATATCTGTTAAGATACAGCCATGATTTATAATTCAAATTAAAGAGGACAGAGATGTGTATTTATTCGCGTTACAGCGCGTGTTCATACTGAAGGCCGTTTGGGGTCACTGCAGTTCAACGGAGTTGTAAACAACGTCAAGCAATTTGTTTGCGTATACAGTTTTTTTTTAGATCCCCCAACTAAACGGTTGGGCCGTCATTGTGAATTAAAATAGCAGCAGTTGTACCTCGCCAATAAACAGTACAGGCGACAATTAGGATCGAAATAGCGTGCCGTAGCATCCAATTTGAGCTTCTTTACTTACTCGGAACTCTATAAACGCAGACAAAAACAAGGACAGTGCAACAGCACCGATAAACGAGCTGGGTAGTTCTAGACGTGCTAGAGTATCCACTTGGCTGACTTTCTGTCCTCTTCACAACTTTTATCTCCCCCTTCACTCCACTCACAAAACTCCATTCAAACTTATTTTGGCCCTCACCAGTCTCTACAAGGCCGATTAACCAACTGGTTCAAGGTTCAAGGTCGACCAAGCCAACACTTATTTCACTGCTGAATGACCCCCAGTGACATCTCAACAGCCAGTGCAGGAAGACGCAGGAGGAGACAAGACGTGCTACAACAACTTTCACGGCTAAGGTCAGTTGTTTTTTTCCTTTTTCGTCGACACCGTATTCTCTTGGTCATATAAATGTCAGTAAAAGTAATTAATATCAAGAACAATAACTCAGTAAAAGATACGACAGATAACCACAAGACATCAAGAAAACAACGATAACAGCAATATCAGGATTTGCAAACTTCTCGAGAACGCTATTAATCAACAGGTTTATCGTTCGTGCAAAAAGAAGGACGCGTGTGGATCTTTATATCCGTAATACATGATATTGGTATAATGTAACAACACATACCATGACCAATATGGAAATGAATGGGGATTGCAATAATTGCAAAAGCCGGTGCCACAATGTCAAAACATCGAGAAACGGTGCCTCCCACCCCTAAATCTCAGCAGAATGAAGTTCATGTACATTACTTTATGGTTTCATCACTGATACATTCAAAATATTCCTTGATATCATCAAAGATACTAGAAACGATAAGACGAGACAGCTCTGGATTTTCGCGTGCACGGGTTTGGCAGCGCCACCTAGTGGCGTAACAGTGAGAGATGTAAACAACAGCATTTTTTACAAAGCCGAATAGAGAGAATGTCGTTCAATGTTCAGCTCTCACCCTAGACCTTGAAGGAAGACGCTTACTTTGTAATTATAAGTAATTCGTTGTTGCTAATCTCTGGCTGTTTTTTTTCCTTATTAAAAGTAATAGCAATGTCACAATCGTTTCATTAATTTACCATCATACCGAAGACAGATCTAGTATGTTTTTAGAATGACGTGGGTCCGAGGCTGGATTTTCCGTTCATGACGTAACTCGCGCGCTCTGTCTCCCAGCAGCAAATGCAAGTAAGAAAGTAAACAATTGCAGGAAATATGAAGGGTTTTGAAAACGTTTAAGAACGTTCCTCTAACAATAACAGACTTCCCCCTGAATTTTCCTTCTTCTTGTTCTTCCTCCTCTTCTTTTTCTTCCCCAGTTTCACGAAAAAGACACAACCGTTAATAAACACATCAACCCTTGCATCAGGGAGGCATAGCAGTACAAACACTAACAGTCGAGTCCCATTTATTATATTTAGGTCTTTATTGTTTAGGAGGATCTCAGTCTGCTCTGTCTGGCCATTATCTCAGTCTGCTCTGTCTGGCCATTATCTCAGTCTGCTCTGTCTGGCCGTTATCTCAGTCTGCTCTGTCTGGCCGTTATCTCAGTCTGCTCTGTCTGGCCGTTATCTCAGTCTGCTCTGTCTGGCCGTTATCTCAGTCTGCTCTGTCTGGCCGTTATCTCAGTCTGCTCTGTCTGGCCGTTATCTCAGTCTGCTCTGTCTGGCCGTTATCTCAGTCTGCTCTGTCTGGCCGTTATCTCAGTCTGCTCTGTCTGGCCGTTATCTCAGTCTGCTCTGTCTGGCCGTTATCTCAGTCTGCTCTGTCTGGCCGTTATCTCAGTCTGCTCTGTCTGGCCGTTATCTCAGTCTGCTCTGTCTGGCCGTTATCTCAGTCTGCTCTGTCTGGCCGTTATCTCAGTCTGCTCTGTCTGGCCGTTATCTCAGTCTGCTCTGTCTGGCCGTTATCTCAGTCTGCTCTGTCTGGCCGTTATCTCAGTCTGCTCTGTCTGGCCGTTATCTCAGTCTGCTCTGTCTGGCCGTTATCTCAGTCTGCTCTGTCTGGCCGTTATCTCAGTCTGCTCTGTCTGGCCGTTATCTCAGTCTGCTCTGTCTGGCCGTTATCTCAGTCTGCTCTGTCTGGCCGTTATCTCAGTCTGCTCTGTCTGGCCGTTATCTCAGTCTGCTCTGTCTGGCCGTTATCTCAGTCTGCTCTGTCTGGCCGTTATCTCAGTCTGCTCTGTCTGGCCGTTATCTCAGTCTGCTCTGTCTGGCCGTTATCTCAGTCTGCTCTGTCTGGCCGTTATCTCAGTCTGCTCTGTCTGGCCGTTATCTCAGTCTGCTCTGTCTGGCCGTTATCTCAGTCTGCTCTGTCTGGCCGTTATCTCAGTCTGCTCTGTCTGGCCGTTATCTCAGTCTGCTCTGTCTGGCCGTTATCTCAGTCTGCTCTGTCTGGCCGTTATCTCAGTCTGCTCTGTCTGGCCGTTATCTCAGTCTGCTCTGTCTGGCCGTTATCTCAGTCTGCTCTGTCTGGCCGTTATCTCAGTCTGCTCTGTCTGGCCGTTATCTCAGTCTGCTCTGTCTGGCCGTTATCTCAGTCTGCTCTGTCTGGCCGTTATCTCAGTCTGCTCTGTCTGGCCGTTATCTCAGTCTGCTCTGTCTGGCCGTTATCTCAGTCTGCTCTGTCTGGCCGTTATCTCAGTCTGCTCTGTCTGGCCGTTATCTCAGTCTGCTCTGTCTGGCCGTTATCTCAGTCTGCTCTGTCTGGCCGTTATCTCAGTCTGCTCTGTCTGGCCGTTATCTCAGTCTGCTCTGTCTGGCCGTTATCTCAGTCTGCTCTGTCTGGCCGTTATCTCAGTCTGCTCTGTCTGGCCGTTATCTCAGTCTGCTCTGTCTGGCCGTTATCTCAGTCTGCTCTGTCTGGCCGTTATCTCAGTCTGCTCTGTCTGGCCGTTATCTCAGTCTGCTCTGTCTGGCCGTTATCTCAGTCTGCTCTGTCTGGCCGTTATCTCAGTCTGCTCTGTCTGGCCGTTATCTCAGTCTGCTCTGTCTGGCCGTTATCTCAGTCTGCTCTGTCTGGCCGTTATCTCAGTCTGCTCTGTCTGGCCGTTATCTCAGTCTGCTCTGTCTGGCCGTTATCTCAGTCTGCTCTGTCTGGCCGTTATCTCAGTCTGCTCTGTCTGGCCGTTATCTCAGTCTGCTCTGTCTGGCCGTTATCTCAGTCTGCTCTGTCTGGCCGTTATCTCAGTCTGCTCTGTCTGGCCGTTATCTCAGTCTGCTCTGTCTGGCCGTTATCTCAGTCTGCTCTGTCTGGCCGTTATCTCAGTCTGCTCTGTCTGGCCGTTATCTCAGTCTGCTCTGTCTGGCCGTTATCTCAGTCTGCTCTGTCTGGCCGTTATCTCAGTCTGCTCTGTCTGGCCGTTATCTCAGTCTGCTCTGTCTGGCCGTTATCTCAGTCTGCTCTGTCTGGCCGTTATCTCAGTCTGCTCTGTCTGGCCGTTATCTCAGTCTGCTCTGTCTGGCCGTTATCTCAGTCTGCTCTGTCTGGCCGTTATCTCAGTCTGCTCTGTCTGGCCGTTATCTCAGTCTGCTCTGTCTGGCCGTTATCTCAGTCTGCTCTGTCTGGCCGTTATCTCAGTCTGCTCTGTCTGGCCGTTATCTCAGTCTGCTCTGTCTGGCCGTTATCTCAGTCTGCTCTGTCTGGCCGTTATCTCAGTCTGCTCTGTCTGGCCGTTATCTCAGTCTGCTCTGTCTGGCCGTTATCTCAGTCTGCTCTGTCTGGCCGTTATCTCAGTCTGCTCTGTCTGGCCGTTATCTCAGTCTGCTCTGTCTGGCCGTTATCTCAGTCTGCTCTGTCTGGCCGTTATCTCAGTCTGCTCTGTCTGGCCGTTATCTCAGTCTGCTCTGTCTGGCCGTTATCTCAGTCTGCTCTGTCTGGCCGTTATCTCAGTCTGCTCTGTCTGGCCGTTATCTCATTCTGCTCTGTCTGGCCATTATCTCAGTCTGCTCTGTCTGGCCATTATCTCAGTCTGCTCTGGATCTCAGTCTGCTCTGTCTGGCCATTATCTCAGTCTGCTCTGGATCTCAGTCTGCTCTGTCTGGCCATTATCTCAGTCTGCTCTGTCTGGCCATTATCTCAGTCTGCTCTGTCTGGCCATTATCTCAGTCTGCTCTGTCTGGCCATTATCTCAGTCTGCTCTGTCTGGCCATTATCTTAGTCTGCTCTGTCTGGCCATTATCTCAGTCTGCTCTGTCTGGCCATTATCTCAGTCTGCTCTGTCTGGCCATTATCTCAGTCTGCTCTGTCTGGCCATTATCTCAGTCTGCTCTGTCTGGCCATTATCTCAGTCTGCTCTGGATCTCAGTCTGCTCTGTCTGGCCATTATCTCAGTCTGCTCTGTCTGGCCATTATCTCAGTCTGCTCTGGATCTCAGTCTGCTCTGTCTGGCCATTATCTCAGTCTGCTCTGTCTGGCCATTATCTCAGTCTGCTCTGTCTGGCCATTATCTCAGTCTGCTCTGTCTGGCCATTATCTCAGTCTGCTCTGTCTGGCCATTATCTCAGTCTGCTCTGGATCTCAGTCTGCTCTGTCTGGCCATTATCTCAGTCTGCTCTGTCTGGCCATTATCTCAGTCTGCTCTGTCTGGCCATTATCTCAGTCTGCTCTGGATCTCAGTCTGCTCTGTCTGGCCATTATCTCAGTCTGCTCTGTCTGGCCATTATCTCAGTCTGCTCTGTCTGGCCGTTATCTCAGTCTGCTCTGTCTGGCCGTTATCTCAGTCTGCTCTGTCTGGCCGTTATCTCAGTCTGCTCTGTCTGGCCGTTATCTCAGTCTGCTCTGTCTGGCCGTTATCTCAGTCTGCTCTGTCTGGCCGTTATCTCAGTCTGCTCTGTCTGGCCGTTATCTCAGTCTGCTCTGTCTGGCCGTTATCTCAGTCTGCTCTGTCTGGCCGTTATCTCAGTCTGCTCTGTCTGGCCGTTATCTCAGTCTGCTCTGTCTGGCCGTTATCTCAGTCTGCTCTGTCTGGCCGTTATCTCAGTCTGCTCTGTCTGGCCGTTATCTCAGTCTGCTCTGTCTGGCCGTTATCTCAGTCTGCTCTGTCTGGCCGTTATCTCAGTCTGCTCTGTCTGGCCGTTATCTCAGTCTGCTCTGTCTGGCCGTTATCTCAGTCTGCTCTGTCTGGCCGTTATCTCAGTCTGCTCTGTCTGGCCGTTATCTCAGTCTGCTCTGTCTGGCCGTTATCTCAGTCTGCTCTGTCTGGCCGTTATCTCAGTCTGCTCTGTCTGGCCGTTATCTCAGTCTGCTCTGTCTGGCCGTTATCTCAGTCTGCTCTGTCTGGCCGTTATCTCAGTCTGCTCTGTCTGGCCGTTATCTCAGTCTGCTCTGTCCGGCCGTTATCTCAGTCTGCTCTGTCCGGCCGTTATCTCAGTCTGCTCTGTCCGGCCGTTATCTCAGTCTGCTCTGTCTGGCCATTATCTCAGTCTGCTCTGTCTGGCCGTTATCTCAGTCTGCTCTGTCTGGCCGTTATCTCAGTCTGCTCTGTCTGGCCGTTATCTCAGTCTGCTCTGTCTGGCCGTTATCTCAGTCTGCTCTGTCTGGCCGTTATCTCAGTCTGCTCTGTCTGGCCGTTATCTCAGTCTGCTCTGTCTGGCCGTTATCTCAGTCTGCTCTGTCTGGCCGTTATCTCAGTCTCCTCTGTCTGGCCGTTATCTCAGTCTGCTCTGTCTGGCCGTTATCTCAGTCTGCTCTGTCTGGCCGTTATCTCAGTCTGCTCTGTCTGGCCGTTATCTCAGTCTGCTCTGTCTGGCCGTTATCTCAGTCTGCTCTGTCTGGCCGTTATCTCAGTCTGCTCTGTCTGGCCGTTATCTCAGTCTGCTCTGTCTGGCCGTTATCTCAGTCTGCTCTGTCTGGCCGTTATCTCAGTCTGCTCTGTCTGGCCGTTATCTCAGTCTGCTCTGTCTGGCCGTTATCTCAGTCTGCTCTGTCTGGCCGTTATCTCAGTCTGCTCTGTCTGGCCGTTATCTCAGTCTGCTCTGTCTGGCCGTTATCTCAGTCTGCTCTGTCTGGCCGTTATCTCAGTCTGCTCTGTCTGGCCGTTATCTCAGTCTGCTCTGTCTGGCCGTTATCTCAGTCTGCTCTGTCTGGCCGTTATCTCAGTCTGCTCTGTCTGGCCGTTATCTCAGTCTGCTCTGTCTGGCCATTATCTCAGTCTGCTCTGTCTGGCCGTTATCTCAGTCTGCTCTGTCTGGCCGTTATCTCAGTCTGCTCTGTCTGGCCGTTATCTCAGTCTGCTCTGTCTGGCCGTTATCTCAGTCTGCTCTGTCTGGCCATTATCTCAGTCTGCTCTGTCTGGCCGTTATCTCAGTCTGCTCTGTCTGGCCGTTATCTCAGTCTGCTCTGTCTGGCCATTATCTCAGTCTGCTCTGTCTGGCCGTTATCTCAGTCTGCTCTGTCTGGCCATTATCTCAGTCTGCTCTGTCTGGCCATTATCTCAGTCTGCTCTGGATCTCAGTCTGCTCTGTCTGGCCATTATCTCAGTCTGCTCTGGATCTCAGTCTGCTCTGTCTGGCCATTATCTCAGTCTGCTCTGTCTGGCCATTATCTCAGTCTGCTCTGTCTGGCCATTATCTCAGTCTGCTCTGTCTGGCCATTATCTCAGTCTGCTCTGTCTGGCCATTATCTTAGTCTGCTCTGTCTGGCCATTATCTCAGTCTGCTCTGTCTGGCCATTATCTCAGTCTGCTCTGTCTGGCCATTATCTCAGTCTGCTCTGTCTGGCCATTATCTCAGTCTGCTCTGTCTGGCCATTATCTCAGTCTGCTCTGGATCTCAGTCTGCTCTGTCTGGCCATTATCTCAGTCTGCTCTGTCTGGCCATTATCTCAGTCTGCTCTGGATCTCAGTCTGCTCTGTCTGGCCATTATCTCAGTCTGCTCTGTCTGGCCATTATCTCAGTCTGCTCTGTCTGGCCATTATCTCAGTCTGCTCTGTCTGGCCATTATCTCAGTCTGCTCTGTCTGGCCATTATCTCAGTCTGCTCTGGATCTCAGTCTGCTCTGTCTGGCCATTATCTCAGTCTGCTCTGTCTGGCCATTATCTCAGTCTGCTCTGTCTGGCCACTATCTCAGTCTGCTCTGGATCTCAGTCTGCTCTGTCTGGCCATTATCTCAGTCTGCTCTGTCTGGCCATTATCTCAGTCTGCTCTGTCTGGCCGTTATCTCAGTCTGCTCTGTCTGGCCGTTATCTCAGTCTGCTCTGTCTGGCCGTTATCTCAGTCTGCTCTGTCTGGCCGTTATCTCAGTCTGCTCTGTCTGGCCGTTATCTCAGTCTGCTCTGTCTGGCCGTTATCTCAGTCTGCTCTGTCTGGCCGTTATCTCAGTCTGCTCTGTCTGGCCGTTATCTCAGTCTGCTCTGTCTGGCCGTTATCTCAGTCTGCTCTGTCTGGCCGTTATCTCAGTCTGCTCTGTCTGGCCGTTATCTCAGTCTGCTCTGTCTGGCCGTTATCTCAGTCTGCTCTGTCTGGCCGTTATCTCAGTCTGCTCTGTCTGGCCGTTATCTCAGTCTGCTCTGTCTGGCCGTTATCTCAGTCTGCTCTGTCCGGCCGTTATCTCAGTCTGCTCTGTCCGGCCGTTATCTCAGTCTGCTCTGTCTGGCCGTTATCTCAGTCTGCTCTGTCTGGCCGTTATCTCAGTCTGCTCTGTCTGGCCGTTATCTCAGTCTGCCCTGTCTGGCCGTTATCTCAGTCTGCTCTGTCTGGCCGTTATCTCAGTCTGCTCTGTCTGGCCGTTATCTCAGTCTGCTCTGTCTGGCCGTTATCTCAGTCTGCTCTGTCTGGCCGTTATCTCAGTCTGCTCTGTCTGGCCGTTATCTCAGTCTGCTCTGTCTGGCCGTTATCTCAGTCTGCTCTGTCTGGCCGTTATCTCAGTCTGCTCTGTCTGGCCGTTATCTCAGTCTGCTCTGTCTGGCCGTTATCTCAGTCTGCTCTGTCTGGCCGTTATCTCAGTCTGCTCTTTCTGGCCGTTATCTCAATCTGCTCTGTCTGGCCGTTATCTCAGTCTGCTCTGTCCGGCCGTTATCTCAGTCTGCTCTGTCTGGCCGTTATCTCAGTCTGCTCTGTCCGGCCGTTATCTCAGTCTGCTCTGTCTGGCCGTTATCTCAGTCTGCTCTGTCTGGCCGTTATCTCAGTCTGCTCTGTCTGGCCGTTATCTCAGTCTGCTCTGTCTGGCCGTTATCTCAGTCTGCTCTGTCTGGCCGTTATCTCAGTCTGCTCTGTCTGGCCGTTATCTCAGTCTGCTCTGTCTGGCCGTTATCTCAGTCTGCTCTGTCTGGCCGTTATCTCAGTCTGCTCTGTCTGGCCGTTATCTCAGTCTGCTCTGTCTGGCCGTTATCTCAGTCTGCTCTGTCTGGCCGTTATCTCAGTCTGCTCTGTCTGGCCGTTATCTCAGTCTGCTCTGTCTGGCCGTTATCTCAGTCTGCTCTGTCTGGCCGTTATCTCAGTCTGCTCTGTCTGGCCGTTATCTCAGTCTGCTCTGTCTGGCCATTATCTCAGTCTGCTCTGTCTGGCCGTTATCTCAGTCTGCTCTGTCTGGCCATTATCTCAGTCTGCTCTGTCTGGCCATTATCTCAGTCTGCTCTGGATCTCAGTCTGCTCTGTCTGGCCATTATCTCAGTCTGCTCTGGATCTCAGTCTGCTCTGTCTGGCCATTATCTCAGTCTGCTCTGTCTGGCCATTATCTCAGTCTGCTCTGTCTGGCCATTATCTCAGTCTGCTCTGTCTGGCCATTATCTCAGTCTGCTCTGTCTGGCCATTATCTTAGTCTGCTCTGTCTGGCCATTATCTCAGTCTGCTCTGGATCTCAGTCTGCTCTGTCTGGCCATTATCTCAGTCTGCTCTGGATCTCAGTCTGCTCTGTCTGGCCATTATCTCAGTCTGCTCTGTCTGGCCATTATCTCAGTCTGCTCTGTCTGGCCATTATCTCAGTCTGCTCTGTCTGGCCATTATCTCAGTCTGCTCTGTCTGGCCATTATCTTAGTCTGCTCTGTCTGGCCATTATCTCAGTCTGCTCTGTCTGGCCATTATCTCAGTCTGCTCTGTCTGGCCATTATCTCAGTCTGCTCTGTCTGGCCATTATCTCAGTCTGCTCTGTCTGGCCATTATCTCAGTCTGCTCTGGATCTCAGTCTGCTCTGTCTGGCCATTATCTCAGTCTGCTCTGTCTGGCCATTATCTCAGTCTGCTCTGGATCTCAGTCTGCTCTGTCTGGCCGTTATCTCAGTCTGCTCTGTCTGGCCGTTATCTCAGTCTGCTCTGTCTGGCCGTTATCTCAGTCTGCTCTGTCTGGCCGTTATCTCAGTCTGCTCTGTCTGGCCGTTATCTCAGTCTGCTCTGTCTGGCCGTTATCTCAGTCTGCTCTGTCTGGCCGTTATCTCAGTCTGCTCTGTCTGGCCGTTATCTCAGTCTGCTCTGTCTGGCCGTTATCTCAGTCTGCTCTGTCTGGCCGTTATCTCAGTCTGCTCTGTCTGGCCGTTATCTCAGTCTGCTCTGTCTGGCCGTTATCTCAGTCTGCTCTGTCTGGCCGTTATCTCAGTCTGCTCTGTCTGGCCGTTATCTCAGTCTGCTCTGTCTGGCCGTTATCTCAGTCTGCTCTGTCTGGCCGTTATCTCAGTCTGCTCTGTCTGGCCGTTATCTCAGTCTGCTCTGTCTGGCCGTTATCTCAGTCTGCTCTGTCTGGCCGTTATCTCAGTCTGCTCTGTCTGGCCATTATCTCAGTCTGCTCTGTCTGGCCATTATCTCAGTCTGCTCTGGATCTCAGTCTGCTCTGTCTGGCCATTATCTCAGTCTGCTCTGTCTGGCCATTATCTCAGTCTGCTCTGTCTGGCCATTATCTCAGTCTGCTCTGGATCTCAGTCTGCTCTGTCTGGCCATTATCTCAGTCTGCTCTGTCTGGCCATTATCTCAGTCTGCTCTGTCTGGCCATTATCTCAGTCTGCTCTGTCTGGCCATTATCTCAGTCTGCTCTGTCTGGCCATTATCTCAGTCTGCTCTGTCTGGCCATTATCTCAGTCTGCTCTGTCTGGCCGTTATCTCAGTCTGCTCTGTCTGGCCGTTATCTCAGTCTGCTCTGTCTGGCCGTTATCTCAGTCTGCTCTGTCTGGCCGTTATCTCAGTCTGCTCTGTCTGGCCATTATCTCAGTCTGCTCTGTCTGGCCATTATCTCAGTCTGCTCTGTCTGGCCATTATCTCAGTCTGCTCTGTCTGGCCATTATCTCAGTCTGCTCTGGGCATTTGCACCTCACTTTTTCTTGTTGTTGTTCTTTTCTTTTTTCTCTGTTCTTGTTGTCTTCGCTCCCATTTGGGTTCGTTCTTGCTTGCTTGCAGTCCTTGTTTTTGTGCTTCCCAGCCCTCAAAAATGTATCCATTTGGGGTTTTTCTTGCTTGCTTGCGGCCCTTGTTTTCGTGCTTCCTAGCCCCCAAAAAGGCTCCCATTTGGGTTCTTTTTCGCTTGCTTCCTAGCCCTCAAACGCTTCCATTTGGCTTCTTTCTTGCTTGCATTCCTTGTTTTCGTGCTTCCTGGCCCTTAAAAGGGCTCCCCATCGGACTGCTTCCTCCTTTTGTTTTGAGTTCGCACCAAGGAGAGGGCCGAAGAGAGTAAGACAGACTTCCCTACCATTGAGGGAGATGGGGGGGGGGGGTTGGGACTGTTTTACGCCCCAAGGCATGGGTGGTAAGTATGCTGGTTTTCGTTGTGTATTTTTATTTATTGGTTGTCACCCCTGGTATGGGCAGGGGAGACAGGTTGTACTAGCTGTGTCCCTGCTCAGTGCAGGGAGTGGATTTGTGGACTCGGGGTGGAGTTTGTAGTGGCCATGGCGGTGTGCCGATGGCGCTGGACATCTTTTAATCGAGTGTTGATTCGGGGTGAGTTCTGAAGTGGCCATGGCAGTGGGCCGATGGCCCTGGCTGGGAGAGTGGATGGGGGGTAGACAGCAGAAGTAGATTGGGTAGGGGTATGGCGAAACTTCTGGTACTGGGAGTGGAGTCCTAATTCATACTGGGTCGCCTGGCAGCCCTGTTTGTTGATTAGATAATTAAGAGAGGGTGTGATTAAATCTGTCGGGGTGAGAAGGAGGCGATAGCAGATCGCCACCCGAGGTTGGCGAGTGCCCATCCAGTTGTTAATCTCCCTGGACGGGGCCCCGTCATCCCCCGGGCCACGATGGTAAGATAAGGTGTTGGTAATTGTAACGGGTGTTAGTACTGGCGACAACCCAATGGCAAAGTTGCAATTTTGACTGAAAACCGGTCCTGTCTGGGTCTTTTATTATTACATCAGGTAATTATTAACACTCAGGCAAGATTTTATCTGCCTTGCTATCCAAGGACCTCCGTCCCTCCATCTTCATCAAATGTCCCTCAATGGCACCTCCACAGCCGCCTCCTCTCAGAAGAACCTTTCACTGTTGTTTCAATAATTTTATTCTGATAACGGTGCTCAAAATCTTATCCTGATAACTTCCTTCTTATTTGGCTATTAAAATTTGGAAATGACTGTATTTGATCTTATCCTACTTTTATTTTTTTATTTTTTTTTAAATGCAGTCCAGTCTCAAGCGCTGTCGGTAGGCTGAAAATAAGGTGTCGCGCGAGAGGCCCGGGAAGCCTCAGGCACATGTACTAGATCTATGCCTATGCCATCTCGTGAAAAATCTTGTTTTTCTCACTTTTTACTTCCTTTGTCGGTCCTTTTTGTGCTTTGCTTTCTAGAAAACTTCACCATTAATTACATCCTACATATTCTTCAACTATTTTGACGGTGAAACTGCCCCTGGAAGCGAAAACGATCGGTGTTGTGTCTTATTTTCTATACAAATCCATTGTACAAAGCGCTGGCTTTGCGGGCCGAGAGTGGGCGGTCCCCAAGACCGGAGAGGCCGGAAGAATCTAATATCTTTGGTATCATTGCTGTAGGAAGAAAGGAAAGTCTACAGCTTGAGTATTGATCCTGCTGTCGCTCACAATGAAAGAATAATGTGGGACCAACACGTAAAACTGTTCACAGATTCATATAATTTAACCATTTCCTTATTTTTGGATGTTTCTGAATGGGATTGGTCGGCTCGACTACAATCCATCGGCAAGAAACACAAAGTCGTTTGAGATGTCATTAAGAAAAAAGTACACTTTGAAAGAGAAAGATTATCTGATGATGATGCAACGATGGGTTTAGCTGTTTTATTTACGTCCAATATTGTAAAGCATAATTATTGCCTTTAAGACGATTAATCTCACTATTTCGTTTGACAAATAAGAATTAATTCACACTTATTACCAGCTCGTTCTTAGTTGTTTATTTTGTTTTAATGAGATAAAGAAATTACCGTAGGTTTGTTATCTTGGCTTTTGGGATCATTTAATTTATCCTTTCGTTGCAGATTCCACCGGGAGCGACTGTCCCAATCCAAAGGGCCACCGTGAGTAAGCCCAGCGGTTAAGAAACCCGCAGTTTCTGTTTTGGAGAGATTCCTGCGTTAATTCCCACACTTTTGTGATCAAGATGGAAATAATTATCTGAGTGACATTCATCTGAATGAACAAACATTAAGGAAAAATTCTCAATCAAGGATTTCTTATGTTAACTTCAGAATCAACGTCGATATGAGCAATTTTACACGTGACAATTCGTCACCATTTCGCAGAATTCTGGGATTCCACGAACTGCGGACATTCGACTATTACAAAGCCGTGATGGCAGAATTTTTGGCTACCGCCATTTTGATTGTCGCTGGATGCGGTTCCGTGGTGACGATGGAAGCTGGGAAGCCGGTGTCAGCCTTAACTGGCGCGCTTACCTTTGGTATGACCGTTGCTACAATAATCTGGACTTTCAATCACGTGAGCGGTGCCCACATCAACCCCTGCGTCACCCTCTGTTTCTTTGTCACTGGACACATTTCCCTGGCAAAGGTAAGAACTACTCTTGCGTAATACACCTTGTACATACCCGCACAGCACGTTATCACTTTCAGCAGAGCCAGAACATCGTGTAAGATCCTCGACCATCAGTTGTGCCATCAGCACACATACCTATACATGTACCACTGTTCCTGCTCCCCTCAAAAGGCTAAAAAGAAAAGAAAAATGACCAACTGACCCAACGTTCAGTGTGCACAACAACAGAGATGAAGTCCAAACCAGTGGCAGTGTTACGGTCAATGAAATGAAGATCAGCCGTTTATGTTTCCCTAAAAGTTAACAGAGGAATAATTATGTACGTCTTATTATGTGCCGACGAGTGTTGTTGTTGTTGTTTTGGGGAGGGGGGTCTTTCCTCTGGCATTGCACATAGGATCAGGAGAGATTGAAGAGTGCTCAACCAGCGATGCATTCTGCCAAGGTTGGGCTTTCATTCACTTGGTAGAGCAATCACCAAAATAAGCGGGTTTAGCGTTCGATTCCCCCGCTGACATTTTCATTGTCACCATTATTTCTAAATTATCTTTTTCTTATCAATTTGCGGTATTTCATGTTAGTTCCCTTTCACATTCAGATTGATATTTGATGATAGATAAACCCTATAGGATGACAAACCTTGACTTTCACCATTGATGAGTTACCCCTGTATTTCCAAAATGTCCCGCAAGTTGGAAACTCTGGATTTAAGCCAGAATCTATTAATTAAGTCACTAAGTGACACCTTTTAGTGCAGCTGTTCGCTTACGTTGTGAGTTAAGAAGGTTAAGTTAACACAAGGTAATGCTTTCTGGCGGGGTGAAGAGAGTGCTTATCTAAGTAGGAGCGGCGAGGTAAGTAACGATTATGAATGTTAGATAAGGGACAATGCAAGTCCTCTTAAGAACTGAACTTTTGATCTTTGGTACATGGTTCATCAATTAGTCACTGAACAGGGCGAGGACTTGGACATGATAAGGCAAATGTTCAAGAATAAGACTTGTTACCGTAAATATGCCAGTTTTCGTGACTAGACAGTCTCAGATCATTTTGAATCTAATTACATAATGAAGAACTATGTACTATGTACTTTTTGCTGATTTCTCCTACTTTTTCTCTCACACCCCCCCCCCCCCCCCCGTTGTCATCTTGACATGGTCCGTCAGACCGTGGCTTACATGATCTCTCAGTGTGGTGGTGCTATTGCTGGTGCTGCTATTGTCTGGGTCATGGTACCAGCGTCATGGCGGGGGACTATCGGTAGTACCGTCTTTGCCGAGGGAGTGACTCTCACTCAGGTAGGTTGTGATGAATGTAGCCATGAAGATAAGTGTGAGCCAACTCCACCTTGTTGCAAACTGAGAAAAACCTCACTGACGTGTGCAGAACCTTCAGATCTGTCAGTCAAATAGAGGCCAAACTTCTCCGAGACGAAATAGCCTATTTATTTTATGTCTTCGATCTTAGGGGTCAAACAGACCAGGCCTGGTGCAGGCGCCAGACCGGTGATTCGCCATGCATAAATTTTTCTTCACACTAGCACAGTAGGCAATGCGTGCTGCATCCTGCGGGGTCGCTGTGTGAGCAGTGCCTACTGTGTTATTGCTAGTACCTTGGTGTGTTTCACCTCATAGCCTACAATGAAAATAAAAGAAAAAAAAATTCTTGCTCTGTTTTTAAAAAAAAGATAATGAAGTTAGACCAATCTTTATTTCAAAGGTACAAATTTGTCAAAGCTTGCCAGTTGTGGGAAATGTTGCATCGCTTTGGGGCCTTTTTTCATGGTCTCTAAGCTTTTTTTAATTCGAGCCCACATTGGGAAGTTTGCAACTGGTCCAAATGTTCAAGATTATTAGGAGAATTAACTCGAATCTTACGAAACCAATGGATACAATTCATGTTAGAATATGTCACGTTAAAGCTTCCTTAATGGGGCAATTATCATATCAAATTCGAAAGGGCGCCTGTATTACGTTTACGCCCTCTCATGTCGTACTTGTATGTACTGCCAGGTTCTGTGCATCATTTCTTTACAAGATCCATTGGGTGGGGACACAGAATGATAATTTATGTAATGCTGAAGTCACATGACATTCTTTTCCTCATAGACACTACATGGGCCATGTAGCCAAACTTCTCCCAATATGTTCTTTGCGAGACAAATTTATGGCCTATTTCCCAGGACGTTTGTCGTGCCATTTCTCCAACGTAACCCGGCGAGCCTAACATAATCTCAACCCTAATCCTTTCTGTGTGCAAAGAAAGTCCGAAATGGCCCAAACAGTAGTTGTTTTTTTTACAATAAATGTGCAACATACCCGAAACTTTATTGAAAGTTTTCTTGTAAAATGTTGGAGTATGAAAACAGTACATTTTATTGGAAACACTGATCCGGAGTGCAGCGCCTACAAACATCTGACCTCAGGCCTTTGTGTCTTGTACCAGGACTGCAGGAAAAAGAAAAAAAACTCGATGTACGAAAACGAAATCCACCTGCTGCTGAGCAGCTTTTAGCTTCATTATGATGATGATAATTGAAAAAGAAAGGTAACAATATCAATCGAACGTAAAATTTTAAGAGAACAAATGCTTTGCGTCCATACTAATATTCTTCTTCATAGTGCAATAATTAGAAGCAGGGGAAATCTATACCTTGAGACTGTCTGTCTAGCTTGTTCATGAATACATCATGCATGTTTTAATCAATAACCTTTCTCCAGTAACCATTACAGTCCAAATGTTCGCCCTGCTGTAGGCTCCCAAGTCACGGCAAAGACATGATTTTGATTCTGATGCTGGTTCGTCTCCTCAGGGCTTTGCCATAGAGGTGATGAGCACGTTCATTTTGTTGTTGGGAGTATTTGCCAGTAGTGACCGATTACGCACTGATCATGGCGGGTCTATGCCACTCACCGTTGGACTCATCGTGTTCATGCAGAGTGCCTGGGCTGTGAGTGCTCTCCTTCTTCCTCTGTTTTATTAATGGTTGGGAAGATGACGGTAATGTAATTTTCTTCATGTTATGACCGTCACCATTGCAAATGTCATTAAATCAATGAGTGGATGACCCAATGAATGAAATTTTTGTTCACCGGGGACTTTTTACCTCGAGCAAATAGGAAAGGCTAAGACAAATATCATTGTACAACTCTCTCTCTCCTTCTCTCTCTCACTCTCTCTCTTTCTCTCTCTCTCACACACACACACACAATGGAATCATCTATTACAAAACACATTAATAATTGTGGTTCTATGACATTAGAAATCATAATTCTCTTCCATCCGTTTATGAAGTGCGCCGCGGTTGGTGCTGACAGGAAGAATTAATTTATGTAAATTTGCCAACTGCCCAAAGATGACATCAGGCCAAATGGTCATTGTCTTGGTGCGTTGTTATCTTCCACTTCCTACCTCTTTTCAATACATTTCTATTATATTCCTCCCCTCCCCTCCCCTCCCCCCCCCCCCACCGCCTCCCTTTCTGTTCTCCAATTTTTAGGGCAAGCCAACTGGTTGCAGCATGAATCCCGCCAGGACCCTGGGACCCGCTCTCATATCTGGCGCCTGGGATCATCATTGGGTAAGCACAGGTTCAAATGTTAGAAACATCCAGTCTCCATATCCTTGTTGGTACTTGGCAACATTACACCACCATGTACAATCAGACAAAAGAAATCTTGATTTTATCACAATCCAAGTTCAGACTTGAGTCAAACTTCGTAGGTCCAAGTTCAGACTTGAGTCAAACTTCGTAGGTCCAAGTTCAGACTTGATTCAAACTTCGTAGGTCCAAGTCCAGACTTGAGTCAAACTTCGTAGGTCCAAGTTCAGACTTGAGTCAAACTTCGAAACGGTAGACTGCTCCAGTCCAAGCTTTTGTGACTGTCCAAATCTATTATGAGTGACCACGTTTAGGGATCGCGTATGACTGCTTTCAAATGTACATAAGAAAATAGTCTTACGTAACGCCAAAGATCCTTCAAGACACGAGCCCACCGAAATGAATTGTAAAAATTACTCTGTCATGAGTTTGAGGCCGATAGGAAAAAAAAAAGATTTTTACCCGTAAAGTATACACATCAGACCATAACACAGAGATTGGAATCCTTGTCCATAGATCAGATGTGTAGGTGTTCTGTATTCATGGCAACCCCCGCGTGTTGTTGTTGTTTTGGTAACATATACCGAAAGCACTTTTTAATACCATAGAGTATATAAAATTAAGTACATTAATTTTCTTTTTTCGGCCATCTCTCCAAACAATATTACGTGAAATATCTATCAGTTCAGACTCTTATAATTTTTGACTAATGATGTAATCTTCCTCCGCTCACTTTTTCTCAACATTACTCTACCATACCTTAACGTCTTACATTCCTAATCTCCCCCCCCCCCCTCCCTTTCAGGTGTATTGGGCGGCGCCAACTGTGGGTGCTCTGGCAGGGGCGCTGCTATACCAACATGTTCTGGCCGTCAAACCTCCAAGAGTTGATCTAGAAATGCACAGATCGGAGGAGAAGCCTGATCTCACAGACGCCAGAGGTTTTACTAACAGCATATCATTGGTGACAGATGGGGAGGTCAAGATACATATACCTGACGTCAGTCTTGGAGAGATTTACGACCACTAGGGATGTGAAAAAGACGGGGTGAATGACATTGTGGACACTGACCTTACTTTCATTCTCTCCATAGCAGGGCCATTGCAGTATGTTATTTTATAAACACATGGACATGCTATAGTATAAGACATTATTCATAACGTAAAATTGGTGCTGCGCCGCTGGTGCCCTATTTCTGAATTGGAAAGGTGTTCATTATCACCAATATGCAGGTTATACATCCATCGTTTCTACCTGTAAGATTTCGCACTTTTATTGGTTATTGAGTCAGTGTTAGACGGCGACAACAGCCAACAGCATTGTTTTGCTCGCGGGTTTCAGTGTCCAAGGGTCTGTTGTGCGTTATATAGCAAGCAAGAGAGCTGAGTTAGAGCACAATATTTACTTTACATTTATTTTAGGAATGATTACGCAGTCACGGGCATCAGTAGCTGGAAAAGAATGGAGCATCATCGTGAAACGCAACTTCAGCTTTGCTATCGACAGGCCTGGTTTAACTCCATTCATGTTTATCATTTTTTATTGAGTAAACTGTTTTGATCTGAGTTGAGTACCCAGCCAGCATCCTTGCGTTAAATTTACCATTAATCCAACGTATATAGGCCTATCGGTATAGAATTCCCTTTGAGTTGGTAGGTTCGCCGGAAGGCTGGATGTCCTACATAAAAAAAAATAGCATCATAAAGTCGTAACCAGCTGATCCTACACGTTGGATTGGCGTAAGGTTGCTGGCTGGATAAGTATCAACTTCATGTCTGGACAGATTTAAAAAAAAACAACCTCAAGGCCGAATGTGCATAAACAGCCATGACCATACACGTTTTACAAAATCTAGGCTTTATCATCGTGCAATCTCGTGCAGAAGCAGTCAAACAGCGACCCCTCACACCGAGTCAACATAGTGTGTAACTCTCTGGTCTGGCAAAACAGCTCATGCCAAAATATCCATGCATGTATACGTACTTGTGTGTGTGTGTCAAATTAAATCTAGATCAGACAAAAGGTTCAATGCAATGTTCATTCACTTCTCTGAAAGCGACTGGGGCCCCTTTTGTGGATAAAGGCCTGTCTCTTCAAGCACAAAACGGATATAGATCTGCCTACATTATATACATGTATAAAGTTCTGGTGTACTGGCAAAAAGCGTATTGCATAATTGTTGCATTGGAAATGCTAAGAATCAACACAATTGTAAAATGTATGTACACTGTATATTTTTGTATTGTACGTTATCAGCACTAATTAAGAATAGGTCAGCGCTCCATTAGGCTGTCAGGGGGCTCAGGTTTCAAATGAGATGATCTCGTTATGACTCTTTGTTTGTAGTTCTACCAGTTTCAACCATTGTGGCTCAAAGAGTCTCAGCAATATCGATTGCAGGAGTGCGCGTTTGAGGTCTTGTCAATTGTAAATTACAAGTATGTTTTTACTAGTGAAAAGAAATCGAAAGTGGCGTGACACCAGCTTTCTGGGCAAGCCCTGAACAGATAGCATTGGTACGCAAGTCTCAAGAGAAGTGCATTAGCATTCCTGGAAAAAACTAGCCACCGCCTGGCGGAGGGAAGCTGAGAACGGCGCCATGGAATGGCGTCCGTCTCTGCGACATTAACTGATCCAATGAACGGTCTGTTTGTGTCTCTGCAAAACCAGTCTGGGGCTATGAGGCCATTACTGCAAACACAGATAGCACTACTTCTATTGTACTATACGGACTACATTACACATGCAGCATAAGCCAAGACCAGCCGGTTTTGATCAGCCAACTAGTTGGATAGTGACGTCATGATACATGTACAATTATTTAATGTCTATGAGATTCCGCACATTAGTCAACACATCAAAGAAGTCGTCAAGTTTGTTTTCCTGGGCAGCGTAGTCAGTAAAGATGGGGGGGGGGGGGCAGACTAATACATCAAGTGCCGAATCAACAAAGCAAGATACGCCTTCAACACCCTGCGACCAATCTGGACATCAACAGCCCTCTCACTCCACAACAATATCCGGATATTCAACACCAATGTGAAGTCTGTCCTACTATATGGTTCCGAAACATGGCGAGTAACAAAAACCAACACCAAAAAGCTGCAGACATTCACAAATCGATGTTTCAGAATCATCCTCCACATCAGGTGGCCAGAAATCATCTCCAGCGAAGAACTGTGGGACAGGATGAGACAAGCCCCAATCGAAACTGAGATAAGAAACGTTATGAAAGCCTGAATTGACCCATCACCAGGCAGGCTCTGGTCTGGAACCCACAAGGAAAGAGGAAAGTGGGTCGTCCAAAAGAAACTTGGCGCAGGAGTATCGATGCTGAGGTGAAGCCAGCCGGAATGACGTGGACCGAGCTGACCTGCCAGAACAGCGCGCGTTGGAGGAGTGTTGCTGCGGCCCTATGTTCTCAAGGAATCGAGAGGCTTAAAGAGAGAGAGAGAGAGAGTCAACTCTGAGGATCTCATTCAAACACAGTGTTGTGACATCACCACCCGGCTAGTCAGTGATTCAAAGTCGGGCGGAGCGCGGCGCCTAGTAATCGGGAGCAAGTTTTAATTCACACAATTATCATACTCCCAGCTCTGTCAAGGCCACAGTTCCATACGCCATCACTACCGGTGTATAATCTTCATCGTGCCATGGTTTCTTCTCGTCCATGTGGACAAAATGGCAATGCTATTTCATAAGGAAGTGTATATCCGTACAACAAGTTGTATGGATATGGACAGTGCATATCCGTACAACATGTTTACAAAAAAGCGCGACTGGTGAAGGTTTGCTGAAATAAAACTTGGTATGGTGTTCACGAATTTAAAGTGACAACACATGACATGGAACAGTCAGGTGGACCTGGGGGCGTGAGGGTCTAGTCAGTTTGTATCAATGGGCGGTAGTCATATTGACTAATCAGGCGAAAAGGGGTTGGCGTAGCCATTGGTGATCGACATACACTCAAGTACATGTATATTATTAGCGCAGATCACGCAATCTCCGAGCAGAAGTCGGATTATTTTGCTACTAAGCCGATTCTTATTTTTAAAAACTATGCAAATTACATGTAACAAGATCAGTAATATAGTATTCCGGTGTGTGTTCTACGTCATTGAATTGTGTGCGTTGTACGGATATGCACTGTCCTGCGCTTCCATTTCATAATCCACTGTGATCTCTCTGACACCCGCCCCCCCCCCCGCCCCCTCAAATGTTTTCGACTTGCCTGCCTTAAGTCAACAACTTTATTGATCTCAAACAGGCCCAGATTCACTAATAGCTAAAGTTTGTGGGTAGTGAGCATCTTTTTTATTTATAAGGCTTTTCGCTGTTAACCAGTGTAATTACCTACATTGATCAATAACTTAATGATAATGAAAAGGAGATGAAACATGAAAGGAATGCCAAAGTATGTGTGCTTCACTGTTGGTTGATGTGACAGCAAAGGCCATACTTTTGCGTTTTAATAGCATTTGTATTCGACTTGATCTGACTTCTATTACACGTACTTTTTATTCTGTATTCTACAAGACTATACACTGTTCTCTCCTATCATACCGACGTCGGCTCGATGTGGTAACTAGTGGATCTTCGTAGTACCGGTGTCCATCCCATGAGCAAGCTTGGCGACAAGCCTACGCGTCGGATGTCTGCAGGGCTTGCTGGCTGGAACAGGTCCTACGATGACTCGAGAATGATGACGCGTTCAATGAGACTTTAGTCCCCACTCCCAAACCTCCTGCCCAAGGGTGCAGCTTGAATATTATATTTGTAACCACACTGGTGCACCTTGTAAAGTTGCAATGTAACCTCGACATTTTGACTCCCTGTGACATTTTAATCCTTGTGTGCGACTGTCACATTGCTATGACGTTCTCTCATTGTCGATGATACTGGTAAACGTATTTTAGTTCCCTGCCACCCTCCCCCAACTGGTCCACCCAATAAGCTTGTAAGTATGACATTGATTGACATCAGTTTCAACGTAACGGCAACGTATTAAGTTGTTCCTATGGGTGCACCTTGTAAGTTTGCAATTGGCCTATGACAGTTTCACGCTAATGGTGACATTTTAATCCTTTTCATGTGTGCGCCTTGTCAGTTAATTACCATACGTCACTATGAATCTTTCACGGATGGTTATCAACTCTGACGGTGTCGGGTGGTCACTGGGCGTGTCTGGACAGGGCCTCCTTCTGGCCTATCATTTTGTTATTCTACCTGTCGTCTTAATCTTCCTAGCTAGCACAATGTGACAGTTATTACGTCCTCGTGCTTTGTCCAAACTCTGACAGTGACGCGAGAATGGTGGAAACTAATTATATTTATCGTCACCCCGATTTACATGTAGATAAGATAAGATAGGATAAGAATCATTTTATTATCCTATAAGGGAACTTCTCTTTCACAGAGCGTTTATTAACAGCACACACGTCGTACACATATCTTACGTATCTTTATGTAAACAAACTTAATACATATAAGTCAATAACAAGCGTACATGGTAAAGAACCTTAGTGAAATGTGGCACACATCTAGTTAAAATGACTTGTTGAGGCGAATTGCGGCAGGCAAAAACGATCTTCTGTATCTTTCCTAGTTTTTTTTCATGTGTATTATTTTGTTGCCTTTGAGTGGTCTAGAAATTTGATGAAACAGAGGATGGTGGATGCCATTTAAGATGGTCATGAATTTCTTCACACAAGCATTTAACTAATTTAAGTATAGATGGTTAAAACTGAAAAATGCCGCCTGTGACGTTGCATATTTTCTTGATGATTGTGTTGTTAAGTTTATTCTTGTCACTTTCTCTTGCATTGCCTCCCCATGCTGTAATACTAATACAATCAGTTATTATGCTTTCGATGGCAGCTTTGTAGAACAGGGAAAGCAGTGTTCAATCAGCATTAAAAGAACTTAATTTTCGTAAAAAAGTACATTCTCTGGCTGGCTCTTGAATGCACATTTGAAATACATGTATGTGTATGTCAGTCTAGATTTCAGTGGGTATATAAATACCCAAATACATTGTAATATTCAGCTCGCTCAACCCCTTCATTATCTATGCTTAATGGTGGTAAAGGTGCCGTATTTGTCCTAAAATCAATTACAATCTTTCTTGTTTTCTTTACATTCAATACAAGAAAATGATCATGGCACCACTGTACAAATCTGGATTTCTATTTCTTGTTCTTTTATAAGTGTTCTAATGTACATACATAGCGAATCCTTTTCGCAAAGATTGAGTTCATATATGATAAAATTAATGGGCTTCAGTTGAACCTGCTTTTGAGTTGAAGTCTATACATTTTCCATTATACTGTATTTGGTAGCAACACTTAATTTTCATCATTTGTTTACCAGGAGCTCAATCTTGAGCCACATTTCTCAAAAGTGGAGTCAAGGAGTTACAATGATACATGTGGTATCTGTATATTTGGTGACAGAAAGAGAAGTGAAAGACAGAAAGGACAGAGATGTAAAATTATATTAACAGTAATGCCTTTACATGACTCTAAAAAACTGCACTCAGTTACAATCATCCTATAGAGCAGGTCAGTAGAGTACATATAACATGGTAAAGGAACATTCATTGCCTTACTACAGTGGAAGTGCATGAGCTGTCATGAGGCCCCGGTCCCATTCTCATGAAAGAGGAGCATATAAAAATTATATATGATATATATTATATTGCCATCTTGTTTATTCCAACTCCATTTCTGCAACTGACAAATTCGAAGTTAAATGTTTGTGGCTTTGTATTATAAGGAACTAGAATAACTTGGAATTGTGAAACAGCTTGATAGTGGCACAACGAATTTTGAACAAGTGTCAAAGTGTGCCTTCGTTACAACTCTTCTATCTACCAAAAGATCTCCGGTTGTCAGAAAATGGAGTTTAGAACTAAGGTCGTGACAGGCAGGCCTACATTGTTATAGTTTGGGGGAGGAAGAAGAGGCAGGGCCAACAACCTTAGGCTGAAACAAAGATCTCCTCACAAACAAGAGGAAGCCACTCTGGCTGTGCTTTGATTTTCATAGCACTTGATGATACAAGTTTTAGTAATAGTTAATACATGTACATGTACTAGCAGCCTTCTGACTTTCTGATCCCTGACACTATACCACCTCGCCACTGACACAGAGGTCCTTACACCTGAATTCAATATCTCTTTGATCTTAACACTTAAATTCATAACGTTCATCCTACAGAAAACAGCACAAACAGATTTAGAGCATTGATAAAAACACACAACAGCCACCTGATACTGGAAAAGTCAGAATTTATTTCCAGGGCTAGAAAGAGAAACATGTAAATCTTAAAAAAAAAAAAAAAAAGTGAGAGAAAGTAAACTTTCATAGAAAAATGGCAACTGAACAATCGGACAAATCCATTGGGTAACAACGAAAATCTAAATACACGTATGCACACCTGTGACGGCAAAACCAAACAAAGCAAAACATACCCATGACATAATTCATGTTTTAGAAAAATTAATAAAAAGAAATTACACACACCACAATTCTTAATATCATAAGATAAGTAGGTGAATCCTAAATGGATAAAATTCTGGAGCCAAATCAGAGATATGCTCGCAAAAAATTAACACTTGCACCTATAGCTCTATTGTTAGTAAATACCTATCAAATTGTGATATATGCATTTGGTTTGGTAATGGTATGTGGAAAAATGCCCTATAAAATCTCACTTGAGTGTCAAAAACTTAAAGACTGAACACCAGTACTATCTTATCATGGTACTTTGAGGTGAAAACAGTAAATGCCAAAAAGGGTCTATCACAAGATTTCCACGTTGTTCGTGTAATTTGTCCAGGTTATACGCTCTTTCCAAGATCAAACAAAAGCTGCAGCTTCTTTTTTATTTCTGAAAGCCTGCTGTATTTTACAGGTCACCATCTCATGAAGAAATAGAAAAGTAGAGAGAAGAATTGATTGTATTTTTTTTTTCTTTGTAATTATACAGTTGAACAATTTGTTCATGGACAAATCGGCCGAGGTAGTTATCTTACATGCGGTGTGGCCCAAGATGCTGGAATATCAGTGAAGTTTCCTTGGTAAAGCGCCAAACAGAACCAAGGGGATGGAGAGAGGATATTAAAACATTTTGTATCAAATCATCAAAAATTATTTCTCGGGCACATATTCATAATCATGTTTTGAAGCCTTTGTCCTGAGATTCCACAATAAAAATGTTCATCTTTACTCTGAGGCCTCTAAATTACAACAAAACAGGAACATGCTCAGCTATATTATATGTATGGCTCATAACACATGTATGATTGTACATGTATTTGAATGGCCTCTGCCACCTTGTCTCATTCATGTGCATCTCTTGGTATTAGTAAAAAAAAAAAAATCTTCCAGATCACATAATTTAGTTCTACATTTTCCAGTCAGGAACAAGGAGAATTGGGACAGACACCAGTTCCTCTGTTTTTTTGGTTTGAACAGGAACATTTGTGAGCGAGCCCCACTAACCTCAACGAAAGTCGCACTGGACCAAACCGAGAAAATCGCACTGAAACACAAATATCCGATTTTTTGACGATTTTTTTATTTTGGTCGATACTTCAAGTTCAACCATTTTTCTACATTCTGTGAAAATATAAGGTCTCAAATCAGCATGTAAATACGATAAATATTGCTTTTAATGCCTTTAATTTTGCCTTTGTCGTTGAATATCACAGCAATCATGGAGTTGATTGAACTCCCGATAACGTCAAATCAATAATCCCAGTCACAAAATGTTTACACAGAGCATGTATTTATATTGGCACAGACATGCAAAATTTGAAAGCCATAGGTTAATAATAAGTAGCCGCTGCCACAGAGATAGTAAGGCCACCCATCTCGCCAAGAGCGAACATCCTCCTCCGTATTTAATGGCAATTTTCTCGGAAGTTGCTTCCGTTTTTGACTGGAAGATAGTGTCTTTAAAAAGCCATATTACTTTGCAGTGAAAAGGAGCATTACAATAATTTTTACACCAAATTAAAAAGATGAGATTTCATACTTTATGGTGATATAAATCAAAACTGAAATGGGACTTCCGTTGAGGTTAGTGGGGCTCGCTCACATTTGTCATACATGTGCCACTATTGGTACTGGTATCACTGACATGATTGAATGTCAGCTGCTACACTGTCTAAATGTCACAATCAATCACAAACTCAACAGTGTCAGGGAAGATGACACTAATAGATCAGTAGTGTATGCACACACAATTGTAAGTTGATACACAAGAAAACAGATCATGTCTGACTGGCCTGCTGAAGGATTAACCACTATCAGAACTCGGCACACCAACTCATTTTAATTCAGAGCAAGATGCCTGAAAATTCGGTCTGCTGATGGCTATTCTCCACATTAAGCTTCACTGAATGTTATACTAAACTACAGACAGATATTTTAGTGCCAGTTTCACAGGTACTTTACAAACTTAAAAAATTATCCATCATCAAAGATATGACAAAAAATGAGGAGACTTGGTGCGTGTTACTCAAAAATTAACATCAACCTTTTTCATTCAGAAATAAATCAAACTTCATTTCAGAAAATGATTTTTAAAAAAGGTGGGAGCTGCAAAAATGGAAACATACAAGAAATTATAAATAACAAGAAGGCAGGGCACAAAGGGTTAGTTTTATAGTGACAACAAAACTCACGGCTTGCATGGACACACAGCAAATGATACATGATGTAATGTAATGCATGATAATATTATCATGTTTATTAATAGGGTACTAAAATTATTTTCTGCAGAAGCTCCTATGATGAACTTTGAACAAATCACCTCCAACTTTATGGAGCAAATAAGTTCTAGCAACCCTAGCCCCATCACTGATACTTATATAAATATTTTCATTACTGCAGGCAATAAGACTTCAATGCATTCGTTACCAAAGGGTATGATACAATAAGGCAAAAGCAACACACACACAAAAAAAAAAAGAATCACTACATGGATACTGAGGAACTTCCTCAAACATGCCATAGTGTACATTGTTTTTTAAAAGATTGTTTAAAGGCGTGGGCCAAACACAGCTTTTGTTATACCTCTTGGAACAAGTTAATGATTAACAGATAATAGCCTCATCTTGTCAGTGTCAAGTGAACCTGGGCACTTTTCTAGCCCTCATAGTCACAGTGGACTCCAAAATTTCAGGCTGACGCAGATGTACACAAAATATAATTTATATGTCTAATCCATAGATATGGAGCTTGCCATTCTGAACTACGTGTACTGGGAAACAGTCAAAGCAACTGGTTAGTTTTAAATGAACTACTCTAGTTAGGAAAGATCAGAAACATAAATTTTTATCGTCAAACAAAGTACATGTACTTCACAATCTTGCACCACACATCCATTGTGGGATTGAAATGTGCTTTAATTTGCAAAATAAAAATTACAATTCAAATGTCACATTATTAATTATCTCATGGAACGGCATCAAAATAAGGACAGTTTCAATTAACATTCAACACTTCTTTAAAAAAAAAACAACCAAAAAAAAACCCACCACAACAACAAACAATTTTTAAAAAAAAAGAACATACTGACAAAACTCATCCTTTTCCCTTCATTCCAAATGCAGCAATTTTTGAGCACTTGTGATCTTAAAGATTAATATATTACATAACCGATTATATGATGCGCCAAAATAAGACACATGTTTATCAGACTCCAAAGCCATTGGTTTTAACAAGCTACAACATACATCTCAAGAGACCAGAGAAAAATTAATTTATGCAATTCGTGAATCTTTGCCACACATTAACCCTCTGAACACTGGTCCCCCCTGTCCTTATGAACCCCTGTCCCTGGTCCCCCAGCCCCAAACTGCCATTTTCATAGACAGTAATATAATGGAAGTGCTTAGAGAGGGACACATGTCCCCCTCTAAGCAAGTGCTTACAGAGGGACATACACACCTGTCCCCCTCTAAGCAAGTGCTTACAGAGGGACACATGTCCCCATCTAAGCAAGTGCTTACGGAGGGACACGAGCCCCTCTAAGCAAGTGCCTACAGAGGGACACATATCCCGCTCTAAATGTATGCTTACAGAGGGACACATGCGCCCCCCCCCCCCCTCTAAATGTGTGCTTACATTTACTACAGAGGGACACATCATATTATTTTAATGTCTCTAAGCACAGGATTTAAGATATCTTTCAGCGCAGGATTTAAGAGGGACAGTTGCATAGATCAGTTCCTTTAGCATGGAGGGGCATAGTTAGAACGTATTATGCAGTCACTGTGTGGGCTCTGAAACAAAATAAATATTTTTGAAGATCTTGATCTAGTTTTGGATCTCACAGATGCCGGAGCAATAATATGCGCTCCAAATTTAATCTGTTTGTGTGGCCAGTACGTTTAAGTTTAAGTTTGAAGACAAGCACAGTGACACGATAACAGCCACGTTGTGCTGAGAAAAGTCAGATGATAGACAGAGGTAAAAGAATGACAGGATAGAAAATGAGCCTACCACTACCAGGGACATGCACCAACCGCTGTGCTAGCCTATATGTGTGAGAAGAATCACAAGGTGACAGAACATCGGAGCGTCTATTTTACGTATGGCGGCAAATAGGATATTTTACTTATTTCGAGAGTGCGGAATGTCTACTTTACGTATGACAGCAAATTAAATAGCCTGTAGGCTGTTTTACGTATTTCTGCAAAATATTCCTTTCGCAATTTTACGCACGATGGCGTATGACCATGCGCTGTCAAAGTCGGCATGGCAATTAGTGTTAGGGGTAGGGTGAGATTTAGGGTTGGGAAGATCTTTCGGTCTAGTCATACATAAAATAGCCTACAGGCTATTTGAGGGCGCCGCCATGTTGGACGATCGAAATCAAAAACAGGCAAACTTCCCAAAATAGAATATCCGTCGGTTGGCTGAGTAAAAATAGCAAGACACCATATTTCGATGACGTTTTTCACATATATGTCCCTCTGTAAGCACTTGCTTAGAGGGGGACATGTGTCCCTCTCTAAGCACTTCCTAATATAATGATGGAAACACACAACAAACACAACATTGATGGATAGGGAGCAAATTATAAATGTGAGTATTATAGAATGTTTTAAATCTTTTATCTCCAGTATTGGGCCTTGGTATGCCAGTCTGTCCAGCACGTTGAGCCCCAAAAACTTTGCATTCTGTGCATTCATCGTGAAAATTTCACAAAAAACCTCCCCAAACTACGCACCGGCTTCTAGTTTCTCTTTGTTTACAACTGCGGATAAAAAATGGCAGCCAAACACAACTTTTGATGACGTAGGAGCACAAATATCAATGCAGTGTCACCCTTCTGACCGCTGTACAGGTCAATAGTGTATTTATCGCCGTAGAATTTGACCGGTGTACAGGGCAATAGTGTTCAAAGGGTTAAAAGGCAGTTTCAATGATTATTACATTCACTCACATCATATGGAACACTGAAAAGGAAAAATAATAATAATTTTGTCCTCCCAACAATAATAATTGTGTCCTCCCAACACCATTAAATTTAAGTTACTACAATGGAAAAACAGCCTTCTTAATTTTCATGATCTGCTCCTCAAACTGTATTCAATTTCAAATGATTTTCTTTATCAACTTATCTGTGCACGACATCGCTTACACTTTATGTGATAAGCCAGGAATTCATTCATCATTGCATTTTCTTGATACCCCAGCCATCAATTTCAGGTGATTCTGAGCATTGGTAAAGCTGTCACATGTTGAATGATGTTCCACAGAAGTCAAGATAAACAACAGTCATATTGTTGTTCGAAGTTTCAGCATGTAAAGTATATTTTGATTCATATTTTCAATCACATATCAATACTCATGACTTAGACATGATGTTACAGACATCATCATATAATACAGTTTTGCATCAAATAATTCCCTGACTAAAAAAAATCATTTTTTATACACTATGCAGAAAAAGGATTTTAAAAAAACAACAAAAAATCTACATGTATCATAAGTAAATAATACTAAATATAAATTAACCACTCCTCTGGTTACTATTAGTATTAAATTTAAATCACAATGCATTAAATGAACAAGTAGTGTGACTTTCACTTTCATGCTGTCATTTAGACGTTAGTATTAATTATTAGAACATTTACATTTTCATATGGCAGTGATAAAGTTCATACATGATAAATGACAAGGACACTGTTCAACTACAATTACATACACGTATATTTTAAATTAATTCAGGGACACTCTCCCTTTCACTTCATCACTTACAAATAGTAATGCATTCATTAAAAACACCTGAAGTAGTAAATCTGCATTTTTGCTCCTTTGTGAAGTATAATGTTCTGTTTGACTGTTCTACTTGAACACAGAACAGTCTTACAAAAATGAATGAATCTAGCACAATTTCTAAAACTTTTAATTTTATCAGTCGGTTGTCACAACATCCAGAGGTTTCTATAAACAGTAAGCAAGAGCCTTTCTTCAGCATGCTGATCTTGAGCAATTACCAATTATATTCTCTTTTCATTCAAATCTGAAAGGAAGATAGTGACCAGCAGTTTTTTCAAAACAATGAAAAAATCATTGTATTCTTCCAAGAGGCAACCAACTATATATGTTACGTCAACATCACATGGCATTTTAAGTTTAATTCATACAAATCTTGGAAATTGTATGGAAAAAATGTAAGTTATGGAAAAGGAACAAACCAATGTAATTTATACTTAGTACCAGAAATTATGTCATTTGATTTAATAAACACTGACACCTATGAATGACAATATTAATTATTATAATCAAGTTATTTTCATAAAATTTAATGGGCTCTGACCAGGCATCACAGGCATGAACGGGAATGGATTCCCTGATCTAAACAATACACGGTAACTAAGGAACCAACAGATCACTGCAACAAAAGATGCTGTCACTTTCTGTGACAATGTATGAAACCTGTATACTGTGGAAGTCAGCAACATGAATTCAAATAATACAAGCATGATTGCTAGACATATGATGATGCCTTTAATATAAGGAGTTAATGTTTGATAGTTTAACTGGGCTTGTAAAATTTCTTCTTCTTGCAGTTTACTTTTATCTTGAAGATTCTCATCATGTAGCACCATGTCAACCTTCCGCCATTCTTTGAAAGTTTTCACCTCCTCAGATATGATAAGTAGACAATGTATTTCAAGAAAAACATGTCCTGAAATGTCAAATCCGAGCCAGTTCTTTCCTGCATCAAGGCATGCTGCTTTCTCACCATGTCCCGGATGTGTGCAGACACCCACTATACTCTCAATTTTCATGAAAAAAGTAGTACAAACATACCACCAAAATGTTCCAACGACAATTCTCATGAGATGTTGACACACTCTTGAAACATCACGACAACAGTAAATTAAACTTGTCAGCAATATGTATGCGCCAACAAAGGTGAAAGTCCATCCCCAACCAAGTTTAACAAAATACTGGTTGAGAGGATTACGTCTGTCTGCCATAAATGTTTTAGGCACCACAAATAAATCACATATGATAGAGCCCATCATCACACCAATGAGATAAATACCTATTTTAACTGACGTGTCTACAAACAGTACCATTCGACATAACTTCATCGCCACCATCAGAACGAAATGACCAACATGTGTTGGTTCTGGCAAAGATTTTTTGCCAGTAAACTGACGGTGTTCTGCTGCTTTTTGTTTCCGTTGCGCATTCTCGAACTCTTTTTTCCTTCTCGCCGCTGAGGCACTGTTTTGGGCCTTTGAAGACATTTTGTAATGTTGATGACAGAATGCACTGACTCAGAGAAACAGTATCAATGACAAACAGTTTTACACTGACGTGTCTCTTCTGCTGAATATTCCTGATGAAATTGTAGTTCACAAGTGACGGAAGTAAAGGGGACATCACTCTAAATTCTTGCTATTGGCTATTATTCCGTTATTATTTTATATTTTTTACGTCTTTAAATTTCATCAGAGAGTATAGATCATACATGTATACATACTCTCTGGTTTCATTCATTAGTCCATTGATCCTCCTCGTTTCATACTGTTAATTACCACCTTTTCTTAACACTTTAGATACTGGCATTTCCTGATTCTAGAAAAGAAATCTTCGAGGGTTATAATTTTCAGGTCATTATTTAGTTAGCTACTACCTGTTGGATTATATTTATGGTGGTCAGTACATCACATTATATTATTATTCTTTATGTTATAATAAACGAGGTACCCGGCATTACCCCGGGTAACCAGGTGTTCTCTCGCCGTCTCTCTTCCTCTCTTTCTCTCTCTCTCTCTCTCAGATTAAGACACTATCCCATAATAATCCACAGCCCTGCTTCAGACCTCATGCGCGGCAGGACACAACCCACTAACTGAACCCTTGTCAAATACAGTCTCCCCGTGCGGCAGGCATTGTATTTTACACTTTCACTTTAAGAAAAGGTATTCGAAATTTGAATAAACACAGTCGGTCGACTCAAAAGCGACTAGGTGAGATGTGTTGACACTTGAAAGTTTTCTTTAGATAATTTTGGTTATACTGTTATTGAGGCTGAACTGTTGAGCAAAGAAGAAAAGGGGGAGGGCGACTTTGCACCATAATGCAATACTCCAGCCACTATTGTTTATAATAAGATTGTTGTGCATCTGTGAACAAAAGTTGACTATCCCTCGAGTTGAAGTGGTTGTCATTTTGGATTTAAAACTATAAATTACTCTGATTAAATCCTTTACCGGCATGATAGCCAATAGGAAGTATCAACAATCTCCAGTTTCAAACGAGTTATGATGGTGCTTGGTCCTGGAAACAAGAGTTAAAGCATAATAATACGGATTGTCCTTACGGCGTTCTTAAACGCTCGAGGTAATGTGCTTAGTGGCCGCACATGCTACTCTCTTTCAAAAGTATAGATATAGTTTAGGTTGAATTCAAAATATTTATAGATAGATCTGGGCAACAACTTGTAGTTGTATCGCCGTAAGCATACGAAATGCACTGCAAGATGTGGTTCTACTTCTAGAGTCCAGATCTCTAGAGATCTAGATCTAGATCTTGATCTGTCTAAGTAGAGATATAGATCTAGATCTAGATCTAATAATAATATTTTGGAAGGAATTCCGTACGAGATCCGCACTGTTGCCGACAAAGCGCCAAAGACCAGAAACTAACACAACTATCCCAGCCCCTTTTCGCCTGAGTAGTCAATCTGACTACCGCCCATTGATACAAACTGACTAGATCTAGACCCTCACGCCCCCAACATTGCTTTTTTTTCCAATGACAATTGGATAAACTAACAAAATTAATAAGTACCGAAAAATATAGGGTTTTTTATCAAAAAGTGCGGATCTCGTAAGGAATTCCTCCCAATATTTTATTTTAGTAGGGCCATCCATCCATAACGTATGCTCTTTAATGGGGGCGGGAATAAAGCATACATGGGCCAATTTGGGGGGGGGGGGGGGGCACATGAGGAGGCTTTTCTCTTAAAATTTCCTGGATCATAACAAGTTTTAGAAGCCAAGCATTTGTATTGTAGCGCTCTCCTGTTGTGAATTTGAACTGAGCAGTGAACACTAATGACTAATATAAAACCGAGACTTCCCCTGTTTTATTGTGAACTAGCCTAGTAATAGTATAAGATAGATGTTAAATGTCGTCACTTCCCGTATGTTCGTGTATATTATAAGCCCTACATCTTTACTGTGTTGTGTGTGCCAACTGTGGCTATGTAAGTCAAGACCAAGAAACGCTCACATCGTGAGCGCTGTAATACTAACTGTCATACTGAGGCTTGACACTTGTGAAATAATTTCTTGTCTGTGTTGATCAAGCTGTGGTTTGTGGAATCCCTAGAGTATGAAAAGTGTTAAGCTTGGTTGGAGTGGATGGCACCATTTTCAGATCATTGATTATCTGACAATCTCACTGATTGAGTGTATGATTCAAAATTTCAGGACAGTTATTAATGAGTTATCACTAGAGTCAGAGTGTGCCTTCTGAGTTGAGGAATGATGAGGAGACTTGAAAGTTGGGAAAATAATGAAAAATGTGTTTGCCTCTAGAGGCTACTTGACTTCAGCATTATCCTAATGACTTGTTTGCATGTACATCAGCAATGCCTTTTAAATGGATGGTGTGAATTTATAGTTAAAATGCTAACAGAATGTGAAAAGTCATACTGTCAGACTATTTTAGCACAGCATGAGCACATGTCTTTTAAATTAAATACTATTGTTTTTTGTAGAGCCCTTGATTTTTAAAGTGCATTGTGTCATCACCACCTTCTAGCAAAGTCACATTAAACATCATGTATGTATAAATCTATCTTTACTCAAGATTACTCTTAGTAAGTACTGTAATAGTAGTCTTAGGTTTAGTAAGTAAGTTTTAGTCATCCATTTGTTCTTTCAAACCATGCTGTTTTGTATGGCTGCCACCATCATACTGCATGCAGTATGCAGTGATCTAAAGCATCTTTTATTTGCATGGATTCCTTTTAGTTGGTGTTCCTTATTAACTGAAAATGAATTCAATTATTGCTTTATTTTATTGATGACCACAGCAAATATGGAAATGCAGACTGAGACAGCAAGTGTGGCAACAACAGCACCCAGATCCAGCAGTCACAGAATGCACATTTTCAGCCCAGCTTCAACAATGTTTCAGAAAACTTCCCAGACTCCATGCATTACCAAGACACCTCGTTGCCGCAAATTAATAGGTGAGATGAGTTAACATCGTCCCACCAGGTCAACAAGAATTTTCCTCTGAATGTTAAGTTAACAATAATCTAGGGAGGTATAAAACTGATGATAGACATTTTCTGTACATCCATTTATTTTCAAGATGGTATGTTTGTCAAATGAGTAGAGGGCGTCATTTTATGTATTCTAAGAATATTAATTTTTATTATAATATTTAAAACAACAGGGCCTAACTCAACTAAGAGCTTTTATCAGTTCTTCTCTGGCATTCATCATTTCTGTAGCGTTAGTGAACTTCGACTGGCAGTACCCAGAGTGACCCAAAATACAAACTTCTTGCATTGTAGTTAATGTCCCAAACCTAAAAAAACAGATCTATTTAAAACCTTGCTTCCTAAGGTTTGGTTTATTGATGCTAGATAAAAGTTTAGATCAGTGACAATGATATTGATAGTCTACTTGTTGACATGAATCTCAGTCACTTGTCATGATACTTGTATAACACCTGTTAGTTGTGTTAGCTTGAAAATAACTGCTTGCACATGTAAAATTGTAGGATTACTGGATACTTCGCAGTGACTTATTAGTTTTATATTATGCAAAGACACAAAAAATATAATGTATTTTATTTACACAACATCCATTTAGTTGCCTAATTCGACCATCATTCATACCAATTATGATGATTTCTTCGTCCATTTTAATTTGACCTTTGCATAATAAATAGATTTCACATGTTGGGGACATCTGTGAAATTGGGATTTGCTCAATATTTGAAACTCAGTTTGACTCCTAAGGAATGCAGTAAATGTCTGCTGTATTTTGAAACAGCTGTAAGATTTGGTAGAGGCAGCCAGTCCTAGAGAATAAATTAGCAAGTATGAAAAATTGATCATTTGATGTGACAAATTGTAAAATTAGATGAATTGTTGCGAGTAAAATATTGGCTAATATTCCCAAAGCAGTGAATGTAGGCTCATGGTGCCAGGTATGAGTCTTGGCATTAGAAAGTTTTGAAGTAAGGCCTTTGTCATTCATGGGGAACCAGTATGAAATCATATTTGTCAGGCACGATAAAGTTTCTGAGTCTTTTCAGGATATCTTCAAATAAAGTTTATAAAGTCACGAAGCTAGCTATACTCTTATCTTTGGGAGTTCTTTTGTGGAATAATTACAATATGAGCTAACAGTACTTTCATGATTTTTTTTTTTTTCCATGAAAATATTCAGCCAGCACCAGAAGAACCACAGAAAGAGCAACAATTGTAGAAGAGGATTACACAGGTAACAATCAGTGCTATATTAGGCCAGTCTGAGCTCCAGAATGGTGTGATTTTATTAATGGGAGAGGGAGAATGACAAAATTTGTTCTGGTATTATAAAGATTGATGTCTTCAGAGCACCAATGTCCGACTCGAAAACACTATTGAAATCTTCATCACAGTATTTAATTTCAGTTGTCGTGTCAGAGGAATGAAACTATTTCAATTTTCTACCATTTTTCCATGAATTTCCTCTATCATAACCATTATTTGCAAGCTTATGAATACAGTCTCTACTCTACTCCATAAGGACTTGTAACAGTGCCTATCAGTTCTTCATTCGTATACAGCTTAAAATTTGAAGTTTCTTTCCCTAAAAGGCATTTCCACTGCATCTTTCGAATTCCAAATCCTAATTGATACAGTCATTGATTGGAAAAAGTTGAAAGTAGCAGACATTGTGACGGAAGAATTCAAGAAAACAACAAACTCTGGATCTGAAGAGATAATTGAAGAGGCCAACGCCTGAAGGGCTACAGTACAGTAGATGAAACTCGCTAGAGTGATATAATGAGCAGAATGATTTTCTTAGGACAAACTGATACATGCAAGACAAATCTTAAATGGATAGGAAGAAATGGACATATGAAGGGCAAAATGACACATAATAGGACACGCAGATATATTGGAGGGAGAAATAACAAAAACAAAAAAAAACTATATAGGAGAATATAAACACATCACCAACCAGGGAAACTGCTGTATATCAATATTACTTCTTTGAGGAGAAACAAAACAAAACAAAAAAAGATTTATTTGTATAGGTAGAATGTGCATATTTGCCATCTTTAGTGGCCAGACCAGCGCATCACCATGGCGATTATGGCTTTGATTTTGATTCATTGGCTGATTTTTATTGCGAGGCATGGGAGGCGCCACGAACCAACCGGTGACGAGCTAAAAGTAGATATCTACAGTAAACAATGGCACGTGTGTGCATGTTTAATGTCAGACGTTTATTCAATTCTTTCACTTCCTTTCCCTTGTTTACACGGATGGTAGGGAATCTGACCAGCTTGGATCCATTCTTTCCACTCCTGTCATAACAATCAGCTACAATGCCACTAGCAGGCATTTTAACTGCTTACATATCTCGAAGTTACACTAATCAGCTGATCCACTGGCCATATTTAATGGTAGAAGAACAAAGCAAAAACGCTCTGTGACATCATGCGCATTCTACTTATGCGTATGTTGTACAGAAGGACTATCTATTTCAAAAAGTAGGAAGCTATCGTCTTGTAACGCAGCCAGTTACATCGGCGAGGTCAAAACTATATAAACTTTTCAGGTTTTTGAAAATTTGACATTGAAAGGTTTTCTTGGAAGGTGACAAAATAAATTTCATTTCCTGGTTTCTTCATTAATTGACCATCATTAAACACTGAACAGGTAATGCCATGTGAAGAACGAAATATTACACCTTTTCAGGGGTTGTACAAATTTATTGGTCCTTACTTGTCTACAGCTTTGCTACAGAAAACCTGGAGAATCTTCAGTTTGTCCCCTCTGTACAAATTCAAGAAGGACAAAGTAGCCCTGGGTAAATATGCAAGATCTCTGGATGCTGCACTGCCTCAGGTGAATACTCAAAGCATGAAACTTACCTGATTTTTATTTTACAGTGAGTGAAAACAAAATTGAACCCGTTTTATCAGCATTGATTGTAATTTGATAGTAGCGCATGAATAGTAGCATCAGCAGTAGCCAAAGGATTATTTTCTAGTTTCAAGTAATGAAATTTGACAATGAGTATGATTTTACAAATTACCTTTGATCAGTGTAGTGTCAGTCAAGGATATTTGTGTCCAGTCTGTTACAGGAGTCAAGATTAGTCAGGAAGAAAAAAATACAAACTAGGTTTTAATTTCAATATCCAGACCTGTACAGAGGTGGTAATAGGCCCAGACCAGATGGGAAATGTGGGTCACCAGTTGAAATTGCTCATAAAGTATTTTTTTTCTAATTTATCTCTTTATCATCTTTTGTGAGAATCTTCTTCAGAATCTTATTTTTAGTATAGAAAGGTGCCCCTTTGACTGTCTTTACTGTTTACAACAATACTGGTATTGATATTCTGTACTGAAGGGTTCCTCCCAACACCCCATCATAGTCCCATGCCATCCTGGCCCTCATAATGTACCGCCCCTCACCCTCCCCCCTTCTGTTTTTATCTGATGTGATACTTCTCTACAGGCACAGACAAATGATTTAAATTCTACTGCCATTGGATCAGAGAAGAGCTGTTTCGCTGTGTACAATGGACTCAACTTCCACTCAAGTTAGTCAGTTAACCTATACAGCTACGACATGGAAAAAAGAAATCTGTTATAAAACAATACATCATAAAAGACATAACTTCACATCTTGATATAGAAAAGTCCTGTAGATTAGAGGAACTTTTTGTCTGGGATTTTTTTTTTTTAATCGGAATTTCTATTGAGGGCATCAATCATTTGTCTTGTTTTGAATGAAATTTTTCATGATTAACTTATTTCTAACATGTAAACATAAACATTTATGTAAATAATTTTGAAAAATCCTCAATTTCTTATCAGAAATAATACAGCCCTTTAAATCAGTGGTTTATATAGTTTTATCTCTTTGCACAATTTTGGGGCCATGTGGTCCAACATTCATTGTGTTATTTCAACAGGACAGGTCCTGGTCAAAGATGAAAAAGTTTCACGTATTATTTTTTTTCAATCATGTCATGCATGTCCTCAGATGATGCTGAAGCTATTCAGATTCAAATTATGGAGAGAAATAATTCAGGTATTTATAGAATCTGCCTCTCTTAATATGCATGTAAAGTTTGTGTGTATAGCATGCGCCTGTTTTTGTATCTCATCATTGCTGTCTGTTGCACTGTTGTCGTATATGTTTGCAAATTGTCTTTCTCATTCATATGAAGGGTTTACTTTCTGGATGATTGTCCCATCTTTCTCCAATCCCTTTGCCCCCAAATTTAGCCCCTTTATTTCGCACACAGAAGATGAATTATGTCATGAGTTTTCAGGGAGAACCATAGCATGTATAAAGTTTCTCATAGCATCTCTCCTAGGTTCCATCTTTTTAATATCTTCATCCTTTTGAATGAAAGCTGAATTCACAGGATGAGGTTTTGTTTAGTGACTTTCTCTTTACAGAAAGGGGATCCCATACAGTCCTGACTGCCTTCCTAGTTTGTGTTGACATAGAAACTACACCAGTTGCTGAACATCTCAAAGATGATTTCACATATTACCCAGTTTTAATGGTTGCAGGCAACAAGGGAAGGACAGATGTACTTCTCAACTGGCTCGAGGTGAGTGTGGATAATTGATGGTAATTCAGTTTGGATTTCCTGCAAGGATTTAAGTTTGGCCGATTTCCGTTGGTTTTCTGATGTTTGGCCTTAGTTTTCTATATAAATCTTTGTTCCAGTGTATATTGATCTGTTTCACTGCAGCAGTGTAATGCAACAATTGCACTTACTGTAGTTTCCATGGAGGGTTTTCCTACTTTTCACTGAAAGGCCACTTGCATCCCTGTTCTTCCGTGTGAAGTCCATTCAAAATATGGAGATCATAAAAATATATTAAATCTGAGATACAAGACATGACCTATGAGTGCTGATTCATAGGTTTAAAGTACAACTCGGTAGATGTGGAAGTGAAGTGAATATGTTTGAGAAAGAAGATATCATGCATCAGACTCGATTGTTCACTGACCAACAGGATGGGTGAATAAAACTGTTGGCTGTAAGACACTGACACCTGGTGCATTGTTTGAATAGCATCATGTAATATCGCAGCTTTGAGTCAGGGTGGAAATATCCTATGACTGGCACAAGATTACCAAAGAGATTGCTTTCAAACAGGACCAATCTTTGAATGCTGCCTAATTATTAAATTGTTGAAAAAAACAGTCGTGGACAAATGTGCAAACTGCACGTTATTTGTTAATCCTACCACTTTCTTCATAAGTTATGCATCATTTCCCAAGTACATGCTTTTATCCGTAGAATCTTTCTTGAAATGAATGTTACAAATTTGCATAGGCAAGCTCATGTGGAGGACCTGAACATTTAAGTTCGGAGATCCATTGAAAGGACTGCCAGTGTCTGAGCGTAAACTAAAAGCTATCCATAGCTTATTTCTGTCCTTCATTCTTGCAGCGACACTTTGATTGTCGGTCGAGTCCTGTGACATTTTCTGATCGTGACCTCCGCTGGATGTTGGCTTTGTGGAGCAGCCAAGTCACGCGTAAGTCCTGGATCTGTTATGTATTATGTTTGCTGTTACTGTTCTGAGAGGAGCAAGCAGTGTGTCTTTGATCTGTATGAAGTTTTGTCTCATTGACTCACCAAACTGAGCCCATAGCTGTGGTTGCTGAGATGAAGACAAAAAGGCAGACCTGCCAACCATTATTTGACAGCATATATATAGGAAAACACTTGAGAAATAATTTATTCTGCAAAAAAGGAATTCCTGCCAGGTTTGAGAAAAAGGTCTAGTCCAGTAAAGTGCATGACCCGTTGATGCCAGTTTGCACATTATACTTAAAAAAACACAGCGTGCATTTTGTAACCTGCAAAGTATGTTACAGTGCTTTGTATCTGTGTTTTCCATTCCATCCATAGAAAATTTAATGAAATGACAATTTCAGTTTGCCTTTATGGGACATGGGTATGCATGACCCTTGAGATGTTTCTTATTGGACTGGTCATTTGGCTGGCAGATCTGTCAAAGTTGTCATTTTCTTTGCAGCAAGAACAGAGGACAAAACCATTAATTTCAGCCCCTCTGGGTGTACTTCAATGTAATGATTCCACAGTCAAAGAAGAGAATGACGACAGTGTCGAGTCAATCCCTAACAAATGACACGATAACCACTGATGTCGTTGGATATTTCTGAGCATCAGTGACTTGTGCAATAAATTATTAGTCTTTTCAACCAACAGATACAGATATATATTAACATACTTGTACCCCATGATGTCACTATTGTCTCTAAATGAGGCTGAGAATAGAGTAAAGAAGTTATTGGCTGCCATTAGGTTTAAATTTTCCTTATAAGAATATCTTCTGTCTCTCTGGCCACTGAGAATAATGCAGTGCCATAAGGATATAGTTGGTAAATAATCTTAATAGTGAATGATTACATATTATATAGCCACTCAGAAAACTTTGTAATAAAATTGTCACATCCTCTCTCTCTCTCTCTCTTTCTCTCTCTTTCTCTCTCTCTCTTTGTCTTTCTCTCTCTCTCTCTCTCTCCCTCCCTCCTTCCTCTCTCTTCTCTCTTCTCTCTCTCTCTCTCTCACTGAGTCACTCTGTCTCTCTCTCTCTCTCCACATATCTTATCTACTTACAAACACACTTTCATGCTGTAGAAGTCATACGTGGCTCAAGAGAGGAAATGAGTAAAACGAGCAGTAAACACTAGTGAGTGATAAAATTGTCTGTGTCCAACAGCCTCCAAAGGCTTTCCTGTGCTGATGCAGTACGGCCTGGGGCCAGATGTGGATGGAATTCGGACAATAGACTGCAAGTTTGAAGCTACATTCTGCAAAGAGTTATGGGAGAGGTATGTGGCAGGTTTCGCTGCCTTAATCCTTTCCATTGCAGCTTTTGTCCACTGGTCAAACGACCAGTTTTGTTCAATGACAAGTCCAGGTGAAAAATTGAAAGAACACTAAACCCTACAGGAAAGACAACTACTTTTAATGAGCTTTTTGATGATTTCTGAGTGAGGTCCCCTTGCTGAAAAAACTAGGGGGGGAAAAGGCTTTGTTTCCGCCTGAATTTTGAAGATATTTTATAACAAGCCATCAAGTGAGTACTTTTTATTTCTTTCAGCACAGTATGATAACTAATACTACTAATAGCTACAATTCATTTGGAAAAAATTTTGGTATGTATAAGTGGCCCCGGAATTTAACATTTTACTCCTGGAAAAGCCCTGAAAGGCCTGGGAAAAACATTCTCAAAGAGATGCAGGGATCCTGAGAAGCATTGTGTACTCCTTTGAACAGCTTCCTAGTAGATTAGTATTTTACCATATAGCTAGATGAAATGAACGTATCAGTGATAGTGATAATGAATGTTTAGCTGTCGGAGAGACCGGTGACTTTTAGTATGAACTTCAACTTCAATCTGTCATGTGTTCTATTAAATAGAATCCACGGCCCAGCATCGCGCAGAGACACAATGAATGAGGAGGAAGTTGACAAATTTGTGACAGCCCTAGAAGACCATCTGGAGTACACCATGCACATTGTCTTCAGTGTAAGTCTAACATTATCTTCAGTGTAAATCTAATACTGTCTTCAGTGTAAATCTAACATTGTCTTCAGTTTAAATCTAACATTGTCTTTAGTGAAAGTCTAACATTGTCTTCAATGTATATCTAATAATGTCTTCAGTACATGTTGAATATTGTCTTCAGTTTAAGTCAAACGTTTTCTTCAATGTAAGTCTAACATTGTCTTTAGCGAAAGTCCAACATTGTCTTGAGTGTGAGTCTAACATTGTCTTTAGTGGAAGTCCAACATTGTCTTCAATGTAAGTCTAACATTGTCTTCAGTATAAGTCTGTTGTCTTGAGTGTGAGTCTAACATTGTCTTTAGTGGAAGTCCAACATTGTCTTCAATGTACGTCTAACATTGTCTTCAGTATACTATAAGTCTGTTGTCTTCAGCATAAGTCTAACACTGTCTTTAGTGGAAGTCCAACATTGCCTTCAATGTAAGTCTATCATCATCTTCAGTATAAGTCTCTTGTCTTGAGTGTGAGTCTAACAAGTAACATTGTCTTCAGTGTAAACCAAATTGTTGCTGCTGTCACAATACAGGACTCAGTGAATTGATAAGATCCAGAGATCAATTATATGCTTGGTCTAGATCAGAGTAAAGCGCAATGTTTTTATACATAGGACTAGGAGGCAGTTGAACAAATAGTTGTCTATCAACTGAGGTGCAGAATGGCAAGTTTTTAAACACTAGACTGTCTGCACAAATAAACAAAACAGTTGTTGCTTTTTCTAAGTAGGAAAATGTCAGTCACTGCATGAATCCAGGCAAAATTTTATATGCTTTAGTTTCAGCTGCATTTTATTACTTTGGTCAAATCTGCAAAACCTTTGAGAATCAATTATACTGTGAAGCAATCAAACACACACAGACATTTCCTTTAAAAAAAATGTTGAAGTTGCTACTTTCATTTGTGCAAATATCCATATTTTCCTGAGACTTGGTCCAAAAACATTAATGAGGTTATAGAGATGGGAGAAACACTGGATTTTTGGCTAATGGTATTTGCTTTGTCTGTGGAAGTCATTGATTGATGTGTGTCCTTACTGACCGAAATGCTACACTCTCTGCTATACAGAAGTTGAATTTGACAGAAGTGGGAACATCTGTGGCCTATGTGTCCAGCCAAGGCAAATTAAAGGTGAGTGACACTGACACAGGAGAGTTGACAATTTGTATTCAGAGCTTCCTGATTAATGCAGAAATACATGCACTTTGGTAGGGACAGTTGTCATTATTTTTGTAACATTGTTTTCTTGTTTTGAGAGATGGAAGGGTATTTTTCCTGGCAGGCTATGAAAGGTAACCTTAAAGCATTTCTACTGTTTGTAGTAAAGTCAAAATAAAATTAACGTTCACCTGCGCGTGATACCTTAAAGCCCGCTGTCCGGTCAGTGACCTTACTCACGGAGAATCTTATCTGGGGTCACTGACCCTTGCCACCACGATGACCACACTACCGCTGTCCACGTGGTTCGGTTTTTATTGATCGGTATGAAAACATTCGCTGCTATGCCTTATGACGCTTGATAATGAATTAACCAGCAAAACCTTAGTCTGTCAGTCTCTAACCATTGATCTGACTTATGATTCCAAACTGATAGCTGTAGTTTTCGTGAGAACGAAGCATGATAACTAGCCACGCCCTCCCGACCCCTACACCAATGGTTTCATCCTCATTGGCACATACTAATAAACCAATGTGGGCATTTGGGGCAAAGATCATTTTAGAGCTTGTTTTTGATTGGTTCTTAGATACAGACAACTCCAGGTGGTGGTCAGCTTGTGAGAAAATGAGATAATATTGCAAATTTGTTGAGCAACAGTTCGCATGTCGATGTTACATCTTTTGAAAGTGTAGGGAGAGCCTTTGAAAGCTTAGTCTTTGTGATTCCGACCAGTGGTTCACTGGTTAACATGTCCATGTAACAATGCCTTTGCTTTAGAAGAGATACAGTGAACAATAAGACGGTGGCTACGTCTCAAAAAGGACAGTGACCCGACACATGAAAATACGGCTGGCGCAGTCAGCTTGACCACGCCGACTAAAGCCGCCCGTGCGGAGTGAGCGCTTGGGAAGCTTGGGCGACATTTGACGCCCTGCGCAGTGTGAGGGTTAAAAACAAAAGAGAAAAAATTATTATTTAGGGACATAATGGTCTTCCATAATTTTCCCCCTTATCCGTAAAGTATTATGACAGAGTGACCCTACGTTAGTGTTTGCTTCAATAGAGACACCTGCCCTACTGCAGTGTTTCAAAATCATAAGCAGATATAGAAATATTGCACCATTAAAAAGAAATCTAGAAAAAGACATAAATATATAATTTGAGTTTATGCCCAGCTCCTCCCCAAGGGCACCAACCAAATTCTAGTGTAACCAAATGACAGAAATGAGACATAAGTCTTTTTCACAGATATTGATAAATTCAAGTATTGAATTTGCCAAGGGCATGCTTTTATCTTGAGTTTTAGTTAGAGATCTGTCAAATGTCATCATACAGGGCAGATTAAATGCTCAGTTTGCCACTTTCTTAAATTCTGCTGCTTTGAAACCCCTGAACTATATATTTAAATTCTTTTTGCATGATAAAGTATAAGTGCAGACATGTTCTTTATTATGCATTATGATCAATTTAGTCAACAGTGCCTCTTCACATGTTTCTTCTCTCAGATATTCTCATCCGCCTATGTTTACCTGGCTCTCCACCTCGTCTGTGAGATCATCAACGACAGATTTTTAGAAATGTCATTTCCCTCAACTTGAAGACATGAAAATGCTGCTCTATGTTTGTGTCTTTTTTAATCTGTGTTTGTATAGTTTTAAATCATATGTAAAAAATATGTTTAAAAAATGATTTTGTTCTGACATTGTAGCAGATTTCTCCATAATTGATTTCATGATCTGTCCAGTGTTTTTTGAGATTTTCTGTAATTCCTTATGATATCCTTCAAAATTTCAGGCTTGTCCTTATGAGTTTACCTGTGTACAAATAATTTTGATTGCCACATTATTGAAAAAAAAAAACAAAAGTTGTAGAGTCAGAGAATAGCTTCATACAAAGTTAAAATTTTCAAGGAGAAAGAAATCACACTACTGCTGCATTGGCAAAGCCATAATTACAACACATAATAAAAAAAAAAAAGACGGTTCAGGGAATTCAGAAAGAAAAATGAGTCTGAGCGATCAAATGATCAAATTTTATTTTATTTTCATTTCAGTGATCCTTCAGTGATTCCATTTGGTATTCATCATGTATTTTTATTTGTTGTTGATTACTGCAGGCTTTGCAAAATATATTTTTTCTGGCCACATTTTTACCTGGCAATTGGCAATGTGTCTGGCCACAGGTTTAGCTTTCGATTATACTGTTTAATTATGGCTGATTGATTGGAAGTTTCATTCAGACAACAGGATGACAAGTGATGATGTTGGGACAAAAATAGTAGGGAAATAATTATGGAGGACCAGCTACATGCTGATCATGCATCAACAGGGTAAAATGACAGTAAATCATATGCTGACATCTTCAAATGAAATTTTACTTGGTTACAACTGTGGGGATCAATAGGCCTCCATCCTGGTTGTGTCATGACTGTCTATCATACCACATGCGTGCTAGCGAATATTTTTTTAGATAAGGAAACACATTTCAGACAAGGCTGTGTCTTTTTTAATGTGGAGGACACTGGATAGTCCTTATTGTTTTATTTTTTATTTTCTTTTTTTTTTATAAAACTGGAAAAATTGTGCTGCTGAGCTAAGTGAACTAAAGTTTTTAACTGATGTTTGATATTTATTGTTTCTGTGGCAATGAGCAGACTCTAGGTAATGCAAGCAGATTTGATTTAAAGGTGAGAACTGGTATCCTCCACTGCATTAAAGCACAGACAGTACTAGATATGATAAGATAGAACAGCCAGATTGTTTCACATTCATGAGTTTCATAAAAACCATCTGGTGGAAAATGCATTGGAAACATGAACAATGGTGTATTTTACTAAGTTGTCTAGAGAAATAACTGATTTTTGTTCATTGCTCAGCCGCCATCCTAGACCTTGATAGAAGTCATTTACTTTTTGATTATAACTTGATTGGCTGTAAGAAATGGGCCATTTTTTCATTTATTTATGATAACACTATTATAACAGTGATATGTTTTATTAACTTACCAGCATACTGAAGATAGATTTAGTATGTACATGTACATTTTCAGAGCAAAATGTGACAAAGGCAGATGGAAATCTCTCTTTCTGTTTTCCTTGAATGCCGTTTTATGCGCTTTGTTTTATGGAGACAGTCATTGTAAATATTGCACATTTTGTAAATAACCTGATGTTGAAATTGCCTCTGGGACTGAAAGCAAAGAGTGTTATCTTATTTACCAGGCAAGTACAGTGTGCTAACTCTGGACACCAAGAGAGAGCAGGGCATATGACACAGCACGCACACATTTTATAGGGGTACAAAGAAGGGACTATTCCACCTTATCGCATCAGTTATCTTTAAATGCCTGGAAGAAGTGAGGAAACAAGATGTAGAGGTGCATAAGTCAGGGTTACAAAATTAACTATGCATTTCATTATATTTTGTTCCAATAAATAAGATTTGTGCTTTCAGCACAAGTTAGCAGTGATGAGATTTAGCTTACATAGATTTTCCGTTTAATATTGTTGTACATAAGCACTCAATAAGCGCATCATGTGGTCCTGCCTGGTGCTGACTGATTTATTTTTAGTGTGTTGACAGTTGGGAGGTTGAACATTGACTGTTTAGTGTTTTTAAATAATATGGTTCAAATGCCTGATAGTAAATCTAGTACATGTATAGATGTCATGAAAATGTAACATGCAGGATTTTTGGAAGTCTTATCAGGGGGACTATGGTGCTACCGAGAATGGCTGGTTCCCCTCACCACAGAATTTCAGACCTAAGTCCAAGGCAGTCTTTTCATGTGTTCATATTTGTAAAATTCTTACATTTTATCTGTATATATAATATAGCCATGCTTTTTATTCTTGATACAACACAGTTGTGTTCATAAAGATTTATTGAAGTCACAAGGCAGTATCATATTGTTGGGTCTTTGATCATTTATCACTCGATGCCCTTCTCCTAGGCTGTCTGGATTCACAGTTTTCATGGCTAAGTAAGTGTGATTGTGTGAAATTCAGGGTGCCAGTTCTCTCTCCCTCCTCCCCTTTCTCTCTCTCTCTCTCCCTCTCTCTCTCTCTCTCTCTCTCTCTCTCTCTCTCTGTTTCTCTGTTTATCTCTCTATCCTTCCTTGTGTGTGTGGTGTGTATGAACTTGATTATCTCTCACTTTTTGTGCATCTGTCTCTCTCTCTCACTCAATCTTTTTTTTTTCATCTCTCTCTCTCTCTCTCCCCCCTTTCTTGTCTCTCTCACTCCCCACGTTCACTTCCCTGTCTTTCCCTCCATATTCCATCATGCTTTCTCTCTCGCTCGGCCTTTCTCTTTCTTCCCTGGTGTGAGCGTGAGTGGAAATATATTGAAGAAAAAACAAAAAAACAGGTACCCCAATTCTTAAAGGCTTATAATCACCAGCGTTTTCAATTATTTTTACGCAACACTTGCCTGCATTCCCATGATGATATTTAGAACCAACAGAGACACGATTTACCACATACAGAGAATGACAAAAACAATAAGCCATACACATGCATGACAAGGTGATCACCTCTCATGCCAAGGGTCCCTGGTTCAAAACCCGGCCAGTGCAGGCATGTTTGAAGTTTGGGATTTTTCTCATATTTTCATGTCCCTGATCCTATTGGGGGGGAGGGGGGTAGGATCGAGTACCTAGCCTTCTCGGATAAGAACAAAAAAATTCGGAGGGCCCGTGCGCATGCTAAATATACCTTGGCAGTTGGAAATCGAAAAGAGCAGGCTGCCCAGGCAAAAATCAAATAAAATTTATCCACTCCCTCCCCCTTGCCCTTCATCTCTCATCCCTCTCTCCCCCCCCCCCCCCCCAAAAAAAACAACCCTGTGGCGGCGACGTGCCTGCTCCAGTTGTAACTGGGTGCAGTGACACAAAGGCAAATTTCCCAGATGGGATTAAAGTAGTATACAAATACAAATATATGTCTTTTGAAATAGGCTGTTCACGATGTACTGCATTTTGACCACAGTTTTGACAGAATCATAAGAAAAAGGGAGGTTTGGGGGGGGGGGGGGGGGTAAGGGCATTCTCTTTCTCTATATTATTGTATAAAATCTGTGGAGGAAATTAGTTTTGGCTCCATTTCAACCAGCAAAAAAAATAATTTTAAAACAAATTAACATTGCAGAAAAAGGTCTACTGGAACAGTCTTGTGTCCTATTGACCAAAATGATTTACTATGGTGTAACTGTAATAGTTTGTGTCATGTGAAAGGCGATGGGCCAGACGTTAGACGAGCACAGTCAATTTGGCAAAGTGATGTTGCACACGTTGTCCGTCTGCCAGATTTTTTCCTTTTTTCATTAGTATTGCGTCTATCATGGAAAGTGAAAGATGATAGGCCAGACACAGTACATGTACTTAGTAGAAATGAAATTACCAAAAACAATAATATAATGAAAATTTATGATCGATGATGGCTTGTACGGCAATACAATTATGTCTGTTGTTTTGTTGTTTTTTTTTGCTTAATTAACTTTGGTTGTTGTTGTTGTTTTTTTACCACACAATGGTTCCGTGTCTCCTTCGCCTCTGACCGGCGTAATTTGTAGGCTTTGTTTGGCTAGATAAATAGTTTCTTTACGCTAGCGCGATAGACCAATAGTATACACATCAATCTAAATCAAGTGGGTCAACCCATCTTGTGGTAAACAGCCAATCAGCGAGGGGTAATAGTCACATTTGTTTAGCCAATCAACAAGCTACGACCTCTTGATCTAGTGAGAAACAGCAGCGAAGAGTCAGCCAAGCATACTGAGAGAGATGTGTCCAGGTCGATCCATCGTCAGCTGATTAGTTTTTCCGGGATCGATCGCTCCATCTAATCAATACAGATCTACTATCAAGTCGGAGAGGAGCGGGACGGAAAAAAGAGGGGATGTAGGACAGGCAGATAGTCATCCTTTAGATCAGGGTAAGTCAATGTATATATTTTTTTTTTTTTTTTATATTGGTAATGTAAAAGTGCAAAACAAGAATTCAGTTACACAAAAAAGTATACAAACAGGTAAAAACATAATAGCTGAACCTGCCCTCTCTCTCTCTCTCTCTCTCTCTCTCTCTCTCTCTCTCTCTCTCTCTCTCTCTCTCTCCTCGCTCTCTCCTCTCTCTCTCTCTCTCTCTCTCTCCTCGCTCTCTCCTCTCTCTCTCTCTCCCCCTCTCTCTCTCTCCCTCTCTCTCTCTCTCTCTCTCTCTCCTCTCTCTCTCTCCCTCTCTCTCTCTCTCTCCTCGCTCTCTCCTCTCTCTCTCTCTCTCTCTCTCCCTCTCTCTCTCTCGCTCTCTCTCTCTCTCTCTCTCTCTCTCTCTGTTTATTGATATCTAATAATGAGAAAACAAAGAAGGTATCAAACATAACACAAGTTTATATATTTTGTAAACACTCATGTTTTGTGAAAAAGCACAGAGCGGTATCAAGCTCGGTTGAATGTACATCCGCCCAGAGAAACCTACACTTTCCTTCATTGTTGTTGCTGGTTTTATTATAGTATTATTATTGAATTATGATGCTGGTTTGGAAATATGGTTAACTACCCCGAGCTCATGCACTGAAAAACCTGACGTAGACGGCCGATACAATCAAAGGGGATGGGGGGGGGGGGGGGGGTTGAGGAAAAGCTTTCTTCCCTCTTTACTTTCCCTTTCCTTTTTTTCAGCGGAACTTTAATGACCAATCCAGAAAAAAGGCTTTTCAGATCTTTACAGTAATATGTTCGGTTAAATGAATGAGTTTGTTGAAGGCATACCCGCCAATTCAAGACATACACAAGAGAGACATAATGTCAAAATTGGGCAAAAAGAAAAGGTTGTATGTGGCGAAGCCCCCGCGTGAGAAATAATACCCAAACGACACAAAGCAAACTAAGAGAAGTCAGTTTTTCTGTGCTTTTTTCTAATATTTCGACAAGAGAGACGTAGAAAATTTGATTTTAAAAAAATATATACATTAATAATTTAGTACACGCACGTCATTTGTTGTGAATAATCCCTAATGGGGCGTCCAAACAATTTTGTTCAGGTTGGGCTATAACTACTAGGCCTACATGTGTACATGTATTAGATTTTTGCCTGTTTGTACACATTTTTATTTGTGTAACTGATTACTTGTTTTTCTTTAGCCGCCAACAACCTCCTCCTCCAGAAGGAGATAGAATCTGCTAGTGAGATAATACATGAACAATGTGCTGTTTTGTTATTGGTTGACGCCCAGTTTCTAATGATGAACCCTTGTGAAACCTCCACATCATTTGTAATGTAAGCCAATCTCCTTGTAAAATTAGGGCTGACTCGAGATTCTGAAGTTTCAGATGAAAACGATGATAATCTGACTGAGGAAGAGATAGACAGGTTGACAGAGGCAGAGGTGAGAAAGAGTCAGGCACGGCCTTAAGGTGGTTGATCTGTTGTAGTTGTAGTCCAATTATATTTAATCATGTTTGACGTCAGGGGGGTTGAAGTTGGAGGACGGCAACAGAGGTGTCGTGACACTGACCGCTGTCGACACAGCTGGTGTGACAAACATAATAGACAGGTCAAATCATTCCATTCTCTGCAGCTAATGATCAGAGGGTGAGCAGAGGTTTGTGCTGTAGAAATAGTTCAGTTCAGTTTAGTTGAAGTTTGTTACAGGCATAATGGCCAGTTCGAAACATACACAAACAAGACATGTAGAACATTATGGAAAAGAAATGCTCTCGGCCATTCACTTTCTGAATTCTTTGCTGCCGGTAGCAATTTATACATTTGAATTTATGCAACGATGAATGTAACTTGATTGTGTCCGATGCAGCAATCATCAATTTATTTTGGTACCATTCTTCAGTGTGCGCGCCCCCCCCCCCCTTCGCCCGCCGTTTCTCCATCTCTATCTGTCATACCTTTACCGAACATAAAAACATCACATTGTACCTACATAATTATATTGTACAAATTCACATACAGAAAGAGTTCAATGTCCACACTTCACCAGGAGAAGTCACAGAGCGACAAAATATTCCACACAAACGCAGTGTTAACAGAAGAACACGTAATTTCTATCTTCTGTTTATATAATACACATGTATGTCCACTGTAGTGGCGTTTCAAATATCTCCTTTTGTTGTTCGGTTGTTCTGCTACTAGACGCGCTGTGCAATCTTAATTTATTTTACTGGTGGTGGTGGCGATTTCGTTGTGTGGGGATGTCTTGGGTGTTGCAAGAGCTCGGGCTATCCGGCTATTATAAACTCTGTTTGGAATTGTTTCGAGAACTACACAGGAGCGTCAGTTTCGACCTTTTTACGTAGGTCATCAAATATTCTGTGACCCAGAAGTCAGAGGGTTTGTTTTTTTTTTTCACCTATAGTGAATACTATAACATCTTGATAATTACTACGATGATAATTATGACTGTGGCGCTTGTGGTGGTGGTGGTGGTAGTGCAGAATTGTGCTAAACTGTTGGTCTGGTGGTAAAGGTGGTGGCTATAGTAATATCTGTCCCCGCGGAATTATGCAAAAAAAATCTTCAAATTATGCAAGCCAAAAACCCCAAATTATGCAAAAATTATGCGACCTATGGGTAAGTCCCATAATTTAACTATCTGACCAAAAAAGGCTTAATAATAACACAACACCATTGAATTAAAACCAAAAGAACTGACTACCTGGATATAATTCGCATTTTAATGGAAAAAAAACAACATTACTAAAACAAAAATCAAGACCGGCAAAGTTGTTGATGTTATAAAATAGAAACAACAGTTTCGCAATGGTGTCCTCCCCCAGGCTTGTCCTCCTCTCGCTGTGAATCAGATTGTAGAGGCTGAAACTACGTTCCGCATCTGCGCTGTTGGTTGTCGCGAACATGGACCGGAGAGCAAGCTGTGCCAGTGTAGGGACATCATGATAAACACCTTTCCAGAATAGCTGGAGATCAACCCCAGAGGGTGGCACATTCCGTAATGCTGTAGGACCCAAATCTTCTCTGTAGCGCTTTAACTCACAAGCCGGTACCTCCATCAGCACTGGAACCCCTGGTAGTGCGGATGCATGTAAAGGCAACAGCACCAGTTTTGCTGGGTTAAAAAACTGCACATCACGCAGAAAAAGAAGTCCTGGCTGCCCATTCACAGACATAATTATATTTATCTATCTTGGCAGCCACCAGTGAAAAGACCTGGTTAAAAATGGATCTATCTCGTATCTGAACACTATCACAGGAATGCAGATCTAAATAAGTACCGTAATATAAAAAAACAGAAAATTTCATAGATAAAGATTGTTAAGTTGATCGATATATGGAGGTACCACAATGACTCTAAATGAGTCTACACTAGTAAACGAAGATCGATGATGAATGACTGTGTTAACGATAGGAATCATGGATTGCGCTTTGAGTTTGAGATTGAGAACAAAGAAAACTCGATAATCTATGACCAGAGAGTATAGATATACATGTATATATAGAGGGTTCACTATTGGTCGATTTGCACTGCGACTGCGAGACACGGGAGGCTCTGCGAAACCACTGTTAGCATGGAGCGGAAAGTAGGTCGCTGCGGTAAACAATATCCGTTTGTGCATTTCCAAGGGGCGTAGGAGCTTACAAACGGTTTTAAATAGTTTCAATCAGCCCAAAAATATGAATAAACCACAGTAAATAGATATGCACACTTTCTTTGATGAAGAAGGTCTCTTTCAATTCTTCAATTTCTTGTTTACCGCAGCGACCCAGTTTGGCGGAAGTGAACCCTCTCTATACTCTCTGCTATGACTCTAAGGGAAATCACTCCAGTTATAGTCGTCTTTTCGTAGGTTCGGAATATCGCAAAATATTAACTTCTAGGCCTAGACTGCAGCCAAAAACGAAAAAAAAAATTTTTCGGGAAAAAAAGTCGAGATTACGCGGCCGTTGCGGACACGTAATTCCGCGGGGACAGTAATATTAGCGATGGTGCATGCAGGTGGTGGTGGTGGCGGTGTGGTCACTGTAGTTGTTTAGGAAACAAAATACATGTAGAGCAAAATGAACTAATGGGTGATGGAAATAGGATATTTCTTTTGACGTAATGGAAAAAAGTGTGGTTGAAGTAAGATTGTACTCGTAAAAGAATAAGTAAACGTTTTGACCCCAAGGCTGGCGATGGTGTTAACGAGATAGAGAGTTAACAGTTTGCGGCTCCCAGTAACTTTCGTGACTGGGACCTTTGCGGGATGGTTTTTTTCCTGTAATATTACTACATGATGCCGTGTCTCAAACATTAAGCTAGGGCGAAAGCTGTAGGCAGTACAGAAAAACAACAACAACAAAAACTGTAGAACCTTTAGGAGTGGCAATGATGTAGGTCAAACTCGACTAGTGGCGCTCGTCATGGAAAAGATGGACTTGCGTTATCACATTGATAATAGTAATAATAATTTCGTTGCCTACCATTTGAAGCTATCTTGAATGTACTCATTACATAAACAATGCTTTCATTTGCTCTGAGCCAATAGTTTCTTTCCATTTCCTAATATATGTATGCGGAGAAGATTTGTCAAGAATCTTGACACATTTGGGGGAAAAAGTCTCTGGAATCAAATTATTTTAACATCTTCCAGATAATATCTTGACATCTTGGGGAAAATCTTGGCCTCCTGGAAGACAATTTTGAAAAAACTGGTCGCTGCAGGGTTGGCAATGATTCAAGATCTGTTTGGATAAGGTTTCCCTGAAGCCTGAAAATGGCGTACTGGACCATTTCACGAGGCTGTTCTAAAATGAACTGATAAAAAAACACACGAATTGCTCCAGACCAGGACTGTTTGACCATAAATAGCAGGGTGAGAAATGCTGACGTAGCTAGTCCGCCTCACTAAGTTTAGGAAAGAACATCAAATAGTTTCCACAGCGCAGAGTGTCAAAGATGTCTGGCGGGTGAAACGCGATAAGTTACTTGAGCCAGTGTCAGTGGACAGGAGCCAGGAGAAAGGACATGGCTGATCCGGCCAAGGTCAACTCCACAGTGATTGTGAAGAGTTTTTAAAAGCCCCGGAAAAATCAATGAGTTGGCGCTGCTGGGAAGTCAGAAAAGCACTTAATGGCGGTATCCAGTTACTGGGAGAAAGTTCTCAAGTCGTTTTTCACTTTCTTTCCACTCGGTCTATTCTAAAACTGGTCGAGATTTCTGTTTTCCTTCACTCAGTTTACTGACCAAGTGTGAATGCGGTTGGTCATCCACGATATGAAAAGAAGTAACAGTTTATTCATTCCTTTAAGAAACGAAAATATTCAAAGATTTTTACTAAGTCTTCTTAACTGATTCACCTCCAGAGTTTCTTTCAGAAACCAAGAGTTCTCATACTGTACTCTTTGAAAGACGGTGGTCAGTGTTGGCTGTAGTATAAAGGAGCTTTGGAGAAATTTGGTAAAATGCTAAATCATTGGTAATCAAGACAAAGAATATTTTCAGTGTAATTTCCGGTTCCATGTACAATCTGAAGGAGCTGTTTTTCGGATGGACCGCTGAGAGCGGCTTGCGGTAGTGACTCAGTTAAGCTCAGTGGAACTACGCAGCCCTGATCTCCCAACCTAAATTTACAAGTAAAACATAACACAACCAAGGTAGTTTATGAGACAAAATTGATATACATGTAGTCTAAATAAACCATTTTCACCAATGAGTTTTGGAGCTGCCCCTGACCAGTCACAGGCCTGATCGGCCTGAGCTGTGCAACTAGCGGCAGTTCTTATGTCACCTTTCTTGTTCATTGACATTGGTCCCTTCTCAAGTCCTTTCCCGGGCACTGATTAGACTGCTCGTAACATCATAGTCATAGTACTTAATGTCAGCTAAATGGAACATTCGTACAGGGAAACATAATTTAACCGGAACCCAAGGTCAGCATGACACGATTACGTTTTATTGAGGCATTTAATTTTTGTCTGCTTTTCAAGAACAGTGACTGAAATTTGATAAATTTATCTGGCGAGCTGTGAACTCTGGGGACACACACGCAAAGTTCTGCTATTTGAACTGTTTGCTGGAGTGACCTTTCACTGTTGCAATATTTTTTTTTTTTCTGTTCGCTGGAATTGTTCGGCAAACAACCGTTCACTTTGAACTGAATGCGTGTTTGACCACAGTAATGTGAATACACTTTTGACCAAATGATTCCTAATTATTTATGGGTCAGTTCGAGGGCCTACAGGCTATTCATATCAAATTCCACAAGGGTGCAGTGTGGAGTTACGGAGAACATCTTACTGAATTATTTTTTTTATTGTACCGTAAGTCAAGCAAGACTGTCAGTTTATTGAATTTACTTCATGCAGTTGTAGACAATGGTACACCTGGCTCTTGTTAATTTGTCATTTTGTCCTTTTTTGTTCTGCCTATTTGACTGAAACTAAAGTGCAATGATGCCCCCCCCCCCCCCACTCCTTTCCCTCTTCCACCTTTTTTTTTTTCTAATAAAGCCCTCCAACCGGCAGTGATTATTGCTGATTAAGTAACGACCATGAGCGTCTCTAGAGTATGAAAATGTGTTCCACGAATCAAATTGGTACCTCAGCCATGTTAGAGATGGAGGGACATTAGTCGCTGTGTAACCGTGACGTCATCGACAGTCACGTGTCACCAGTCATTGGCGTGTACACATTTGGTACTTCAAGATTCCGATTTGCTCCCCCTTTTTCTCTTGTAGCCCCACCCCGTTCCCTTGCCCCACAGCTGGTACCTGTAGTATCCCCCCTCCCCCCTCCCCCTTCAAATCTCTTGCATGTCCGCAGTCGTCATTTGTACCCCTCCCCCTCCCAGAAAATCCCGCCTCTTGTTATTTTCTTACTCTTGTCTTTAGTCTGATATACATATATTATATCTTTTTCTATCTTTTTGTCTATCCATCGTTTTCCTCATTCATCTTCTTTTCATCTTCTTTAACACTATGAGAATTCCTAGTTTTGTATCAGCTACACGTGCTTTACCAGCATGACGTAATGTCAGCGTTTGGACACGAGAAGGATTTGAGAGCATGAGAATCTGACAGTCTCAGCTGACAGAGTTTTAAACTGCTTCTCGAACACTTCATGCCAGGCTAACATATTCTGGAATATCTCACGAACACAGGCTTAGAGCGGCAGAAAGAGAGGATGGATGAGGGAATGAAAGACACACAGACAGACGACGGAGATAGAAACTTCAGAGAAAGAAAGGAAAATCTGAAGGTAGCCAGGTTAAATGAAACCAGTTTGGAAAGATTAAGCTTTTGTTGGCAGAATTTCCTCTCCTGAACAAGGACAGATATTTCATTTAGCTAGACAGTTCCAACTCACGCCGAAGCTTTTTCTGAAAGTCGGCGAGGAACCCAATGATTTGCTTCCAATTTTCTGTCTCCCTTCAAGTTAATAGAAAAATCAAAGAGTGGAAGATGATTAGGTCCCTTTGATATGAATCTGTCTTCCGGCTCATATGGACAGGAAACTGAGACCCATCTATAACAGTTGTTCTTTCGACATAAAAGTCTGTTGTTGCTCGTCATTTCTGTGCCTTGGCGTATCCCAAAACTTAATAAATAAATGTAACCACGAAGAACGAAGAACGAAGACAACAAGAAAGAAAGAACAACAACAAGAAAGACCAAAGAGAGAGAAAATCAAGAACAGGGGGCCAACAGCACTATGCTGAGGCCCCCGAGAAACAAAAGAACTCATCTCATTTCTGTGCTAATCTGACTGAGATCAGTACTCAAACAATGCACGTCTGTTTGAAAAGTTCTGTCCAGTCTGTTCTAACCGAATTTCTTGTATTCATGTCTCCCCAGCGCGTCACTTCTTTTTCACTTGCGCCCAAGAAAACTGAATTCAAAGGTTTGACCGTGGAATTCTTGCCACTGTTATCTGATCCTTTGACTTGTATTGATTTGCTTTAGGCTTGATTGGAAATGAAAAGAATGGACGGGCTAGTCGTTATTCGCTTCAGGTGAGTAGTTAATCAAGTTGCAACTGACAGTTCAGCCTGAATTATTCTCTCTTTTTAACCTTCAAATGCCGCAACTTCCAAAATAGCAAAAAGCTCAGAAAAGTTGCAGGACGGTCAAATAAATAAAAAAATTGGGGAAGAAAAAGGAGGTCGCACCAGGGCTTGGAACAAAATTTTAATTTTAAAAAAATTGTTTAATTAACAAATTAAACAAAATGTAAGTTTTTCTGCCTGACGGTCCATGCAGACGGAAAGCTAGTATTGTTGGTTTTCATTTTCATTTTTGATTCACTGTAAAGCATCTTTTCATTGCTTTGTAATAATATAATTCTTTCTGTTTTTGGCATGTTTTAACGTTGTAAGATGATAGTAGGGCAAGGTACAAAGTTAACATGTTTCATTAACATATTGAATTTTCTTTCAGAATTTCCTGTTCCAATGATTTGCTTCGTATCTTTTTATGTTGTCTAACAATTAATTCCATTTGCCTATGGCAGTGCAAACGAAACCTTTTTTCTTATTCTTTCAGGTCACCTTTACTTTCCCTGACATGTTACGTAAAGGATTTTAATTGAAGTGAAATTAGAAATTTAAAGAGAGCTTTAAGATTTGTTTTTGTCTTGTCTGGACTCTTGTGGTCAATGCCTCAGCCAACATGACCCACCCAGGTAGTGCAAGACAAAAAAAAGAAACGAACGAACATACAAATAACCCAAAAACACTTTCAGCTGATCCCTCTGAAATTGGGAACGTTGACATGTTTCAATCAGGTCCAGGCTTGAGGTAGGATTGGGGATCACGCTAGGGATCACGCCCAACTAGATAACTCAATTACATGTTTATCCATGTTCATTTCCTACAAGGTCATCCTGACCACCTCCGAACCTGGCACTTTCCTAAACCTGTGAGGAAGTGGGGGTGGGGTTGGGGAGGAAACAATGAGAAGAGTTTGAGTCTGTCCAACTACTACATCCCTCTCCCCCTCCCCCCCCCCCACACCCACACACACCCACATACCGATTTCCTTTATTCTTCGTGACAGTAGCAGTGACCAATAATATGAACGACTGGTTAACTCTAGAATGACTATAGACACTATAGATTATTACTGAATGAAATAATTATCCAGACGCCGATCAGTTGTTTGTAAATCTTCGGCACAATGCGGAAATTCCAGGAAATATAAGGTCGTTATGACCAAAACGTTATAACCCCATATTGTCAAAAGTTGTTGGAATGAGTGCAAATGTAGTGTAATGTGCTAGATCAGGTGTCTGGTTGGATTTCACTCGCTTTTACCACCGACTATCTATCAGTTCTAATCAATGCTCACGAATGTTTAGAATCATGATTTCGCGTCAAGGAAAAAGGGAAAAAAGGAGAAAAAGAGCTTGATGACTTTCCTATATTAGCGAAATGTGTTCTGCCCCATTATCATCCTCCACTGACTCACCCCCTCGCAGTTAAAGCTTTGAACCTACCTCCTTTCCCTTCTCATATTGCCTCTGTAATTGGGCAAGAGAAAAACGACATCAGAGTTGTTGATTTTTCATAAATCTTCCCTTACAGAACATTCCACTTTGTGTCCACCAGACCTTGATGTCATACATAATAGTTTCAATAGAGCCAAGTGTCAGCTAAACAGGTTATATTTCAAATAAAGCTGTCAAGACGAGGGCTGCATCTGAACCAAACTGAAGAGTAGTTTCCCAGATGAAGGAAAGTTGAATAAATCTATTTTCTTCATTGTGAATCTATTCATTTTCATGGGCGTAAATAACACCAATTTGCCTGTGCATTTGTCCGGGTTGAGTTACTTTGGCGCAGATCTTACCCAAAAGAATTGGCAGCCAATTCTGAATGTCGTTCTGCAAAAGGGGATTTGGGAGTTCGTTGTCTCCGCTTGCGAATGTCCTAATTTCTGCCAATTTCCTCTTCCGTGATCTACATTTATTTCTGGCTACCCGTGACGCCCCATCTTAAAACATAAGGTGAGCCACCCGACACCTAATATTCTACATAACATCGCTTAATTAGCACCCCCCACCCCCCCTCCCCTCCGCGCTTCTCCAACTGTCCCGCCTTCCTAGCCATTATCATGGCGTCATCCTGAAGACGACGAGTACCGGGTCAGGCTAGATGTGTCGAGACTCCGGAATGAATGAAGACTTCCCTGTGGCAGACAAATGTACTGGAAGTTTCTGTTATTGTCTTATTATCGGTCGTGGGCGGGAACATCGATATGGAAATGCATGCATGGATGATTCCACTGGTCATAGGTCAGACCCGTCTGTGAATGCAAGAGTGACGTAAGTGGGTATAGCGCTCACTTCTGTATACTTTAAACAAGTGTATATTATACTGATGGAATCTAACCAAGTCTGGGACCGAAATACCTTGATTGACGGGCATTATTGTCTTCTGCAGATCTGCCGTAGGTCGTTCTGGGGTGCAAAGCGGATATAATAGCCCTGACTTTATGTATGTTTAAACAAAAGTATTATGCTGATGGAACGTACCGAAGCCAGAGGCCGAACTATCTGTTTACGTAGGTGCTCTTCCTCTATAGATCCCCTGTAGTATCATTTCCCCAACATTTTCAGTTCTTTCAGTGTGATTGTCTTTGCTTAACCGACTGTCCAATAACATCTGTACTAATACTGTGTATTGCTGTCATGTCACCCGAGTATTCACTACTGTCACTGTCTCACTGGTTCTATTTCACGATGGCCTGTACGTCTCTGAAATTGGTTTCATGAATTGTCTTTCCACTGAACCGGAAGTGATAGGATTTGTCTCTCGGAATCAGTGGCCACTTTAAAGTGAAAACGATCTTGATATTTGTTCCACCGCTGTCAAAGTGAACAAAAATAATAATGATTATAAGAGTTAAGTCAGTGAAAGTGGCCAGGCGCCAGTTCGCCGTAACTTACCATATCGTCAACCTTCTTCTTTTTATCGTTTTGGGACTTGTTCCTCTTCTGTTTTATCCTGGGGACATGCCACATCATCACTTTCATTATCACCAACAACACTTACTGTAAAATGCACCGGTGAATAGGCACATTCTTTGCAAATGAAGAGTGTTGGATTGCAAAATCACCACTGAAAACTCTTGCGATTACCTGGTCCCCAACCCTATTCTTTATGTATTTCCTCTTTCCTAGCTCTCTCTTGGAAGTCAATATAGGTGAGCAGAAGCTCGGGGGGAGGCAGAGCACTAGGATAACAGTTTTAAGAGAAAATAAGTATTAGGCGGACGAAGGTTGTAGTGCCTAGTAAGTGCTCAAGAAAGCAAAGCGGGAGTGAAAGAAGGAAGAAAGAAAAATGATCAAGATGCGACTAGAACCCGCGACCTCTGCTACGGCACCCGTCGCCTTGCCAAGAAGAAAACAGATCGCTTAACCGCACGGCCACTCCGTCTCTCAAAAAAAGAGACGATCGTGGCCGAACTGTTTCACGGTGTTGCCTTGTTTGACCTAGGGTTGGAACACTGAACAACTTTCCTTTTCTGCTACGTTCTGTTACAAAGAAACAATGAGAGATGCTGATGATAATTTAGGGCTTGATGATGGCGTCCATCAGACTAAAACAGAAGAGGAACGAGCCTAAAACCAATAAAAATGAAACAGTCAATGATAATGACGATGATATTATGATAAGCTGACGGAGAACTGGCTCCTGGCAACGTTCGACAGTGCCGGATTTATAAGGGGGGGGGGGGGGGACAAGGGGGTAATTGCCTCGGCCCACATGCCAGATGTCTCCCCCCCCCCCCCCATATTTAACTAAAACAACTAATCAAATTAGGTCCCTTTTATTAAAACTTTTTTAAAAAAAATTAACAGATAAAACTAATTAATTTTGGCATGAAACTATCATTTCTATTGAACTTGACTTGGGGCAAACACACAAAGCAAGACACGAAGCAGGTACACGTGTATATTAACTCATTTAACCTTTCTATGTTTGTATGTATAACTTGTCAATAATATTTACAAGGTAGTGGCTACGGTTGCGGCAGCCGGTGAACACAACTCATCATTTTTCTTTGTCCAGCTTTACTCCAGTTAGTACAGCAGCGCTTCCTGTCTTTGCTTGTTCTATTGGGGTATGAGCGTGATCTGCCGTAAACGTAGCCACTGCCTATTTACAAACAATCAAAGGACTTCGACGTGGGAATTTGGTGATTTGCCGTGTACTTCAACTTCTGTGTTTGAGGGGCCCAGCAAACCTAAGTGATCCCCCATCCGACCCCAACCCCCGGCTAAATCTGGCCCTGACCTTAGGGATGCTCAACACAGCCCAACCGGCTAGTCATTCATAACTTATACAATATATTTCGATCTATAACACTGTTGCAATATTGCTCTCCCTGTACGAAGGGTTTGAGAGTATTTCACGTGATTTAGAGAACACAAGGCCCCAATCAAAACAGTTGTTACAAAATTCTGACAAAGGAAATTGGTTGGACGAGTTAGAGAGAGAAGGAAATTGGCTGGATCAATTAGAGAGGCAAGGAAATTGGTTGGATGGATTAAAGTGTCAGATTACAGAGACAAGTAGGGCGTGAGATAATTCCACATGTTTTGTAACACTGCTGACGATACTGAGCTGTTGGGATCAATCTTGATTGACAGGCAGCTTGCTCCAGGAAGGAGTATATTATGTGTCAACCAAGCGGAAAGGTGAAATTTCATCACTTAGAAATTTGCGCTTTTGATATTTCTGCCCGGCCAGGTTCGAACGCATGGATTCAAACTTGAGAGACAAGTGGCTGTAACGAGTCGCTGTTATTTCGCCTTCCATGCAGAGAGAGGTGGCGAGAGAGAAAGAGAGAGAGAGAAAAAAAAGAAAGAGAGAGAGAGAAAGGGGGGGGGGGGAGGCGTGGTTATATCAAGCCACAATTCTATGGGCAACAGACAGGTTTTGCACCACTTTGGTTTAGCTGTTGAAGTTTTCTTATTTCATTTCTGTTTGCCA
>OZ007574.1:7503046-7588046 GCA_963931925.1 Onchidella celtica | reverse complement strand
CTCACTCACTGGACTGGAAACTTTCTCTCTTACCCCTCTTTCATGTGTGTGTATGTGTGTGGAGTTACTCACTCACTGGACTGGAAACTTTCTCTCTTACCCCTCTTTCATGTGTGTGTGTGTGTGTGTGTGGAGTTACTCACTCACTGGACTGGAAACTTTCTCTCTTACCCCTCTTTCATGTGTGTGTGTGTGTGTGTGTATGTGTGGAGTTACTCACTCACTGGACTGGAAACTTTCTCTCTTACCCCTCTTTCATGTGTGTATGTGTGGAGTTACTCACTCACTCTACTGGAAACGTTCTCTCTTACCCCTCTTTCATGTGTGTGTGTGTGTGTGTGTGTATGTGTGGAGTTACTCACTCACTGGACTGGAAACTTTCTCTCTTACCCCTCTTTCATGTGTGTGTGTGTGTGTATGTGTGGAGTTACTCACTCACTGGACTGGAAGCTTTCTCTCTTACCCCTCTTTCATGTGTGTGTGTGTGTGTGTATGTGTGGAGTTACTCACTCACTGGACTGGAAGCAAAGCTTTCTCTCTTACCCCTCTTTCTTGTGTGTGTGTGTGTGTGTATGTGTGGAGTTACTCACTCACTGGACTGGAAGCAAAGCTTTCTCTCTTACCCCTCTTTCATGTGTGTGTGTGTGTGTGGAGTTACTCACTCACTGGACTGGAAGCAAAGCTTTCTCTCTTACCCCTCTTTCATGTGTGTGTGTGTGTGTGGAGTTACTCACTCACTGGACTGGAAACTTTCTCTCTTACCCCTCTTTCATGTGTGTGTGTGTGTGTGGAGTTACTCACTCACTGGACTGGAAACTTTCTCTCTTACCCCTCTTTCATGTGTGTGTGTGTGTGTGTGTGGAGTTACTCACTCACTGGACTGGAAACTTTCTCTCTTACCCCTCTTTCATGTGTGTGTGTGTGTGTGGAGTTACTCACTCACTGGACTGGAAGCAAAGCTTTCTCTCTTACCCCTCTTTCATGTGTGTGTGTGTGTGTGGAGTTACTCACTCACTGGACTGGAAGCAAAGCTTTCTCTCTTACCCCTCTTTCATGTGTGTGTGTGTGTGTGGAGTTACTCACTCACTGGACTGGAAGCAAAGCTTTCTCTCTTACCCCTCTTTCATGTGTGTGTGTGTGTGTGGAGTTACTCACTCACTGGACTGGAAGCAAAGCTTTCTCTCTTACCCCTCTTTCATGTGTGTGTGTGTGTGTGGAGTTACTCACTCACTGGACTGGAAGCAAAGCTTTCTCTCTTACCCCTCTTTCATGTGTGTGTGTATGTGTGGAGTTACTCACTCACTGGACTGGAAGCAAAGCTTTCTCTCTTACCCCTCTTTCATGTGTGTGTGTATGTGTGGAGTTACTCACTCACTGGACTGGAAGCAAAGCTTTCTCTCTTACCCCTCTTTCATGTGTGTGTGTGTGTGTGGAGTTACTCACTCACTGGACTGGAAGCAAAGCTTTCTCTCTTACCCCTCTTTCATGTGTGTGTGTGTGTGTGGAGTTACTCACTCACTGGACTGGAAGCAAAGCTTTCTCTCTTACCCCTCTTTCATGTGTGTGTGTGTGTGTGGAGTTACTCACTCACTGGACTGGAAGCAAAGCTTTCTCTCTTACCCCTCTTTCATGTGTGTGTGTGTGTGTGGAGTTACTCACTCACTGGACTGGAAGCAAAGCTTTCTCTCTTACCCCTCTTTCATGTGTGTGTGTGTGTGTGGAGTTACTCACTCACTGGACTGGAAGCAAAGCTTTCTCTCTTACCCCTCTTTCATGTGTGTGTGTGTGTGTGGAGTTACTCACTCACTGGACTGGAAGCAAAGCTTTCTCTCTTACCCCTCTTTCATGTGTGTGTGTGTGTGTGGAGTTACTCACTCACTGGACTGGAAGCAAAGCTTTCTCTCTTACCCCTCTTTCATGTGTGTGTGTGTGTGTGGAGTTACTCACTCACTGGACTGGAAGCAAAGCTTTCTCTCTTACCCCTCTTTCATGTGTGTGTGTGTGTGTGGAGTTACTCACTCACTGGACTGGAAGCAAAGCTTTCTCTCTTACCCCTCTTTCATGTGTGTGTGTGTGTGTGGAGTTACTCACTCACTGGACTGGAAGCAAAGCTTTCTCTCTTACCCCTCTTTCATGTGTGTGTGTGTGTGTGGAGTTACTCACTCACTGGACTGGAAGCAAAGCTTTCTCTCTTACCCCTCTTTCATGTGTGTGTGTGTGGAGTTACTCACTCACTGGACTGGAAGCAAAGCTTTCTCTCTTACCCCTCTTTCATGTGTGTGTGTGTGGAGTTACTCACTCACTGGACTGGAAGCAAAGCTTTCTCTCTTACCCCTCTTTCATGTGTGTGTGTGTGTGTGGAGTTACTCACTCACTGGACTGGAAGCAAAGCTTTCTCTCTTACCCCTCTTTCATGTGTGTGTGTGTGGAGTTACTCACTCACTGGACTGGAAGCAAAGCTTTCTCTCTTACCCCTCTTTCATGTGTGTGTGTGTGGAGTTACTCACTCACTGGACTGGAAGCAAAGCTTTCTCTCTTACCCCTCTTTCATGTGTGTGTGTGTGGAGTTACTCACTCACTGGACTGGAAGCAAAGCTTTCTCTCTTACCCCTCTTTCATGTGTGTGTGTGTGGAGTTACTCACTCACTGGACTGGAAGCAAAGCTTTCTCTCTTACCCCTCTTTCATGTGTGTGTGTGTGGAGTTACTCACTCACTGGACTGGAAGCAAAGCTTTCTCTCTTACCCCTCTTTCATGTGTGTGTGTGTGGAGTTACTCACTCACTGGACTGGAAGCAAAGCTTTCTCTCTTACCCCTCTTTCATGTGTGTGTGTGTGGAGTTACTCACTCACTGGACTGGAAGCAAAGCTTTCTCTCTTACCCCTCTTTCATGTGTGTGTGTGTGGAGTTACTCACTCACTGGACTGGAAGCAAAGCTTTCTCTCTTACCCCTCTTTCATGTGTGTGTGTGTGGAGTTACTCACTCACTGGACTGGAAGCAAAGCTTTCTCTCTTACCCCTCTTTCATGTGTGTGTGTGTGGAGTTACTCACTCACTGGACTGGAAGCAAAGCTTTCTCTCTTACCCCTCTTTCATGTGTGTGTGTGTGGAGTTACTCACTCACTGGACTGGAAGCAAAGCTTTCTCTCTTACCCCTCTTTCATGTGTGTGTGTGTGGAGTTACTCACTCACTGGACTGGAAGCAAAGCTTTCTCTCTTACCCCTCTTTCATGTGTGTGTGTGTGGAGTTACTCACTCACTGGACTGGAAGCAAAGCTTTCTCTCTTACCCCTCTTTCATGTGTGTGTGTGTGGAGTTACTCACTCACTGGACTGGAAGCAAAGCTTTCTCTCTTACCCCTCTTTCATGTGTGTGTGTGTGGAGTTACTCACTCACTGGACTGGAAGCAAAGCTTTCTCTCTTACCCCTCTTTCATGTGTGTGTGTGTGTGTGGAGTTACTCACTCACTGGACTGGAAGCAAAGCTTTCTCTCTTACCCCTCTTTCATGTGTGTGTGTATGTGTGGAGTTACTCACTCACTGGACTGGAAGCAAAGCTTTCTCTCTTACCCCTCTTTCATGTGTGTGTGTATGTGTGGAGTTACTCACTCACTGGACTGGAAGCAAAGCTTTCTCTCTTACCCCTCTTTCATGTGTGTGTGTGTGTGTGGAGTTACTCACTCACTGGACTGGAAGCAAAGCTTTCTCTCTTACCCCTCTTTCATGTGTGTGTGTGTGTGTGGAGTTACTCACTCACTGGACTGGAAGCAAAGCTTTCTCTCTTACCCCTCTTTCATGTGTGTGTGTGTGTGTGGAGTTACTCACTCACTGGACTGGAAGCAAAGCTTTCTCTCTTACCCCTCTTTCATGTGTGTGTGTGTGTGTGGAGTTACTCACTCACTGGACTGGAAGCAAAGCTTTCTCTCTTACCCCTCTTTCATGTGTGTGTGTGTGTGTGGAGTTACTCACTCACTGGACTGGAAGCAAAGCTTTCTCTCTTACCCCTCTTTCATGTGTGTGTGTGTGTGTGGAGTTACTCACTCACTGGACTGGAAGCAAAGCTTTCTCTCTTACCCCTCTTTCATGTGTGTGTGTGTGTGTGGAGTTACTCACTCACTGGACTGGAAGCAAAGCTTTCTCTCTTACCCCTCTTTCATGTGTGTGTGTGTGTGTGGAGTTACTCACTCACTGGACTGGAAGCAAAGCTTTCTCTCTTACCCCTCTTTCATGTGTGTGTGTGTGTGTGGAGTTACTCACTCACTGGACTGGAAGCAAAGCTTTCTCTCTTACCCCTCTTTCATGTGTGTGTGTGTGTGTGGAGTTACTCACTCACTGGACTGGAAGCAAAGCTTTCTCTCTTACCCCTCTTTCATGTGTGTGTGTGTGTGTGGAGTTACTCACTCACTGGACTGGAAGCAAAGCTTTCTCTCTTACCCCTCTTTCATGTGTGTGTGTGTGGAGTTACTCACTCACTGGACTGGAAGCAAAGCTTTCTCTCTTACCCCTCTTTCATGTGTGTGTGTGTGGAGTTACTCACTCACTGGACTGGAAGCAAAGCTTTCTCTCTTACCCCTCTTTCATGTGTGTGTGTGTGGAGTTACTCACTCACTGGACTGGAAGCAAAGCTTTCTCTCTTACCCCTCTTTCATGTGTGTGTGTGTGTGTGGAGTTACTCACTCACTGGACTGGAAGCAAAGCTTTCTCTCTTACCCCTCTTTCATGTGTGTGTGTGTGTGTGGAGTTACTCACTCACTGGACTGGAAGCAAAGCTTTCTCTCTTACCCCTCTTTCATGTGTGTGTGTGTGTGTGGAGTTACTCACTCACTGGACTGGAAGCAAAGCTTTCTCTCTTACCCCTCTTTCATGTGTGTGTGTGTGGAGTTACTCACTCACTGGACTGGAAGCAAAGCTTTCTCTCTTACCCCTCTTTCATGTGTGTGTGTGTGGAGTTACTCACTCACTGGACTGGAAGCAAAGCTTTCTCTCTTACCCCTCTTTCATGTGTGTGTGTGTGGAGTTACTCACTCACTGGACTGGAAGCAAAGCTTTCTCTCTTACCCCTCTTTCATGTGTGTGTGTGTGGAGTTACTCACTCACTGGACTGGAAGCAAAGCTTTCTCTCTTACCCCTCTTTCATGTGTGTGTGTGTGTGTGGAGTTACTCACTCACTGGACTGGAAGCAAACTTTCTCTCTTACCCCTCTTTCATGTGTGTGTGTGTGTGTGGAGTTACTCACTCACTGGACTGGAACACTTTCTCTCTTACCCCTCTTTCATGTGTGTGTGTGTGTGTGGAGTTACTCACTCACTGGACTGGAAACTTTCTCTCTTACCCCTCTTTCATGTGTGTGTGTGTGTGTGGAGTTACTCACTCACTGGACTGGAAGCAAAGCTTTCTCTCTTACCCCTCTTTCATGTGTGTGTGTGTGGAGTTACTCACTCACTGGACTGGAAGCAAAGCTTTCTCTCTTACCCCTCTTTCATGTGTGTGTGTGTGGAGTTACTCACTCACTGGACTGGAAGCAAAGCTTTCTCTCTTACCCCTCTTTCATGTGTGTGTGTGTGGAGTTACTCACTCACTGGACTGGAAGCAAAGCTTTCTCTCTTACCCCTCTTTCATGTGTGTGTGTGTGGAGTTACTCACTCACTGGACTGGAAGCAAAGCTTTCTCTCTTACCCCTCTTTCATGTGTGTGTGTGTGTGTGGAGTTACTCACTCACTGGACTGGAAGCACTTTCTCTCTTACCCCTCTTTCATGTGTGTGTGTGTGTGTGGAGTTACTCACTCACTGGACTGGAAGCACTTTCTCTCTTACCCCTCTTTCATGTGTGTGTGTGTGTGTGGAGTTACTCACTCACTGGACTGGAAGCACTTTCTCTCTTACCCCTCTTTCATGTGTGTGTGTGTGTGTGGAGTTACTCACTCACTGGACTGGAAGCAAAGCTTTCTCTCTTACCCCTCTTTCATGTGTGTGTGTGTGTGTGGAGTTACTCACTCACTGGACTGGAAGCAAAGCTTTCTCTCTTACCCCTCTTTCATGTGTGTGTGTGTGGAGTTACTCACTCACTGGACTGGAAGCAAAGCTTTCTCTCTTACCCCTCTTTCATGTGTGTGTGTGTGGAGTTACTCACTCACTGGACTGGAAGCAAAGCTTTCTCTCTTACCCCTCTTTCATGTGTGTGTGTGTGTGTGGAGTTACTCACTCACTGGACTGGAAGCAAAGCTTTCTCTCTTACCCCTCTTTCATGTGTGTGTGTGTGGAGTTACTCACTCACTGGACTGGAAGCAAAGCTTTCTCTCTTACCCCTCTTTCATGTGTGTGTGTGTGGAGTTACTCACTCACTGGACTGGAAGCAAAGCTTTCTCTCTTACCCCTCTTTCATGTGTGTGTGTGTGGAGTTACTCACTCACTGGACTGGAAGCAAAGCTTTCTCTCTTACCCCTCTTTCATGTGTGTGTGTGTGGAGTTACTCACTCACTGGACTGGAAGCAAAGCTTTCTCTCTTACCCCTCTTTCATGTGTGTGTGTGTGTGTGGAGTTACTCACTCACTGGACTGGAAGCAAAGCTTTCTCTCTTACCCCTCTTTCATGTGTGTGTGTGTGTGTGGAGTTACTCACTCACTGGACTGGAAGCAAAGCTTTCTCTCTTACCCCTCTTTCATGTGTGTGTGTGTGTGTGGAGTTACTCACTCACTGGACTGGAAGCAAAGCTTTCTCTCTTACCCCTCTTTCATGTGTGTGTGTGTGTGTGGAGTTACTCACTCACTGGACTGGAAGCAAAGCTTTCTCTCTTACCCCTCTTTCATGTGTGTGTGTGTGTGTGGAGTTACTCACTCACTGGACTGGAAGCAAAGCTTTCTCTCTTACCCCTCTTTCATGTGTGTGTGTGTGGAGTTACTCACTCACTGGACTGGAAGCAAAGCTTTCTCTCTTACCCCTCTTTCATGTGTGTGTGTGTGGAGTTACTCACTCACTGGACTGGAAGCAAAGCTTTCTCTCTTACCCCTCTTTCATGTGTGTGTGTGTGGAGTTACTCACTCACTGGACTGGAAGCAAAGCTTTCTCTCTTACCCCTCTTTCATGTGTGTGTGTGTGGAGTTACTCACTCACTGGACTGGAAGCAAAGCTTTCTCTCTTACCCCTCTTTCATGTGTGTGTGTGTGGAGTTACTCACTCACTGGACTGGAAGCAAAGCTTTCTCTCTTACCCCTCTTTCATGTGTGTGTGTGTGGAGTTACTCACTCACTGGACTGGAAGCAAAGCTTTCTCTCTTACCCCTCTTTCATGTGTGTGTGTGTGGAGTTACTCACTCACTGGACTGGAAGCAAAGCTTTCTCTCTTACCCCTCTTTCATGTGTGTGTGTGTGGAGTTACTCACTCACTGGACTGGAAGCAAAGCTTTCTCTCTTACCCCTCTTTCATGTGTGTGTGTGTGGAGTTACTCACTCACTGGACTGGAAGCAAAGCTTTCTCTCTTACCCCTCTTTCATGTGTGTGTGTGTGGAGTTACTCACTCACTGGACTGGAAGACTTTCTCTCTTACCCCTCTTTCATGTGTGTGTGTGTGTGTGGAGTTACTCACTCACTGGACTGGAAGCAAAGCTTTCTCTCTTACCCCTCTTTCATGTGTGTGTGTGTGGAGTTACTCACTCACTGGACTGGAAGCAAAGCTTTCTCTCTTACCCCTCTTTCATGTGTGTGTGTGTGTGGAGTTACTCACTCACTGGACTGGAAGCAAAGCTTTCTCTCTTACCCCTCTTTCATGTGTGTGTGTGTGTGTGGAGTTACTCACTCACTGGACTGGAAGCAAAGCTTTCTCTCTTACCCCTCTTTCATGTGTGTGTGTGTGTGTGGAGTTACTCACTCACTGGACTGGAAGCAAAGCTTTCTCTCTTACCCCTCTTTCATGTGTGTGTGTGTGTGTGGAGTTACTCACTCACTGGACTGGAAGCAAAGCTTTCTCTCTTACCCCTCTTTCATGTGTGTGTGTGTGTGTGGAGTTACTCACTCACTGGACTGGAAGCAAAGCTTTCTCTCTTACCCCTCTTTCATGTGTGTGTGTGTGTGTGGAGTTACTCACTCACTGGACTGGAAGCTTTCTCTCTTACCCCTCTTTCATGTGTGTGTGTGTGTGTGGAGTTACTCACTCACTGGACTGGAAGCTTTCTCTCTTACCCCTCTTTCATGTGTGTGTGTGTGTGTGGAGTTACTCACTCACTGGACTGGAAGCAAAGCTTTCTCTCTTACCCCTCTTTCATGTGTGTGTGTGTGTGTGGAGTTACTCACTCACTGGACTGGAAGCAAAGCTTTCTCTCTTACCCCTCTTTCATGTGTGTGTGTGTGTGTGGAGTTACTCACTCACTGGACTGGAAGCAAAGCTTTCTCTCTTACCCCTCTTTCATGTGTGTGTGTGTGGAGTTACTCACTCACTGGACTGGAAGCAAAGCTTTCTCTCTTACCCCTCTTTCATGTGTGTGTGTGTGGAGTTACTCACTCACTGGACTGGAAGCAAAGCTTTCTCTCTTACCCCTCTTTCATGTGTGTGTGTGTGGAGTTACTCACTCACTGGACTGGAAGCAAAGCTTTCTCTCTTACCCCTCTTTCATGTGTGTGTGTGTGTGTGGAGTTACTCACTCACTGGACTGGAAACTTTCTCTCTTACCCCTCTTTCATGTGTGTGTGTGTGTGTGGAGTTACTCACTCACTGGACTGGAAACTTTCTCTCTTACCCCTCTTTCATGTGTGTGTGTGTGTGTGGAGTTACTCACTCACTGGACTGGAAGCAAAGCTTTCTCTCTTACCCCTCTTTCATGTGTGTGTGTGTGGAGTTACTCACTCACTGGACTGGAAGCAAAGCTTTCTCTCTTACCCCTCTTTCATGTGTGTGTGTGTGGAGTTACTCACTCACTGGACTGGAAGCAAAGCTTTCTCTCTTACCCCTCTTTCATGTGTGTGTGTGTGGAGTTACTCACTCACTGGACTGGAAGCAAAGCTTTCTCTCTTACCCCTCTTTCATGTGTGTGTGTGTGGAGTTACTCACTCACTGGACTGGAAGCAAAGCTTTCTCTCTTACCCCTCTTTCATGTGTGTGTGTGTGTGTGGAGTTACTCACTCACTGGACTGGAAACTTTCTCTCTTACCCCTCTTTCATGTGTGTGTGTGTGTGTGGAGTTACTCACTCACTGGACTGGAAACTTTCTCTCTTACCCCTCTTTCATGTGTGTGTGTGTGTGTGGAGTTACTCACTCACTGGACTGGAAACTTTCTCTCTTACCCCTCTTTCATGTGTGTGTGTGTGTGTGGAGTTACTCACTCACTGGACTGGAAGCAAAGCTTTCTCTCTTACCCCTCTTTCATGTGTGTGTGTGTGGAGTTACTCACTCACTGGACTGGAAGCAAAGCTTTCTCTCTTACCCCTCTTTCATGTGTGTGTGTGTGGAGTTACTCACTCACTGGACTGGAAGCAAAGCTTTCTCTCTTACCCCTCTTTCATGTGTGTGTGTGTGGAGTTACTCACTCACTGGACTGGAAGCAAAGCTTTCTCTCTTACCCCTCTTTCATGTGTGTGTGTGTGGAGTTACTCACTCACTGGACTGGAAGCAAAGCTTTCTCTCTTACCCCTCTTTCATGTGTGTGTGTGTGTGTGGAGTTACTCACTCACTGGACTGGAAGCAAAGCTTTCTCTCTTACCCCTCTTTCATGTGTGTGTGTGTGGAGTTACTCACTCACTGGACTGGAAGCAAAGCTTTCTCTCTTACCCCTCTTTCATGTGTGTGTGTGTGGAGTTACTCACTCACTGGACTGGAAGCAAAGCTTTCTCTCTTACCCCTCTTTCATGTGTGTGTGTGTGGAGTTACTCACTCACTGGACTGGAAGCAAAGCTTTCTCTCTTACCCCTCTTTCATGTGTGTGTGTGTGTGTGGAGTTACTCACTCACTGGACTGGAAACTTTCTCTCTTACCCCTCTTTCATGTGTGTGTGTGTGTGTGGAGTTACTCACTCACTGGACTGGAAACTTTCTCTCTTACCCCTCTTTCATGTGTGTGTGTGTGTGTGGAGTTACTCACTCACTGGACTGGAAACTTTCTCTCTTACCCCTCTTTCATGTGTGTGTGTGTGTGTGTGTGTGTGTATGTGTGGAGTTACTCACTCACTGGACTGGAAGCAAAGCTTTCTCTCTTACCCCTCTTTCATCAGGTCAGCAACGTCTCTGTTGTTGTTGTTGTTGTTTCATCCTCTTTAGCCACTAACCGCGTCCCTTTGTTCATTTTTTCCCTCTGTCCTTCAAGCTTGATTTATTGCTTGTGTTTTCTTCCCTTTTTCTTTTCTATATTTCTTGTATTCATTCAACTTTTTTGCTCTCTCTCTCTTTCTCTCTCTCGCTCTGTTCTTTATTTCATTCATAGCGTTTCACTCTAGCATAATGACGCAGCGATGGCCAAAGCTTGGCTCCAGACCCACATTCGCTTTTTTGGTTGTTTTCTCCGCCAAAATGTCTTTGGTTCTGTGTTAGAATCATTATGAAAGGTAAACAACGACAACTACAATAATAACAAAAGTGATTATGCTTAATGATTTATTGTTTTTAATGTTTTAAAAAAAATGTCAGCCTCGAATCATCTATTCGTTATTTATCTCATCCTCATTTTCCATGCTATAGTTGCACTTTATCTCTTTCAGTTAGTGGTTGGTTAGGACTTTAACAGAACTAACATAAACAGCCACTTTAGAGCGAACCTTTGCAGTTTAGAGACCTTTATGATTGTTGTGGCATCTGAACTAGCAACGGAGGCTTCTTTGGATGAAGCGGGAAAGTCCGAAGAACTCACCCCGTAGGTTCTGTATAGACCAGGGGCAAGTAGAAAAGTAACTAGCATCAGTAACAGATCTCATTCTTTCTCTGTTTTTCATACGACAACTAAAACAAACTAAAGACGAAAAAGGTAACTAACAGGATATCATAATACTGACAGTGTTGTCTAAACATAACCGTTAACCACAATCTACAAATTAAACTCACTCGCTAATGGGTACCCACAAAAAAAGAAAAAAGTATCATGAGCTCGGGGGAAAATGTCAGAGAATTGACAGTGATAACAAATGAAAAGAAGTTAAGCAAAACGATAATTAAATGCCTAAATGGAAAAGCATGCAGTTTCAAGTAAACATGAGTACCACATAGGCTGAAATCTACATGTGTATTTTAACACAATTATTTACTTAACACCATTTTACACGGGCGTTTTTCGTTTAGATTCTTATTGGTGAAATTTTAATACATCGATCTCTGACGAACAAACTACAATAAAGTACCCCCCCCCCCCCCCCCCAAATGTGAACGGCGCAAAGTGGGCGTTACCATGTCAGAGCTCCGTTACGCTCAAACGCAAATCTAGGTAGGTGGAAATGGAGGTGTTATACAAATGTAACCGTATGCAAATGAAGGCTGAGTTTGATGCCAGCCATAACCCTACGGACATCCGACACTTAGGATTAAATTCAAGCTGACTTATAGGAATGACGTCGTTCCTAAGTAGATCTGTGATTACGACATTGCGCCGACATCCGTCTGGTATAAAGAATCCGCCCCCACTGTAATCCTACCACTCTTACGCAAATCCTACGCCGGATTGACTGAGAGATGCAGGCAAGGACAGGTCTTGAATCCAGTCTACCGGCTCACGGGCCTGTTTGAGAGGTATCATGTATTTGGCTCTACGTAAACGTAATTTTGGCTGTATCTGATAAATTACAGAGAGGGGAAAATATTATACAATGAAAAAGAAAAAAACGCAGGACAAAGAATGAAACAAAGATGTAAAGAGAATGAACATGAGAGAGAGAGAGAGAGAGAGAGACAGACAGACAGACAGAGACAGATAAAGGGAGAGACAGACAGACAGACAGACAGACAGACAAACATATAGACAGTCAGTCAGACAGATGAAAACAGACAGAGAGATAAAAAAACTTTCCAGACAGAGAAGACTTTGCCCGTAAACAGACAAGCAATTTCTAGATTTGCACCATGTTGACAACCTACGTTCCCAACTCCCCTTAGGATACAATAAATAAAGAAAAATGAGATAAGATACAAGTCAAGGGAATCTGTGGTCAGTGGTACTTCTACCCAGTCCGCCTCCTTACCCCCCACTCTACCCTCATTGGTTAGTACCATCTACACTTATAATCTTCATCTCCCCCTTCTCCCCGTCCCCCTGGGGAATTTTGCTATTGGTCACTGAATTTCTATTTCTGTAGAGCAGTGAAAGGCTACAGACTGTCCCAGACTTGCATTGCCCGTGTCTCTGGGGGGACCTTAATCTGTCATCGAATCATCGATGTCTTCAGGTCTACAGAGAGGGAGTGCTACTAATGTGGAATTTCGCGGGGGGGGGGGGGTGTGATTCAACTGTTGGGATGATTAATGTAAGCTGGGAATAGTCCGGATACATAGCTATGCTAACATTTATACTAACAGATGGACAAACGAAACAGACAGACTGACAGACAGACAGACATACATACATACAGACAGACAGACAGACAGACAGACAGACAGACAGATAGGCAGCCAGCCAGACTGGATGGATAGATAAAGAGATAGATAGATAGATAAACAGATAGATAGATAGATAGATAGATAGATAGGTAGATAGATAGATAGATAGATAGATAGATAGATAGATAGATAGATAGATAGATAGATAGATAGATAGATAGATAGATAGATAGATAGATAGATAGATAGATAGATAGATAGATAGACGGATAGATAGATAGATAGATAGATAGATAGATAGATAGATAGATAGATAGATAGATAGATAGATAGATAGATAGATAGACAGACAGACAGACAGACAGACAAATAGATAGATAGATAGATAGATAGATAGATAGATAGATAGATAGATAGATAGATAGATAGATAGATAGATAGATAGATAGATAGATAGATAGATATTATGTTTTACCAGGACATCCCCTGTGTCCTCTATTATTCTACTAAAACAAATCCTACCTACATAAATCACCAAGTAAACCTACCACAACTACCAGTTCAGATGTTATCACTACACAGTCGTTTCACGCCTTACGACTATAAAGCAGTATCAGTCCATAGATCAGTTGTACAGAGACACTACAAGAGACACTGTACAGTTCAGTTCCGCCCCAGCTAACAAACTCAGTATCGCTACAAATCGATCAATTGAGTTGTAGGAGACGGAGTTTCGTGTCAAGGAACCATTACTCCTTATCAATAAGCCACTAGAACGGTCACAGTTGTTTCCCACCACAGTCTCATTTCGTGCCCTTAACTGTTCTGTACTTTCCATAATTATTTCGCCATCCATTTCCCGTCGCTCGGGTTGGTCAATTAAAACCCGTTTTCTCGCTACTTTCAACGTTTTACCAACCTCTTTTTCGTTCCCGGGATTTCCCAGGTTGAGTCGACGGCCACCGCGTATGTCTAATCTCTCAGCTTTGTATGTGAGATTTTGTAATTTTGAAGTCGGGTCTATTTGTGTCATGGAGCTACAAAACTCATGACAACATTTTTGTTACCAGCTGGAGGGCAGTGCTCTAAAAAGGTTATTGTGACCATGTCGCCGACAGAAACGTTGTTGTAGCCCATTACCTAAAATGAATCCTAAAAACCACAGAAAAACTGTGGGGTCGCAGCAGGGCTATAAGCAAAGTCAAAATTGGGCTGTATGTTGCAAAACCCCGCTTGAGAAATAAAACTTCTCTTTAGTTTGCTTTGTATTGTTTGGGTTTTATTTCTCACGCGGGGCTTTGCAACATACAACCTTTTCTTTTTGCCCAATTTTGACTTAAAATGAATCCTAGCCCTAACCCTGAAAAAAGGGCAAAAATTCGCTCTGCAAAGAACATCTATATTTGACCACAAGGCGCAAAATGATATACGGTAATTTCAATTTGTTTAGGCTTACTAAGCCCTACACTATGTCGGCTCAGTCTGTTGTATTCATCTGACAGGTCCTCCCGCCCCAAGTGAGTGACCTTATACCGCCTGCTATTTAATGTGAATGAAGTTTAACACTTTCTCGTCTGTTTAGTGTTTACCCGCCAGTTCTTTGTCTTGCTCACAACGTCTCTGCTGCCATCGAACTCGCATCAGAAAATATCTCGCAGGAAGACAACAGCTTGTTTGACGAGAGGTTATCTCTGAAGATTTCCCGTAGCGTCACACTCCCAAGTGTTGTAGTTCTTCTACAGCAAAATGCACCTGCGGACCATGGTCGAAAACTTTTTTTTTAGTCTCAAGGGCCTCAGATTTGGAGTTCCCTGTCTCGATCTTTGGAGGAATAGATTGATAATGGTATGGCTATTAAAAGGTAGCTGAAGAGTTATCTTTTTACACTCTGAATAACCATGAATTTTTAAATTATTTTTTTTGGTTAGTTATTGAATAAATTTATCCTAGAGTTTGTGTATGATTCAGCATAAGTAAAAATAAAAGCTGTTTACAGCCTAGCAGTTAACGAGATACGGCACAATCATTTATATAGTTTTTAAAAAAAAAGCCAGATTTTTTAGAAGAGCTACCGCTCACACCTGTCGGATTTGCGTGAAGTTTTGACGTGCTCTCCTTTTGACCCGTGGAAGTTTCTTCTTTTAGATTTGGAGACTTGAGATGGTGGGGAAGTGTTGTTTTTTTTTAGTTTGTTTTGTGTCGCTGATTTCGCCTCCGTTCTCCTTTACACGTGTGTATTATTACTGTTAAACGTGACCGTCCTGCCGTATAACAATACTTGCAGTCCTTTGGTGAACGTGGTGAGCCAGTTAGAGAGGAAAATGAAGCCCAGTGTGTACCACGTCAAAGTCAGCAACAACTATCTCTTAGCCAATCTTACTGAGGTTTAGGAGTTGACGTCAAATGTTTGCAATTTTTTTTGTTTCACACACGTCACCCAAAATTGTGATGCATCCCCCCCCCCCCCCCCCCGCCACTCCACAAAAGTGAATGATGTCTGAGCATGCATAACTTGCGAATTAATATGTGTTTTGGGGCACAGAGGCTGGGCATGCGCAACCCACAACGATTGACGGCAATCCAAATGAAACTCTGGACAGAACAAAGCAGATGGCCCTGGAAGTTCCCACGAAAGACGACATAAACTTCAACATTATAGTACGAGCACAAATTCTAGTGACGTCAAGTGAAACAAACTGATAGCTCATCTACAGTTAAGCCAGACTGGGTGGTATCAATGAAATATTAATCTCTTCTGGTGTAGTTTGGTATTTGTCAAGTTTTGAATTTTTTTGTCACTGTTTCAGTACAAAGCTTGTGAAAAGAGAACAACTACTAATAGTACAAAAAATTGATTACAAAATGTCCAACGATCGTGGATGTTATACATTTCTTTTCTTTCCTATTATCTTCACCACAAAATCCAAAATGTCAACTTGATGCAGTATTTTTCTCACGGGATGACCTACATTTGTCCCACTTACCGGGCCCGTTCCTCTGTCGGCCGGAAATGAGTCTCTCTCTCTCTCTCTCTCTCTCTCTCTCTCTCTGTCTGAATCAGACACAAAGTCATTCCAAACAAACTTGGCGCGAGGGAAAGAGAACACAAATTTTCATTTCCTCAAACAAACCGGTCACTTTCGTTGTTTCTTTCTTGTTTTTTCCATCCTTTTTCCATTTTTCCAACACAGTCTTTGTTCACTACTTCAAGCGGCTTCCACCCCCCCCCCCCCCCAACATAATGACCATTCTGGTTTTACTTTTAGGTTTACTTTGGCAACGGAAAGGAAAAAGTAGTTCCGGTGGAGGAGGATTCTCTCCACTGTGTAAATTGTCTGAGGTTCTGTACAGCCAGAATGCCACTGAAATGTTTCCCTGTTTTCTCTCCCTGAATTTTTCTTGGGGACAAAATTATGACGTTTGCTGTTAGATGACGTGGCTCTGATTTTATCGTGACGAAAAAGTGTCTTTACAGTAATGCCCTTTGCTGTACATGCGCTTTGTAGCTATATCAACAGAAAGTGTGCCAAAGGTCGCCCTGCTAGATAGCAGAATGTTCTAGTTAAAGTTCGGCGTCTGACGGCAATAAACACTTCTCCTCGGACTAATCTATCTATCTATCTATCTATCTATCTATCTATCTATCTATCTATCTATCTATCTATCTATCTATCTATCTATCTATCTATCTATCTATCTATCTATCTATGCATCTGCCTATCTGTCTGTCTGTCTGTCTGTCTGTCTGTCTGTCTCTCAATATCCAAGCCTGTCTGTCTTTCTGGTTGTCTTTCCATCTGTCTATCTATTGATTGTACAAACTGCAAATTGGAGATTTCTCCTCATTTCGTTTGCATCTGCAAGAAAATCACGTGACCGTGTTCTGTCACTCATTCACTCACTCACTTACTCACGCACTCACACTCACTCACACTCACTCACACACTCACTAAATGATCTGTATCCCGCTAAAAAGGGTGGGATGGTAGTGGAATTATAGCCGTAAGACGGCTGCAACGGTCACAAACCTATACAATCACCCACCCATCACAGTTCGACATTGATAATTAATCTAGAACACCTAATAAACTCCCTAATCGATAACATGATTTCCAATAATCTTTGTTTCTTCAGCTTTTGTATATTTTATGCTTTTAGTTTTTCTTTTTCTCTCTTTTTTTTTTTTATGACCCTCATGTACATGAGTGTTTAATGTAAATAGCTAACTTTAATTGTTACAGAAAAATTGTTATTCAGTTTGATTTGTTAGTGCTGAATTGTGAGTTATCTGAATAATTGACGTACTCATCCACATGTGACCAACAAATGACAACACACTCACGTGTTCGCCTACCAACTCACCCCGCGCGTCTTTTTGCATAATATCTAGGAAAATCTCGCCACGGACGCGCCGAAGCATTGATTTCACCGTCTCCATGGCAACGTTGCCAGCGCCGCTCTTGTGTCCGCCCATTACTGCCTGTAGCGGTGGTTGATCTCCCTTGATGTTTATCATGTGTGTGTATTGGTGGCCACCATCATCACCAACTTTATCTATTTTTAACCTTTAGTGATTCTTCGTGATTTGGATATGTGAAATGTTCTCCTTCCAATCAGTCTGTCAACCAGGAATACCAACCCAGGGAGATCCAATCTTCAGCGCGGCTCATGATTCTCAGGTAAGAATTCGATCCCCGCGTAGTTTTACCTGAGAATACCTGTCGTTGTTTTCATCCGTTTCCATCGTAACCGCGCGCAGTTGACAAAACTCTGAGATCCTTTCCGCTCATACAGAACCCTTTTGAGGTCGGCACAGAGGGAAATGTCCATCCAGTAAGCAAGTGTCAGTGTGACGAGGGCTTCATCTCGCGTGTGCTGTGAGGGTTATTCTGTGTCCACGGATACAGCTAAGTTGGACACCTATAGATATTTAGTGTTTTAATGTTGCTCGCGCTGTCCGTGAACTATTTGTTTTGTTGTGGGTGACAGCAGAGGTCATGCGTGCCGCCGTTCATGATTGATGTGTGGTGAGTACTGATCTGCTTCCTTTAGTTCTGTCTGAGGCCTTTTGAGTTTTGCAGTGTTTTTGCATGGCTGAGTATCACATGGAGCGATCAGTTCTGTTTGCAGATCAACTCTGTATTTGTCACAATTAACAACGCTGTGTGTCTTCCCCCCCCCCCCTCTTGTTACAGACACAGCACCGTAAACTAGCAATTTAAATGCTGAATTAGACTCAAGTAAGGTTTGCGCTTAAATATTTATTTTCACTCTTTGAACAAATGTTTATCTTCAGCTGGATTTACATGTGCACGGAAGTGGAAACGGCAAAAGAAACGTTAAAAATCCTCCAAGTAGTGAAATTTCATGCCGTTTCTGCACACACGGCAACACTATTTTTACTACTTGACGGATTTTTGACGCTTCCATTACCGTTACCGTTTCTGTACACATGAAAACACAGCTTTAGTTCAACTCCTGAGCACTGTTTCCGTGTTATTAATATTAGAAACACTAAACATTTATGACGAAGAGGCAGAAACGTTGTCAAATGCAAAGTAATAAGTAAAGAAATCATCACGCCATTTGGAATGACTTCAAAAAATGGTGAATCTGTGTTTAAAGACAGCCCTTTTCTGCGTCTATCTTGAATGGTTTCACACCAGGCGCTTGACGGGCATTCTTCTCTGGCTCTCTCTGTTGTCAAGTCGTCCATAAATGTTTACACATTCAAGTGATCCTTGGGATGTTTGAAAACACAATAGTATAACACATTACAATAGGTCAAACACTGATTAACACAGAATTTCTACATGACACGTAGGCAGATAAAAAGAATTTCGTTATGACTATTCTTCTGCATAAATATAAATGTTTATGTCAAATTTTGAAAGCGATAAGAAATTCAACTGTACGTGAGAAATAATAGCATACTAATCGATGGTGTCAGGAGCAAACGGGCCAAGTCGAAATAAGCAAATTTTACGGGAGAAACAAAAAACTGCCTCTAAAACTAATGGGAAATGGACCTAGCCGGTTTGATCACATGCTTATTTTGAGTATTTCTACTGGATAATGGTAACAGCTACTTCTACATAATATGATGTAGGATTCCAGGCTTCATAAATTGGTACTATATAAAGTAATATGACATTTTTGGACTTGGCCGGTTTGCTCCTGACACTGTCGATATAAAATTATAATCATTAATGTTAATTTTTCCGTAATGTTCCAGTGTTGTCGTGTTCTGTCTTTCATTCACTTGGGCCGGACCTCACATCTGGGAAACTAGTGAATATAATTTAATAATATTGTATTGTGATATTACACGACAAACAGGAAAACAAAGTGAAAAACGAAACAAAACAAAAGGAGGCACGTCAATTTTGCATATTGAACATGATTTTGCTGCTGGACAAATGCCATTCTGCTATTCTTTACCTACAAAAGTGCTTTTTCATTTTACACAAACCCATGGGCCCCGTCATGTATTTGTTAAAAATGTATTATTAATTACTTACTCAATTTTGCTTTGAAATAACTACTTTTCATGAATCTACGTCACATCTATATCAGACATCTGTACAGCAGCACAGGCCAGAAATTGCTGATCTCTTTGTGCTCGGACCAGAGGTAACGTGATTAAATCAGCCACAAATGTACAGATTTTACCTCTAAATAAAATTAGATGTTGACTACTTGTTTACGAGAGAAATTTTGGGCCGGATGGTATCATCACCATAGGAAACCTGTGCCATATTGCGTCATCTCACCTCGGTTTTCCTAGTCACTTCCATCTTGAAAGACTGCTTTACAAAATGTCTATCAATTTTTACATCCGTATATTCAGTGAGGCATGCGTCTTGCAGAAGTCGTTGGTACGTTTTATTTCCACGCCGCGTTTCTCTACATAACTCATGGAAATGCCCACACTGGTATAAAGATGCATGATTATTTTCAAAACAGTGCACGTCTCTTGCACTCGCTGTGTCAGTACGTAGAGGCCCCTTTCTATGTACCGTAGCTTTGACGAGTTTTGCGTGCATATTACAGACGGACACTGCAGATGCAGAAGACGTGCGTAATTTACAATGGCTGTTGGCATGGGATCCTAGTATGTTACATAATAAGCGAAAGGCGAGCAGTGAACACATCTCAGTAGTTTCTTTGCTCAGCTTTGTATTAGACTACTTTCCCCTAATAACAGCCTTTTAAAATAAGCATCCTACTAATTCACTGTGGACGTTTCCATGGGGGAGGAAATCCGTACGCAAGGGGCTTTAACACGCAAGTAAGTCGCGTCAAAATTGTGGGCCGTGGAAAGGGACCTTCAAACACAAAGTGATGTCGCTTGTGTTGACAGTCAATGAAACCAGATCCGGTCATCATGTCCACAAAGCGACCCCGTGCCAATCCTAGCCGATCCCCCGGAGATTTCAATGTAAAGTCCATTACAAATCAGCCCTGTGACCTAGATAGGTCCGGTCGTCTCACTCAGGTTGTCAACCACTGAATTCCCGGCAATCAATGGTAAACATTGGCAGTATTTGATTGCAGCTCTGTCAACATCAGTTTATTCACCACCCTGATCAGATCGCGTTGATTCTCTGGGCGCTTGAACGCTTCTATTCCAAACTTTCATGTTCCAATCCAATTTTTTTTTCTTTCTAGAATACATGCCCAACTGCATCCTGGTACCATCTTCTTAAAAGAAAAACCTTAGAGAGAGAGAGAGAGAGGGGGAAAGGGAGAGAGAGAGAGAGAGAGAGAGAGAGAGAGAGAGAGAGAGATGTAAATGCCTACAGCAGCGACCCGGCGACAATAAAGATCTCTACACGAACAACAAAGAAAGAAAGAAACTCACGATTAAAGAGACAATGAAAACTCTAAGCAAACAAGTATTTTGTTTCCCCTTAAAAATGTGGAAAAAACGAATCTATTCCTATTTCCTGTTGTCATTTCCACTGTCATTTCAAATCATTTATGTCCCAATTCCGAGTGTTTTTGATGTATTTTTCTCCCTGCCTATGTTGTCGCCACACGTATGCCCAAGCTGCCTGAGATGTGGAAATGTAGAAATAAACTCGGTTTTTACACCGAAAAAAAAAAAAAGTTTGAAAATTTCCCCGGATAATTATTCTCAGATTTGGCTGAAGATTTTCTGGACTCCGAGTCATTTGCATAGACAGACAAGGCAGACAACATCGTGTAATTGTCTTGTCGTTAGATCTACAGGACTGAAGTGGACAGCTTTGCCTTTTGGTGCTATCAGAGACATCCTTTTCTCCATGCTAGCTGCCCTGAATAGTGACACAGTACAATATAGCAGCCATCCAGCACAGCACATATCCGTGTTTGGTGGTGACGTCGATTTGGTTCTCTTCTATTGACACTTTTTTTTCAACCTCAAATAGAGAAAAAAATTATGATAAGTTCGCACTTTTTCATAGAGAAAAGTTTATACGACCTCCAAAGATCAGATATTTCTATGATAATTACAGTGAGTATTTTTCAACGTAACTTTGTTTTTCTAAAAAAAAAAAAATTGGGCAAATATTGCGTGATCACGGTTATTCGAATTATTCAAATAAACAACAGTACTGTCTCTGACGACATTAAGCTCCGCGCCCCCCCCCCCCCCCCACCGTGACAGTCGATTCTGACAGCATGAATTTAGTCTTCTCCCTCCACCACTCCCACCCCCCCCCCCCAACCTCCGCCTGTCCGGTTTTCTTTCCGCTTAATATTTTTATGACTAATTTTTACTCAGTTCTGAAATGGCAAGGTCATGTTTGTCAGCTGCAAGATAGGGTCTGTATGTGAACATTTTACCTGAAGATTCCCACAGTATATTGTACTGTCAGTGTCTCAGGAAGAAATACTTCCATTTGGCCCAACTGTGGCTGTTCACGCTTGCTCGCCCTGTGTATCTTGCTGGCGGCGAGAGGAGACACGGCAGTAGAAGAGAGGAGACACGAGCTTTTGTTGCTCTTGTTATTATTTTAAATAAGCAATGAACATTGCGTAACTGGCTGTCATCACGGAAGGGGAAACGAGTCCATGATTATATCGATTCCCAGGTAATTGTGGAGAATTATGTGAAAAATCCAATCATAGCGTTGGTGGGGACAGGTATCGGCTTCTGGAATTTGGAAAAGCGATGTTTTTCACGAAAGAGATTTGAATTGGTTGTAATCGACTTAGGTTTTCATAACCTCTCTCTCTCTCTCTTTCTTTCTTTCTCTCTTTCTCTCTCTTTGTCTGTCTCTGTCTCTCTGTCAGTCTGTCTGTCTGTCTGTCTCTGCCCGTCTCTTTCTCTCTCTCTCTCTCTCTCTCTGTCGACCGCACTCTATAACTCACTCGATCTTTGTGTTTCTCTCACTTTCTCTCTCATTTCACCCCCACCCCCACCCCATCTACCGCACCCTGTCACTCTCTCTACCTCTCTCTCTCTCTGACTATGGCACCCCCTCTCTCTCTCTCTCTCTCTCTCTCTCTCTCTCTCTCTCTCTCTCTCTCTCTCTCTCCCTCTCTCTCTCTCTCTCACTGCCTTTCTGTCTCTTTCTTTATCGTTTTTGGCTCAGTCTCTCTTTCTCTCTCTCTCTGTTTTGTCTGTCTGTCTATCCATCCTTTTTCCTCTCTCCCCCCCCCCCCCTGTGTCTCTGTCTCTAGCAGTCGCTGTCCCTCTCCTCCAGCTTCCTCTCCATTGTCCCCTAACTTATTTAACTCCAGTTCGCTATCCTTCTGTCAATCCACCCCTCTGACTCCTCACGCACCGAATATCCTGTTGAAAGAAGAAAATTGCATTTCTCGTGAAAGCTAATTTGACCACAGCACGTGCGCCATTACCCACCCACCGTTCCCCTCCATCTCTGACATGGGGACGGAGGAAGGACAACTAATGTGCCTCAACTCACAGACAAGCGTGATATTCTCGGAATTACCGGCGCAAAAATGTCGAAATTCCACTCGTTTAAATGTGAGTGAAAATTCGATTATCAAAAATCAACCAGGTCACTAAGCACTGTTGATGACCTGAGTTGTTGACAGCGTAGAGTCATCCAGGAAGCACATTTGCTCCGGGGATTTTTGCTTTTTCATCGTACGAAAAGTGAACATGGAAGGGTTTGGGGGGCAGGGCGGGGGGGGGGGGTGGGGCGTGTTCTTTTTCGTACGAGCTTTAGCGAATTCAGGAGCGGGGCAGCAACAGACCCCCAAACACAGGTCATCGGCTAAGGGATTTCTCGTCCTATCGAACACTGTCATGGGTGCTGCAATCTCTGGACTGTGCCCTGATATGACCCTGAACGACACCGAAAATCCCTGGGATGTGTTGGAGCTGTCCTGTGTTTGGGGGTGTGTTGCTGCCCCGCTCCTGAATTTGGCTAAAGCTCGTACGAAAAAAAAATCACGCGGGGGGGGGGGGGGTCTGCTGATCATACCTACGGTTATCAATTAAAGCAATGAATTTTAACTTTTGCCGTCAGTTACGTTTTTTGTTTCAGCAAATTAAGTTGTTAGGTTATAATTATAAAAATCATGTCTCCTGTCAAACAGCCAAACCGTTCAATATTGCTGAATGCCGTTTGGGATTAGTAGGCCTAATATATCAAGGTCTTACCATGGGGCAATCAACATTCTGGTCCTACAAAAGTGATGGGGAAGGGGCGGGGGACTCATATTTTCCTGCCCCTGATCCTATGGTAGGTTGGATCGAGCACCTAGTCTTCTCGGATAAGGACGAAAAAGGAGGGCCCGTGTATACGGGTGCGCACGTTAAAGATACCTTGGCAGTTGGAAATCGAAAAGATCCGGCCCAACAGGCCTGTACCAGGACAAAATTCTAAAAAAGTGTCCCTGTCATAATAAGAAAAGTAAAAACAAGGAAAGTGAAGTGTAAATGCCAAGGCCAGCGAATTTCCTTAAATAAAGACCTAAACACACGGGGGGGGGGGGGGGGGGAGGGGATGAGGTCAAATGTATGAAAAACTTACCTGGAAAGGGGGGGGGGAGGGCAAAAATAGCCAAAATCGAGGGTACATACTTTATGGATGGCCTACACGTGCATTTTGTTGGTGTGGTGGCCACAGATTTGTCGGGTTTTGTTTTACACGCCAGTCTGTGTATGGGTCTAGTATGAGTGGAACAATTGACATTAATTAGTAGAAAAAAAATGAATTGATATTGAAGGAAGTTTGCATTGGTGAATGACGTGCTGGAAAGAGAGAGAGAAAGAGAGACAGAAAGAGAGAGAGAGAGAGAGAAAGAGAGAGAGAAAGAGAAAGAGAGAGAGAGAGAGCAAGAGAGACGGAGTGAGAGAAAGGGAAAGAGAGAGACGGTTTCAGAGAGAGGGAGAGAAATAGAGACAGACCGACAGAGGCACAGAGAAGGACAGAGAGGCGGAGTTAGAGAGATAGAGACAGACGTACAGAAACACAGAAAGACGGAGTGAGAGAAAGGGAGAGATAGACAGACAGGCAGAGACATAGAGAGAGAGAGACAGACAGATGGGGAGAGAGAGGCGAGAGAGAGAGAGACAGACAGATAGAAGACAGAGAGAGACTTAGAGACAGAGAGAGAGACAAACAGACAGGCACACAGAGACACAGAGAGAGAGAGAGAGGGGGAGAGAGAGACCGAGAGAGAGAGAGAGAGAGAGAGATAGAAGACAGAGAGAGAGAGACTGAGAAACAGAGAGTGAGACAAACAGACAGACACACAGAAACACAGAGAGAGAGAGAGAGAGAGAGAGAGACCGAGAGAGAGAGAGAGGGAGAGAGAGAGGAGAGAGAAAGTGCCACAGCTCTGGGCAGGGATAGAGGAGAACGGATTAAGATCAGGTCACTGAGGACGGAGAGAGGGGGGAGGGAGGGAGAGGGAAGAGGAGCGCAGGAGTTCTGTGACAGATAAAAGCTTTCCTCAACATTAATCCAAGATATGAGGAAAATTTAAGAAAAAAAAACACGAAGAAATGTGGCGTAATGAGAAAGAAAGAAAGAAAGAAAGAGAATGAGGGAGAGAAGAAAGGCTAAGAGAGAGAGAGAGAGAGAGAGAGAGAGAGAGAGAGAGAGAGAGAGAGAGAGAGAAGGAAAGAAAGAAAGGAGAGAGAGAGAGAGAAAGAAAGAAAGGAGAGAGAGAGAGAGAGAGAGTGAGTGAGAAACAGATAGGAAAGAGGTGGAGAAAGCACAGTCAAAAAAAAAAAAAAATGAAGAGAAAAACAACAACAAAAAAGTTGCAAATTTGAGAGTTGTGGTTTGTGAACCCTGGAGGATTTCTGACCAGAAACTCTCCAAGCTCATTTTCTTCTCATGAATAAAACAAAATTTGGGGATAAATCAGAGAAAACTACAAGAATGGCCCAGATTGCTGCAGGATCATTATCAAAGTTGTGTTGTTTTAAGCCTTCAGACCCGGGAGTCAGGGAATACGCTTGAGGAAAAGGCTAGGAAATCAGTGGTAGAGACCAATAGAATAACCGCCCATTGATATAATCCGTAGTGTGCTTGATTTTTAGCTATATTTGACCCACTCTCCCACCTCCTTAAGGCCTGGTTACACTGGTAGGATTTAGGAGTAGAAAAAAGGAATGGGGGACCTGTGTGGGAAGAACTCTCCTGGCTTTCCGTCTTTTGTTTTCCGATTTCCCCCTTCGAAACAGGACCAAAACAAACGCTGGGCATCGCCTCCCATTCAGAAAACGGACCAGTGTAAACAAACGTTTCGAGGGGGGTGGGGGGGGGGGGGGGGAGGGATTGGAAAACAAAAGACGGGAAGCCAGGAGAGTTCTTCCAACACAGTCCCCCATTCCTTTTTTGCTATGGAAGTGTATATCAGTACAACATGTTGTATGGATATGGACAGTGCATATCCGTACAACATGTTTACCAAAAAGCGCGACTGGTGAAGGTTTGCTGAAACAAAACTTGGTAGCCTATGGTGTTCACGAATTTAAAGTGACAACACATGGAATAGACAGATGGGCCTGGGGGCGTGAGGGTCTTGTCAGTTTGTATCAATGGGCGGTAGTCAGATTGACTAATCAGGCGAAAAGGGATTGGGGTAGACATTGGTGATCGACGTATACTCAGGTATATTATTATTAGCGCAGATCACGCAATCTCCGTGCAGAAGTCTGATTGTTTTGCTACTAAGCCGATTCATATTTTAAAAAACTATGCAAATTAACAAGGTCAGTAATATAGTATTCCGGTGTGTGTTCTACGTCAGCGAATTGTGTGCGTTGTAAGGATATGCGCTTCCTTTTTCTATTCCTAAAACCTACCAGTGTAAACAGGCCATTATGCTCGTTTCTTAAGCTTGGCTTCAAACCCTCACCCTCGGCCCCTTCCTCTGTAGAAGCGTACGGCCATTGAAATGTTGAACGTCCATGACAAGACCTTGATGTCTTGAAGCCTTAGCAGCCTGTTTCTATGAAGCTTGTTTTCACGGCTTTTTTTCTGCGCGTCTTTTTCACAAAATGAACACGCGCGTGTTTTCTAAAAATCTGTTTCTTCTATTGTTACTGTAGGTGTTCCCCGAGACACAGGGTACCGAGATGGTTTCAATTCGCCAAATTCCCTCCAACGACCTGCGTGCGTATCGTCCATGTCAACAATGGAACAATTCGCATCGCACCCCCAAAAAGACCAGTTTCAAACAGCTCTGTGAGTTAGTACTCATCGTGTTCATACGCGCACAAGTTGTGTATACATAGTGAAAGTGAAAGAAGCAATGGTCCATCTCGGTATTCTGTGACTCGGGTGTTACCATGTAATCGTATGTTTAGGATATATTACATACTTCTTTTTAAAAACGCGCCCATCAAAAACAAGCGCAGAAAAAAAACGCGGTTCTTGGGAGCAGGCTACACAATGAGAATTTGCAAGGACTATTATTTTGGTTGTTTCTTTAGAAACATCGCTTGTACTTGATTTTTGTAGAATCCCACGCCCTATTTTTGTTGAAACCAAACTCTTTGCTGTAACATAAAACCGTACTTACGCTTCACAAGCACCCCTGCCAATTTTCACGCTCTTTACACTCCGGGGACATTCGAGCAGAATCTGGGTTGGAGGAACTGTCAGCAGAAATGAATATTGAGCACCCTTTTATATCAGATGCAAATTCCGGCTCATGTAAGCTGAGGTACAGCATAATTCAGTCAGGAGAGGCAGGAAGGGGAAAGATGGAGAGACCGGGGAATGGAAGTGGAAAGACTGAAATAACATTTGAGCAATGAGATAAGATATAATATGATGAAATGATGATATGATGAAAAAACTTTTTATTTTCATTTTTAATCCGGATTCTGAAAAGAGATGGAAAGGTAAAGAAGAGCCCGGGTTTGGCACGCTGAGTTTTATGGACTGACTTCATGCTCCTGGTCGTTAGTGGATGATAATGGAATAGCCCAAATTCTGCCCCATTGCACACCCCAATGTCGGTCAAATTCACTTTAACATTGTACTATAGGACTGAGTGTGCACTATCTTTCTGTTTGAGTTATGACAGAATTTTGTAGGACTGATGGTTTCGTTGGGTTATGTCCTTAGTAGAATCCGTCTGGGTCATACCCACCCCACACACTGTTTTTGACTTAGGGGGGAAGATCCCCCCGAGTGTGTGGCATGCAATTGCCAACTATCAATAAAACATATTTTAACTGAATGTGTAGACTTCATGCATATCCGAAGAAGACGCTAGCCCTTGGATCCATGAAAGAATTATTTTCTGACGTGGATCTGCAACGCATCCTGTCCTTTCTGAGAGAGGCTGAGATATACAACTTGATTTAATAACTTTTATACTCGTTAACAAAGCTTTTTTCCGGATCTATGCAAACAACTTTTAAAAAATTTTTTTAGACTTTTACCAATAATTATGTTAAAATGATATGAATGTATTTACTTCTATGTTAACCCTCTAATGCCCAGACAAAAATTTGCCAATCACAAAACTTTTGAAATAATAATATGCTGAGCTGATTTTAAACAGTTAGATTGATATAAAAATATAAATATTTAATTGGAAAAATTATTTGTCAATAAAATAGGAAGGGTAAGTCTATAAAAAATATGGCATTTCGGCTCCAGGTGACCTGTTTCAAATATGCCACACTGGGCGCCAGAGGGTAAACGTAAAAGTTCTAAATACGAAACATTAATGAAGAACGTGCACTCAAAACCGCTCTTGGCGGGAGCAAAAGTGGCCGTTATCGGGCCGAAGCGCTGTGAACCCCAAACTCAAATTTAAACTCACAAACCGGAAATAGAACAAAGAATTTTGTGTGGCCCAACACGAAATGTTTCTTGGATCGCCTGTGAAAATTTGTGTTGAGCGCACCGTGTCATTTTCCATAGCATGCAGAATTCTCTGTTGGCTCACTTCTTCAGCTGAGTAGTGTCTGTTTGATTGTGTGTGTGTTTGTTTGTATATGTGCCCTGACCATGACGTATGTAGATGTCAATGTGGCTCCAGCCAGCCAGCCATGGCAGGGATGAAAGGAGAGACTGGCGAGGGTACAAAAGCTGAAAAGAGAGTGGAGGCGGAGGAAAGGGGTTGTGACGTCTCCCCACCCTCACCTGCGTGTCACTGTCAAGCATCACCTCACTTCACTCGGTATCGATCCAGAATCAGAAGCTCCGGTTTCGTGTCTGCCTGCCAGGTACCCGTGACATCATTGACTGTGGCAGCTAATGATTCTGACGTCAGCAGCACGTGTGTTTTCGCGCCTGCAGGTCTTCACCAGAGCAGGCCATGAGATGTGTCACCGACGTTTCCTCCCCCCCCCCCCAACCACCACCACAGTCGGATGGCACTAACAGCGGATGGCAGGGAGCTGGCAGTGTCGCACGTTTCTGCTTTATGTTTGTATTGAAGTTGGTGACATTGATAAACTTAACACAACATCCAGGGAATGCAACTGAAATGTGGCGACAGCGTAGGTCTCAACAACAGCGGTCCAGGTAACGGGCAGGACATGACATTTTTGTTTTTCTTTGGCGCCTTATGGAAACATTCATATCATGTATATAAAAATAGATAAATAAAAATAGATATTTTGTTAAGTGTACTGGACAAACCGAAGGCTCGATAATCAAGTCTTTCCATCAGTAACCCGTTTTACAACAGGTGTCCGTTTTCCTTTGAACTTTGACATTTTATTTTGGGGGGTGGGGGTGACTTTTGTGATCGAAAGCTTGTGTTTTTTTGTTTCTTTTCGTTTTAATTTCTAATTATTAAAATTTTGTGATTGATGTACCCCTTCTTTATTGTTTGCTTCTAACGGGGAGCTATACATTATACAACCCTTTATTTTTTTTCCTTTTGTCATTTTCAACATTTGTGATTGGCTGATGTTAATCTCAGTAACCGAAACTCACTACAGTGATTTATATGTAAGGTTTCCGCAATAAAATGGAAACAAATTACAAAAAAGTACCCATCAGAACATAAGGATTCCATCGATGTTGGTTGTTGGGATCGATATTCTATAGTGTTGTCTGCCAACTTTAGTGTAGTCCTTGAGCACTGTACAAATCGTAAAGACGGGCGTGGATGAAGATTTTTGGTGTAAGTTTGGCAGTGTGAGTGGTGCAAAGTCTGCTAGCATGGGATGGATACATTATAATGGGCAGGTGATCCCATTGTGCTTGCGACATTTAAGGGATTCCCCCCCCCCCAACCCCGGGATTCCCCCTACCCCCCACCCCCTCGCACCCGACACTTTGACGTGATTATCCAAAGTGAGTTAAAGAATATTCTGTGACGTCGGCTTTAAGAAGACTTCTTTACATGCAATATGACAAAATTCTTCGCGATATAAGATCTTGAAAAAGAAAGAAATTATTAATCTGAAAGATTATTGAACTTGGTAACTAAAAAATATTGGCAAACTGATTTTTAAGATACATGGTGATCATATTTCTCGTTTGTTCCAACTCCAATTTTTTGGGACAACTGGAAAATTCGATGTTAAACGTGTATTATCATGATAAGGAGTTAGAATAGATGGGAACTGTGAAAGAGCTTGATGAGTGACACAGCTCATTTTAAACTAGTGTCAAAGTGTGCATTTTTTTACTTCTGTAGAAACTAAAATATCTCCAGTTTTTTCAGAAAATTGAGATAAAACAAACAAGAACTGAGCCCGCCAGATCGTAATGAGTAAACAGGACAGTTTGTTCGGTCGTTGTGGTCATCAGTGACTCTTGGGAAAATCTTTGTATCAAGTTGATTTTATGACCGGTAATACTTTGTTGACTTCCTTAGGATTGCAGCGTCACAGTTTGATCGAGTAGTGTTGTTTAATGTGTTAGATACAAATCGATGTTTTAGTGCTTTTTGAACTAGAGAATTGAGAGGAGATGTCGAGATGGAAATTTTGTCATTGTTTTCATAGAGGTCACGAAATTCATGATTGCGTTCCCATAGAATGACTAGTTTACAACTCTCTGCCATCAACTTTGAGAAATTCATGATTGACGTTTCATTTGCTCATATTTTTTAGAGATACTTTGTTTTTCTTGTTAGTAATGCTTGCAAATTACATACCAAATCCGTTCGATACTTGGACACACAATGGAGAAGGCCTGTAGAAGTGGAAGTGTGTGGTATGTAACTCAGTCCAGCCACAAAATTGGAGATGGAATCTTGTAATTTTAGGGAGACGATTTGTCAATGGACTTGTGTGGGTTACGAGAGACAATTTTGTCAGAAAAGGGAAAGCTACAGATCAATAATTATACCAGTTTTCACCTTCACTGAACGCTACAGACGGTGTGATAAGTCTTTGCCGTACGGGAGGCTGAAAGGACGAGCATAATGGAGGCGCCTGGAGACAGGAATTATTGATTGTAAACAACACATTAAGTTTGACACGTTCAGGGATGTAAGCAACCAGGTCGGGAGTTTATACAGGTGAGAAGGAAGAGACAGGAAGCAGCGGGACATTGACAAGTTTATTGGAGGTGTGAAAACAAAGTGAATTGACTTAGCCGCGAATGGAGGCCATGATTGAAATGCTTTCTCTTTTATAATGCCTTTTTTCGTATTTCGTTTATGTTGAATGTACACATTTTACAACCTGTCTCTTGATTTACCTATGTATTCTCAGTCTGGCGTTGATGGAATCTGAGTAACTACCAGAGACCTAAACCTTTTTCTGGAATGTAAAATCCGTTTTTACTTTCTTATTTTAATTTTTCCCGTATATCCCCCCCCCTCCCCCCTCCTCCTCCTCCCTCTCCCTTACCCCCACGCGATCGCAAAGGAATGTGATGACGTAGTTTCGCTTTGATCTGGAATTCTATTCCGTTTCATTCAATAGCCATTCGGGCGTGGGGAAATAAGATTTATGTAGGACCTCATCTCAACGGTAATTCCCTGGGGAGATGGACATTCCTGTGGGTTTTTGTATTCAAGTCCTAACATTATTCATTTATTTTGCTTTACGGCGACCTCACACGTCTCCTTCTCTCCCCAAAATCTTGATCTAGAAACGGCCCTGCTCAATTCTTGGAGTTTCTACTCACCTGATTAGGGTTGGCCAGATAAACGTCTTTCATCTGAGGCCACAATCCAAACAAGCCAAGGAGATGAGAGTGCAGATTCCTGAAGCTGCCAGATTGATTTTTGTGTGTGTTCTGTTGGCCTTTTCAAATCGGTTGTATACATCATTTAGTATCATTGGTCCCTACACTGACTTCCTCTTGTAGAGTTAAGCTCTTCCATTTTGTAAGCCTGTCTGCCGTTGGTGGAAACTGTACTTGCTTCAAATCGTGATCAGGGCAGGAGACAAAGAGAAAGAGAGAGAGAGAGAGAAATAGAGAGAGCGAGAGAGAGATTAGATAAAAAGAGAGATAGAGAGAGATAAAGATAGATAGATAGATAGATAGATAGATAGATAGATAGATAGATAGATAGATAGATAGATAGATAGATAGATAGATAGATAGATAGATAAATAGATAGATAGATAGATAGATAGATAGATAGATAGATAGATAGATAGATAGATAGATAGATAGATAGATAGATAGAGAGAGAGAGAGAGAGAGAGGGGGTGGGGGGAGAGGTAATTGCAAGTAGGACAGGATGTTTCTGAATGTCGGACAATTCCTGGCCTTTTGCTGACTGTCACTTGCATCTATTGCTCACACAGAGTAAGGCTGGTCGGTAACGCAATGATCCAAGACTCTTTTGTCTCTGTGTTGACTCAGTGAGCGAGGCCGCTAATTCTGCCATCTGACTCAAGACAAGCTTGAGGTGCCCAAACAAGTGAGGCACATTTATTTCGGTCTTGCCAGTGAGTGACGACCTCTTAAACTCCATAGTCCACATCCCACATTAAACCTTAGACCAAACAGTCTTACGCGAGGCTAGGCTATGCATCCTACGGCTTTTTTGGTTTACCACATTTGAAGAGCGCTTTTCCCCAAGCTGGGTAAGTCAAATTTGGCATCAATTATGGCCCCTTTCAGATAATCATTCAAAATTGGCGTAAGACGCTGTGTAAGTGTTCAATTCCCGAATTATACACGGGGCATAGCAAGTGTTAACTGAACATATACATAGCGTCTTACACTAATTTTGAATGATTATCTGAAAGGGAACATAACCCATGCAAAATTTGACTTACCCGGTTTTGGAATAACGCTGTTCATTTGTTGTGTGACTCAATGGGTCACCGGCCTACAGAAGGAGTGGTATCATTATCCATTTCCAACTTGAGTTGGGGGTAAGCGTCATTTTATCAGCCCGTCTTAACAACTGATGGTATGTCTCCTTGGAAGTGAATACGGATCATTGCACACCATTAGCCGTCTTGCCATTAATTATACACACCCAATTAAGATGGAGTAGTTTCATTCAAGATTTATGTCTCTGGCGGGAGTTGCGTGTCATTTTGTTTGTCCGTCGTACTGGTTGGCAGTGTGTATCCTTCCATCTGATCTCCAATCTCACTGGCTGGTTTGTAGCAATGAACGCACACACATAATAACAGAGAGTATCTGTGTATAGAGAGGTTTCAGTGTTGGTCGATTTGCACTGCGAGACACTTGAGGCTCCACGAAACCACTGTTACTATGGAGCGGACAGTAGGTCGCAGCGGTAAACAATATCCGTTTGTGGATTTCCACGGGGCATAAGAGCTTGCATTATTTACAAACGGCTCTAAATAGTTTCAATCAGCCCCAAAATATGAACAAACCACAGTAATCAGATACGCACACTATTTTTGGTGAAGACTGTCTCTGTCAATTCTTGTTACCGCCGCGACCTATTTTCGCGATTTGGCGAAAGTGGGATCTCTCTATGAATATTATGCTCTCTGGATACAGTAAGTAGGTGAATAGTACGTGAGTATTCAGTGTTATTTGTAGAAGGTGGCAGTGAATATACAGTTATCTATTGCTGGCGGTCATTGCCTAGAGACTGGCGATAGAACTAAAGCAAGCACAGAAGAGCTGTCATGTTAGAAACTGACCATATATTATATATTTACTTCGGTTCTCATAGACTGTATCTACACCATAATTGTATCGGCAGCCACAATCACCAAACCTATCATACCATCACTACCATCATTACTAGCACTATTACTATCGCCGCTGTCACTATCACCATCAGTACCATCAGTATTGCCACTACCATCTCCGCTGCCGCATCACCAATACCATTATCAATTGCACCATAAATGTCATTTCCACAACCACACCCTTCTACCACTACCGCCACCACCACTACCACCATCGCTGATACCACTACATTCACCACTGTTACTACACCATTACCAACACCATTATCACCACCCCTACCATTGTCACACCATTGCCACTGCTGTCTTCACCACCACCAAAACTACTTCTACTCCTGCCATTATTGCCACACCTACTATACTAGCTGCCACCAAAATACTTCCTCAACATTCTGATACACTCCATGCCACGTTAAAGTTAAGGTAACTTCAATGACATTTTTAGGTTGTGTCTGTGTGTGTGGGTGGGGGGAGGGGGAGGGGGTAGGAATAGGGAAAGAAATGCCGGTGAGATATTCTTCGTCCTCCTCGAAAAGTAAAATTCATCCTGTATAGGACAAACAAGAGGCGGGGATTATTACGAGATATCCAAACTGACACTGCTGGCGTGAAGTTTGTTTGTTTTTGTATTTGCAAGAACAGACAGAAAACTAATCAGTTCAATGTCACGTTATCGCCATGTGCCCCAAACCAAGCCCGGAAAACAAAGGGAAATAAATCAGTGTAAAAAGCCAGTTCTGGCATTGTGGGAACTGGCGCTAATTTGATTGGCTAAGAAACACTCCCAGTGCCTGGAGCGAGATTCCCACCTTGGCCAGGAGTATTATAGACAGTCCAGTACGCCCTGGCCAGATTTACTGTCTGTGGTGGAGGACTGATGTAATGGTGTATTTCATCCTGGTTTATGTTGTACATCCTGGTTTATGTTGCTTTCGTAAAGAGAGGGGAACGGCGGATATGATTTTTGCTGCCAGACAGATTCAGGAAAAATGCATGGAACAAAATAAAGCGCTGTATATCACATTTGTTGACCTCACAAAAGCATTTGACACAGTGTGTCGTGAAGGCCTCTGGAAAATCTTGGCGAAGTTTGGGTGTCCACCCGAATTCATCACAATAGTGCGCCAGTTTCATGATGGCATGCAAGCTGCAGTCAAAAGCAACGGCAGTGTTTCAGAGCCCTTTGCTGTCACAAATGGGGTAAAACAGGGTTGTGTCTTAGCCCCAACTCTGTTCAGCATCATGTTCTCTGCAATGCTACAAGAAGCCTTTAGCTCTCCTCCTCAAGGGGTAAGCATCAAGTACCGAACTGATGGCAGTCTATTCAACCTCAGGAGACTTCAGGCAAAAACCAAAACCAAAAGTACTCAAGTCTGTGACCTACTATTTGCTGATGATTGTGCACTTCTGGCACACGATGAGGATAGCATGCAAAACTGTGTTGATAAGTTCTCTAGTGCCTGTGACAACTTTGGCCTCACAATAAGCACAAAGAAGACGGAAGTGCTCCATCAGCCTACTCCAGACGACAAGTATTCTGTGACCCCAAATATCAAAGTCCATGACAGTCTTCTGAAGGTGTCGGAGAACTTCACCTATCTTGGCAGTACACTGTCTTCCGCGGCTCGTGTTGATACTGAAATTCTCTCAAGAATCAGCAAAGCCAGCTCTGCATTTGGTAGGCTTCGAAAGAGAGTGTGGGATGTTGCCGGCATTCGCACAGACACTAAGCTGAAAGTGTACAATGCTGTGGTCCTTCCCACCCTACTCTATGGGGCTGAAACCTGGACAGTGTACCAATCGCATGCCAGAAAGCTAAATCACTTTCATCTGGCCTGCCTTAGAAAGATCCTAAGGATCAAATGGCAGGATAAAATTCCAGACACTGAGGTCCTCAATCGTGCCAAGGAATTGAGCATCTTCTGCCACCTGAAAAAAATTCAGCTACGTTGGGCAGGACATGTTGTCAGAATGCCCGACTCCAGACTCCCTAAGCAAATCTTCTTCTCTGAGCTCTCCAATGGAACGAGGAATGTTGGGGCCCCAAAGAGACGTTACAAAGACACTCTCAAGCAATCACTGAAGGCCTTTGCCATTGATGTGAGTGAGTGGGAAAAGCTCTCGCTTGATCGTGCAAATTGGAGGGCGGCCCTTACCAGAGGCAGCAAAGCATGGGAAGCTGACAGAGTCCAGCAGGCTATCAAAAAAAGAGAACGGCGCAAGAAAAGGCCCAGTGGTACTGAACCAACGGAGCACTCTTGTCATTTATGCGGAAGGGTCTGCAGGGCAAAAATAGGACTTATCAGTCACATGAGAAGCCATAAGTCATGAAAGAACAGTCTTTCCATTCTGTCCTCTGTGTCCTTTAGTTCTCTTTATTGTCCATGTGTTGAAATTCTCAACAATTTCTGTTCTTTATTCCTCTGGTGTTGTTAAGGTCATCATCATACCTGATGGACGAACTATTATTATTATTATTATTATTATTATTATGTTGTACAATTGACAGTTTGGCCTCCCACATTGCTTTAAATCTTGATATGACTGAGAAATTCTAGAGTCAAGGCGGGACCTGGCCTACTCTCTTTTTCTTCTGTACCAACGGCCAGTCAAACATGTAATGGTGTACTTCATCATGTTTATGTTGTGCAAGTGGCAGTTTGGCCTCCCCCATTGCAAAAAAAAAAAACCGTCTAGACCCCGAAGGGCCACTTACGAAACAGTGTCCAGGCAGAGAAATATCTCAATTGAAGAAAGTGCAATAACGTCATTGGCCACACGTTTTACTGTCGACCTGATTTTGTTGGTACACATTTATATAAAAACAGGACTACGTTGGTGTGGTGTGGCGTTTAAACAGAGGTTAAAAAATATGTCTCTTTTTCATTTCTGGTACCGAAAGGGTTAAATCTGGATTTAAGTGCAAGATTCCAGACCCCAGACAGAACCTGGCCAGCATCTTTTTTCTTTTGTACCAGCGGCCAGTCCAACAGGGATAATACTGGCAAGCTTTACCATTCTTGAGTTCTATCAGGCAGATGACGATGTCTTCTGTCGTACCCTCCAGTCTGGCTTAACTTTTGGGTTTAAGACAGCTGAGAATTGTATGTGTTGATGAGAAGAGATTGTAGCCAGAGGAGGAAATGATAGAAATGAATAGTCTCTACAGATTAACTCATATTTGTGTGGTGGTGAATTGGACCCATAGCCACAATGAATCAGCTCTGTTTTACCTTGGTCTGTGTGGACTTTGGATTCAGACATGACCTGGCGCATCGGTGAGGCTGAAGCACGCCTGTCTTGCTAGTTGTTTCAAAGGAATTGGTCTGACTTAAAACCGACGCAAAAAAAAAAGATTTGGCTCAGTGCGCTGCCACCCTAGGCCTTCTTGACTGAGGCCACGGGCTGCTGGCTTTTTTTTTTTTTTAAATAAAATTTTTTTTTTTTTTTTTTAATCTAATTCAATTGCTACGATAAGCCGAATATTCGACTTCCGGATTTTTGCTTCGCTGTGGAAAAGTAAATAATTCGGCTCGAGTGGACACCGATTTTCTAACACTAATATCTAAGCTAGCTTCTCGAAATATTGAATCCTATCCTGGTTCATAGATTTTCCTTTGCTTTAATGTCTAAAGTAGTACATCTTCTGTTTGTACTGAGTGAAAGAACAAAACATCTTTGAACTACGTCTAAATTTCGAACCGGATAGTGTTGAGAGTTCCCGTCCACACCCACAAACGTTACCGTAGGAAATGAGTTAAATATTATAACTTTTTTACCTTCATGATTTATTTTTCCTTTTGGCATGGTTAATTGCATGTGTTGATGAAGTTGTCATTGCTGTGAATATTTCCAGAATTCTGTTGCACTTTGATTTGAGTGGAGCCATTTCCATACGAACAAACGCAAAGGGAATATTATGTTTTGATTAACACGATGCCTGTTGGAATATTAGATCAGATGTGATGATAAATGTCGACATATTGTAGTAATGGATATTTCTACATTTTAAGACATTGATGTATTTGGGCGGCTGTGATGGCGCTTTGGTAGACTTGATCAAACTTGAACCATGAAGTTAAAACAACCATTCATTCTTGGTGAATTTCAGACTGTTGAAGCTGTGTCAGATCTCAGCTTAGGATTTCTGCGGACGTCAGGAATTTTTGGCTAGTGGCCAGCAAAGTCACGTGACTCTGGGCTCACGGGAACATTTAACACAATGCAATCAGAATTAATCTCAGACTTTTTTGAAATCGTAATTCTATCCGTTGGAGGGTTACTCAGTACACACAGTGCACTCAGTATGCAAGCAGCCGGGGAGAAATCTAAATTGATACTACTGGAACAAATATTCAAGTGTTTTGGTTCAGAAAATTTGTACGAATGAAAAGCAAAATGTAATTAAAATAATTTGGAACAATTAGCTTTTTTTTTTTTTTTTACTTAAGATATTTTGTCGTTATTTGTCACAATACTGTGATCCAATTTCAAATGTTTACGTCTTTCCCCAGGTGTGAGTTTGAATAACAGGATTTGTATCTGACAGTTTGCCACTGTGTGGGAGACAACATGAAGACCCCGCCGAAGACTCCCCGCTCCCCGCGTACGGCGCCCAGAATCCAGGTAAATAAATGGCACATCTACTCACAAGTTGTCATATATTATGGTAACATTTGACACCTGCTGAGTTACTTTTTTTAAAAATTATTATTATTGTCTCATTCCATGTCAACATACAAGGAACATGTGATTTTATTGTCATGCTGTAGAGTAACCAAACTTGGCCCGTCTATCTCTGACTTCCTGGCAGAATCTCTCAGTAAAAGCTTTCATCCGTTTTATCTCTCTGGACTGGACAGAACATTAGGTCGTCACTGGGTTGCCAGATTGGTTTTTACCCGCCAAAATTTCATTAATGGAGCTTTTCACTCAGTTTGTACAGCTTTCAACTTACTATAGAAGTTTTAGGGGTCCTTTATTTGACTTCAATGAAAAGCAGACAGTTTAATTCATGAAAATACTGTATGAAGCGGGCAGTAATCACATTATTTTGTTCATCTCACATGATAAATATCTTGATTTTAATGGAGCTGAAAGGATGCTTTGGGGTATTGCCTGTGCTATTCACTTCATCCTGCCCACATTCACGAAGTTTGGCTTATCATGGGTCTTTCTTCCATCCAGTTCCCTGGCAAGTCTTAATTTTTAGATGCAGTGATGATGGGTCCATTTTGCACAAAAGAATAGTTTATGGCCACTTACCATGACAAAAGATGTTGATTTTCACCTCGACTGAAACATAAGGAAACAACAGTACGCAACAAGAATGCGTCTGACAAGAGGTCAGTTAGGTGTAAGTTCCTTAGTACCAAAAAAACAACAACAACAACAATGCTCAGCGCTTTGACTATGACGGAGTCTGACATTTCGTGCGTGCCACATTATCTTAATGATCCAGCTGAAGAAATGCGTAATTGAATGTAACTAAATGATCATGTTTATTTATTTCTGAATCCTTAACGAATCAACAGCTTCGAAATCACAAATAGCCTTGATGAACTGATCACTGGTGCATTTTTACTGATATATTTTCCATAATCGGATTGGTGTAAATCGAACGGCAAACTTTTCTCTTAATTCGTTTAATTTGAATCGATATTGTATTCTGGTTCTCTATAAGTTAATGGGAGTTTACATTGCGGGGCTTATGTAGTAAATCCTTATTGTAACTATAAACAAACAAAGATAAAAGCTTAAACTCTTGACATGCACATTTCCTACGGCACTGTGGCTTTCAGTTAAAGTTCATGGTGTCAAAATGTTTTTCTGTTTTTCTATCGTAAACCATGATTTTTCCGGATAGAATAAATATTTGTGATCTTGTCTGCATTGCTGAATTTGCTACTTTGAGATGCTCTTTGAAGTTTGGGATCAGTTTAAAAAATAATTTAAAAAACAACCGTAAATAGGAACGATGGAATGCAATCTCGATATTTGAACTATTGACATGCTGAAACGTGGAGAAGTTTACGTTGTGGAGAAATGCGTGATCCCATATCAAGGTGAAATTTCCGATATGCCTCAGCGTTATCTCAGTTTGCCATAACCTTTCCTAAGTTGTGTGACAGAATGACATAACTCTGTTTGTTAATAGTCTGGCCCAGGGGAAGATAATCAGTCATGCCTTTGGTACCCCAAATTACTGTGAGCGTCAGTATTCTTGAAGTTTGTTGACTAGTGGCTCTAAAGAGGACATAGGCGGAGTCCTCGTTTTGCTTGCTAGAAATCCTCGATTCAGACTCAAAGTCGTGAGTCCAGGTCCCGTCTGCAGTTACCACACCATTCACAGGTTCGCTTCTATTCATTTTCCGAAAGAGTTGATGACAACAATGTCTGGTGCATTCCCTTTTCAGTTTCCATGGGATATCTCGAATCCCATTTTCTCCTATTTAGTCCTGGACAACTCGATGCAACTCTGAGCATGTCAGTTTTCAGATTTTAACACTTATTCTATTTCATGGCGTGGATAAGACACAGCCTACAAATCCGCTCTGTAGTTGTTCATAAGGGTATCCTGTGCAAGACGAAGTATTCATAATATCACCAGAAACACAGTAAATTGTTCAGGATGCCAAATTATCCCGGACCTAATTTGTCATATCCATGAACAGCCTCGCACCGGTAGCAAGATCACGGTGTTTAGTTAGTCATTTCCGGGGATGGACAATTACTTTGTTCCTGTAACCCGCTCACTTTCTCATGTGATCGTAATGGTGTCCCCGTGGGTTATAGAACTCAAGCTATGCATTCTTCACTTTAGAGCTGGCAGACTGTGGACTGTAGGTGGAGATATGTAGAATATTATTATAGGGGCCAGCCTTAAATTTTGTGTGCTCGATTTTGCCCATTCTTCATCGTCCCCCCCCCACCCCCCCCCCCTGTTCGCTTTTCGTAGACTTGCCCCTCCCCCCTCCTCTTGGCATAAACGTAGGCCATTGGAATAGCGGATATCCCTTATAATGCTCTCTCTGTCTCTCTCACTCTTTCACTCACTCACCCTCCCTCAATTTGTCTCTCTCTGTGTGTCTCTCTCACCCTCTCTCCTCTTTCACTCACTTCTCTTTCCTTCTCTTTCACCTTCTGTGTCTTTCTCTCTCTCTCTCTCTCTCTCTCTCTCTGTGTCTCTGTGTCTCTCTCACCCCATCTCCTCTTTCTCTCACTTCTCTTTCACCCTCTGTCTCTTTCTCTCTGTCTGTGTGTGTGTGTGTGTCTCTCTCTCACCCCATCTCCTCTTTCACTCACTTCCCTTTCCTTCTCTTTCACCCTCTGTCTCTTCCTTTCTCTCTCTCCCTCTCTCTCTCCCTCGCTGTTTCCTTCTTGTTCGCACACACACACCTCTCTCCCCATTTCTTTTGTGCATTGCCCGGTTATCACAATGCATTTCAGTGTTTCCCCGCTGAAGCCTACAGAATGTCTCCACAGACTGGGGCAGCCAGTTCTCCAGCATTCACTGATAACATCCGTCAAAACGATATGGTCGTCTGTTCATATTGATATTTCTACCATCTGAAGTGGTCTGTTTTCATCCATGATTGATGATCGTGAGGTCAGGGCGAATCGTCCCGGTGTTCAATGATGAGTCGCTTTTGCTGGAGAGATGGCACACAGGAAAATTAGGCCTGGGGGAGGGGGGGGGGTCATTAATATCGATTTTATTTTCTATTTTATTTTATTGTCCCATTTATTCTGGCTCTGTGAAATGGAGAATGTCAGTAAATCTTCATGGAGACATTTTTGAAATTCTTATTTGGGCCGTCCATTAAGCGCATTTGATACTCCTTCCCTGGGATAACTAAAAGAGGAATTCGGGTGACATTTTCTGCTTCCCTCAGAAAACGAATGCCTCGAGGTAAACTGTCGTAACTCGGTTTGTACCACAGACTAATAAAATACCCAGACTGGATGATCCCATTGTGTGACGTCTCAAAACAGCGAAAGGTCATGAACCATCCGCCATGCTAGGTTTACGGTAGCGATCGACGCTTCAGCATAGCTACAATTTTGAATGATACCATTTTGACGCGCCTACTGAACGCGGAAGTTTGGTTCCGCACCAAGAAATTAATACATGTACAACCAATCTTGTCAAATAAAAAGAAATTTCTACTGCAGATAGAACTAGAATCGGAAGTTCCCGAACGGCGGCCATGTTGGTTGTACAGTCGCCGCTCGGGAAATTCCGTAAAAAACGGCACACCCCGAAGCTCGTGTTTCCAGTCTGGTTAATTTATTAGTCTGTGGTTTGTACAAAATTTTCAGGGGACACCCCCTCTCCCCCCCCCAAAAAAGTGAATAACTTTCTTTATCACAGTGAATAGTGACGGTGTTTGAATAACGTAATTTAACCGTCATTTTTCTCAGTGTAAGCCCCAGCTTATAACATAATCTGCTGGTTGTTATATCGAATATTTCAATTTCTAAAAAAAAAAAAAGTCGAAATATGACTTCGGCCGTTGAATTGATCTCAGCTTGTTATCCAATATGCAAGTTCTGCCATGCTCATGGGAGGAAGATAATTATCAAATCGTTCTTGGCAATATCAAGCAGTGATGGAACAAATCATCCTCACACACGTACATACCATTTAACATGACAGAGAGACCAAGACAGGCTTAGTTTGCTATTCTGTGGCTATGATATGGAAACCCACGCCGACAAACAGGCAGACAGAACCATGAGCTATTCGGTCCGCGACTTAGGCACAGAAGCTAGACAAGCTATACATAAGGGCAAGACAATCCTCAAAGACCTCACAAAATTTCTGGGTTTTTCTTTGTTTTTTTAATTTAGGTTGTACTTTTTTTTTATGTGTAATTAATCTAAGTCATATTTCAAAACCATAAAATCATGCATCATATTGTCTGTCCCTCTCCTAAATTTTCTATTAATGGTATGTTGCTAATTAACTCTTCAAAACGGCTACTGTGTTTTAAATCTCATTATATGGAACTGAAATCTTGCATGCAAGTTCCTACAAGTAGACATTATGTCCTCAACCTAATTGAAATTGGATGTTAAAACACAAAACAAGACAGGAATGTGATGACTTTTTTTTTTTTTAACAGGGTTGAGGCTTTTGTTCCAGGAAGCTCACTGCCCTTAGCATTAACATTTACATCTCGCTGTTCATGTTGTTGTTTGTTATTTCTTCTGGGTTTTTTTTGGAGGGGGGGGGGGTGGGCTCTTGTCTTTCATCTGCGGCGGCCTCTTCTTCTTCGTCGTCGGCTTTTTTTCTTTTTGTTAGCCCTCAAAGGGCTTTTTAACAAGGGGCCCTCACGCCTATTATAGCATTGGGCATAAGCACGTCTAAACCGGGTACCAACTCGGACAGACAGACTAATGATAGATATTCACAGGCAGACAAAATAATTGGCCAGTCTTCGTTCACTCTGGCGGGGGGCGTAGGCAGAAATTTTACTTTTCAGACTTGTACAAAGACAGAGAGACGATGAAAGTAAGAAGAGAGAAGAAACAATGACAATGCGAGAAAGACAAACACAGACAGACAGACAGACAGCCAGAGATATGAAAATAATGAAACAAGATGCAAGAAACAAACGAGATGAAAAATGTAGATGAGTAGAGAGACCAAGAGAAACGAAGAGAATGGGTGATACCATGGGATAGAAAAGAGAGAGAAAAAAAAAGATATTTATTATGATGAAGAGTGGAGAGAGAGAGAGAGAGAGAGAGAGAGAGAGAGAGAGAGAGAGAGAGAGAGAGAGAGAGAGAGAGAGAGAGAGAGAGAGAGAATGTGTTTAAAAGCACAGGCAAATGAGAAAGAGAGAGAGAAGTATCGATGAAGAGTGAAGAGAAAGAGTATGTGTTTAAAAAGCACAGGCAGATGAGAAAGAGAGAGAGAAGTATTGATGAAGAGTGAAGAGAAAGAGTCTGTGTTTAAAAAGCACAGGCAGATGAGAAAGGGAGAGAAAGAGCGTGTTTAAAAAGTAAAGGAAGATGAAAAGAATGCCAGAGAATCATTGTAAAAGAAAAAGATAAAGAGAGAAAGACAGGATTAATTTATAGCCAATCAAGGGAACAGTGGTCGCCGAGGCTTAATGGAAATGCCTTGTTTGCACTGTGTACCACGTCATGATTGCCTAAACATGTCATGGTCTACAGAAACACACAAACACACAGACTTGAATGAGTCTAGCACACAATCAGCTCTGCACACAGCTGAACTGTTGCGTGAAGGAAAGCCCGGCTAAAAAAGTCGGACAGTTTGAGCAGAATATCAGGGATTTGAGCATGATTAGCTCCAACAATTTCAGCGGGGGGTCGCGGTTGTGGTGTGGCCGTAACAGATCTGACAGCACAAAGAAAGGTCAATGCAGTGCACAGTGGTGGAGCCCTGAGGGGCCGCGCGGACGTTTTGTTGAGGTCTTTTCGTACAGGACAAAATATCCTTTTCTAGCCTAGGTACTTTATGGATGTCCCCCCAGCCAGGGCCGGATCTCGACGAACAGAGTCCCAGGCTATTCTAGCTGTGAGGTCCCCCCTAACCTCCCCTCCCCCCCCCCCCACCTTCACGCCTAGGGGAAGATGAAAGTGTTTTAAATAATTTGAGTAACGCCAATGATGATGATAGGTGTTTAAAATTCCGCACTTCGCATTTCGTTCTGGAAAGGATAAAAGCTGCGAAAATTACAAAAGATTTGTTAAGAAACTACAGTGCATCGTAACATCATGTGTTAGAAAAGGCAGCTCGTGTCATGGCCACTAAATATCACGCTGACTGGCATGAGGCCGCGAGGCCCCCCTAGAGTTTGAGGCCCTAGGCTTCAGCTTACCTAGCCTAATGGTAAATCCGGCACTGCCCCCAGATGCTAATACAAAGAAAGGTCACTGTAGTGCAGAGTGGTGGAATCCTGGGCCCGGCGAAGATTTAGTTGTGGTCTTTCCTTCTGGTCTTTGCTACAGCACAAAATATATTAGATCTACTCATATTTTTTCAATTACTCTCAGTTTCTTGTAGCTGTCTCCTGTTGTTGTGGTGGTGGTGCGGCTGTTTGTGTTGTTGTCGATGCTATTTTCATCTCCTTCCGTGTTCTGTCGTGTCTCTTGTCTATTGTGAGTTTCCGCTTGAATGTGTCGGACGCCATTCTTTTGAGGAAATCATTCATCTCCGCCAGTCTTGTTGTCTGTTTTTTGTCTGTGCCTTATTCTTTCTCTCTCTGATATTTGTTCCTCATAATTATCTGTCTTTTCCCGTTTCTCGCCTGTTTCGTAAAGAATCATTTTGCCTTCCTGTTTGTGGCTTTGGCTTTGAGTTTGGGTGTTACGGCGCGTCGGCACGATAACGGCCACTTTGCGTCCTGCACGGTCTGTTTGGGCATACGTTCTTTATGTTTCTTATCCAGAGCTTTTAAGTTTAACAATACGATTACACTCATATAATTTTATCACATAAGTAAAATTCTCAGAAGTTGTTTTGTATGAGATAGAGAGAGATAGAGAGAGTGATAGAGAGAGATAGAGAGAGTGAGCGAGACAGGGAGAGAGAAAGAAGCAGTGTGGTGTTGAGCGCTTTGCAGGCGCTCCATTCTGCTCTGTGGTTGACAGGTTTCTTCTGTAAAGCGCATAGAGCATTTTAAAAATGGATATGCGCTATATAAAATAATAATAATAATAATCTGATAAAAGTTTTGCAAATGAGTATAAAAGTTATTAAATCAAGTTGTAGATCTTAGCCTCTCTCAGAAAGGACAGGACGCGTTGCGGGTCCACGTCAGAAAATAATTATTTCATGGATCCGCCAGCATAGTGCCTTCTTTGGATATGCATGAAGTCTACACATTCAGTCGAAATATGTTTTATTGATAGTTTGCAGTTGCATGCCACACATTCGGGAGGACCCCCCCCCCCCCAGTAAAAAAAAGTATTCAGTATATTAAATCACAACTTCCCAAAATCAGAGGGTAGACAGAAAATAAAAACTCTCTGGAAAAATAATTTATTTCCTCACTATATGTTTCTGTGCATTTAATTTCGGACTTTCGTTGTTCTTGTGGTTGTTTAAAGGAGCCGCAAAAAAAGTGATTAAAGATTGATACTGAATTGTTTCAATTCTAGGTACATTAAGTTATTGAAAAGTCAACACTTCAAAATGTTAAATACTGTTTAAACCAAAAGCCTGGCTGTGGTGATGCACATGTACTATTTGTTAATCTAAGCTGTCTTTCTCCAAAATCCGAGTTTGGTACTGTCCTTCGTCTGGGCTTTTGACTAGCGCAGTATGACCGTTCTCGTGTCCACGTGCGTTTATTCAAACTCAAACTCAAACCCGAGTTTGGTGGACACATACAAGTAATAACGTCATTTTTGGTCAGCTTAGAATTGCATCAATCCCATAGTTATGTGCGTCCCTGGTCCATCGATTGTCTTGATTTATTTGACCCTATCCTTTCCTCTCATTAACCTTCTTTTTCTCTCAGTTCATCCCCAGGCCTGTTCCATTGCCATGCTGAGCTGTCCCCGCCGGTGTGAGACTTAACTTTGAACCCCTCGTTAAAAATACCCCCCCCTCCCCCGGTCTAAAGGCAATGGGTTAAAATACCCACCCACCACCAGCCCCGTCTACATGACATTTCTCCCCAAGGCCGATATCCCCGTGTAATTTCGGCACACTCGCTGTGTTTTCCCACGGTAGATTGTGTCAGTTTACAACCAGAAGACATCATAATTTGATCAAGAAAAATTTTAAGAAAAGAAAACATGTTTCCATTGAAATCTGAATCTGAAAATTTTTTTTTAATTGCCAACAATATTCTGTGGTGAAGCACGGAAGAAATAAAAATTATTCTTAACGGGGAGGCAAACATGGTAGAACTGTTTCTTCTAATACCTGTTCATTGTGTATTAAGATCAATCTTATTCCCATCAGAGGATCTCACGATGTCCTCAAAATGGCTTTTTCAGCTACTGCATATTGCTCTCAATTACAGCAATCTGATTTCTTTGGTTTTATTGCAAAGGAAAATAAAATTTTTAGATATCCATTGGAGCAAATGCCTAAATCTCTCGGCCCAGTCACGATTCTTCCTTTATTTCTTTTTTCTTATTGTTTTCTTCTTCTTCTTCTTCTTCTCCAGTATTAATTCCTATCTTTAAATAGATCTGTATCGACATCGCCATCTGTTTGTTACTGGTCATGCCACTCTTTGATATTTGCCCTTTCTTTTCTTTACTTTTTGTTTTTGTTTGTTTGTTTGTTCTCCACATACTTCCCTGGTCAGTTCATCAGGACGCATTTCCACCTGCCCTCAATTTATTGCATTCCCATCTGTTTGTGCTTTAATTCCATTTCTAACTTATCCTTGACCCCTATGTTTATTCTTCTATATTGAAAATTTTTCTATCCTGCTTAGAATTACACGTTCACTAAACCGTCAACCTTTGATACACATCAGCTGACACGCTGAACATCCTCGGCCGTTTTGATCTCACGAGAACTTCTCCACTTTACCGGTAGCTCAGAAAACAAAAGGTTTGGTTTGACATTTTTTTTTTATCATTGTGTGTTACTGGCTTTTACGTCGGCGACAAAAGTCTTGAACTTAAAGCAACATCCACTTGTTTACTTCTCGCTTTAGTAAGTTCTGGACATTTTCCATAGATTAAGATGAGAAATTAAATACAACAAAAACCGATGGTCAAAATACACTGGAGATCCCAGAAATCTTGACCAAAATGAGAGTGACTGACAAAAGAAAAAAAAAAACGTAAAGAGAGAAGGTTTTTTTTTTTTAGTTTGACAATCACGGAAGATTCGAACTGAAGACCTCTGCTCTCCCGGCGTACTCTCTATCAACTGCAATGTCATTCAGCCTTTAGTAAGAACTCAGGTCACTCAGACTCAGATGAATCCGGGTCACCGCAAAATATTCAAATTTCTAGTAAACAAAAGTGTCTGACATAAGGCCTTGGTCAGCCCGACAAGCTACCTCTACTGACTTGAGTTTACAAGAGCTTTTGTCACCTGAAGTCACTGGACTTATGCCCCTGCTAAATGTTGAATTTCATTTCGACTTTCACCGGAAGTTCTAAGGCCATATATGTTTCGCTCTCCCAAAAGATTGAATTCTTATTTTTGGATTACAGCTACTTATTGCAAGTGCGCATATTCGGCTGCCGTGTCAAAAACAAACCTTTGCAAGTGCGCAAGCTCACTGGCCCTGCGCTAGAAGGCATGAAGTTGGAATTCCACGCGGCTGTTGTCATAGTTATGGGTGACGTAAGTGAAAGAAACCAATTAGCATTGGGCAGTGTACTTGAATGCAGGACAGATCAGCCAATCAGTAGTAACAAAGGACGGAATGGACATGAAATAGAGATACATTCTAGCCTTCCCTTTGTTCCTGTCCATTCCTAACTTCACCTTCCAGTCTATCTATCTATCCGCCAGTTATGTGGCCCCATTTTCCATCGGAATGTCTGATTGTTTGGCTGTTTGTCAGTTTACCCATGCGCGCCTGTCAGCAAACCGGTGGATTTTTGTCGAACAAGAAAATAATTGCTCAGTTATCTCCCTTATTGTTTTTTGTGGCATACCCGGAGTCTGATTATCGCCCCTATAGACGCGTATTTTTTTCACGATATCTTTTTATAATTGTTTTCCTCATTTTATCCTCCCACTTTCTCTTTTCTTTACTGATACATCATCAAGCTGTCGACTGGACTTCTGTTGTTATAAAATATGGAAGCCTTGTTATTTTGTGTGCGGTAACCTTTGGATAGCTTTTGGTGTGTCAGGCTGTCAGGAAATAACTTTAGAAGAACTATCTGCTGCAAATATCTTCCCTTATTGATCTGTAACTCTTGAGCAGAGAGCCATCACAGCATGTATTATTTTAAACGGTCATTAATCTCACCATTTCGCTGAGCCAATCATGAAGCCGCTTTAACGCAAAGGGCCTAATTTTACAGGAGAGGGAAACGAAACTAAACTGTTTCACATGAAATGTTACCGCTCATGATATTATTTAATAAACATTTGAAATATTGTACCATGCTTGCGCAATAAAGAGAATAACATTTCTGTAAGGCGTTCATAGAATATTTGGCCGAATAGGGTTGTCAGGTGGAGCTGCGCCAATACACTTTGTGATCTGAGAGTAACAAATTTCAATTTAAAAAATTGGTTTGTTGCTCTTGTTTGACTGTATTCTCAACCCCAGTGCACGGCAGCAATGCATGCGTATTTGCGAAGATTTGTTATTTGGCACAGCGGCTGATAATGCACAGCCCCAAAGATCAGCTAAAATTAAAGAAAAGAAAGAACTGAAATTCCTATGATACGACACAAATGGACTTGGGACTTCCGACGAAAGGCAAAATAAAATCCGGAACTTTGTAGGCTTACAGTGTCTGTGACGGCAAGTGAAACAAACGAAGACAATATGATTCAAATGGCAGATAAGATCGTGCTACACTCGAGTCACGGACTTGTGCGGCTTTGTGATACGGCCGGCGATTGACCGGCCTGTACAGAACTTAGTACCGGGATTCCAACTTCGGGTCAAACTGCCTACTCATGCTCAGGCTGAAAATTTACTGGTTCTGGATTTGCGCACATTTAAAAAGAAAAAATTAAAATACTGACTTTGAGAAGAAAATTTGAAGCATATCTATTTTGTATAATTATATATCGATATATAACCCGATACACAGGATTCCGAGACGGATCAATTCGTCATATTTCCGATCGTCAATTTGCGCGTATCATCCATGTCAACAGTGCAACAAATTTGCACCGCACCGCTCCATAATCGAACGAAGATAAGTAGCACCATAGAGCTCAGTGAGTAGCAATCACCGTGTCTATATGCGTATACGTTGTGGACATATTATTATCAAGTGAAAGCAGGAATGGTTCGTCTCGGTATTTTGTGTCTCGGATATAACATTGTTATGTGCTAATATTATTGTTATGGTTATTTGAACTTACAAAGAATAATGTTGCTAACAGTATTTGGCAGTTTCCCCTCTGTAGATTGCTTTATTATATTATAATAGTGAAAGTATAAACTAAAATTATTGAACTAAGCAGGGTGGGGGTCAATTTATTGGGGTGAACGGAACGATAACGATTGGCAGCTCCTGGTCTAAGAGATGACTGTTCATGCTTTCCCATGCTATCATTGAAGCGTCAGTTGCTCTGGTCAATCAGCCACGTAGACGACATGGTCTAAATTATAAATGTCCGCGTTCTTAAGCGGAGATTTATAATAGCTTACTCCTCCTATCTTCATAAATAGCACTCCATTTACAGATGGGAAAGAGCATGAGAGAGAGAAAGATAGAGAAAGAGGAGAGAGAAAGATAGAGAAAGAGAGAGATAGAAAGAGAGAGCGCGAGAGGCACACACAAACAGAGAGAGAGAGAGAGAGAGAGAGAGAGAGAGAGAGAAAAGGGGCGAGGAGGAAGAACAACTGCAGGCGTGAATATCAAAGTGCTCCGGACGACGATAAAGACCTTCCTGCCTAGGCCGTTCCCTACATAGATAAAACAGTAACAACAATAAAATCACAGAAGAGATCTATCTGTCATATAAAACTCATTGACCGAGAAAGCTTCGCTACCACACGTTAGACATCTTATACCAAATTAGATTGGTGTCCTTATTAGGATACTCGAGTGTGTCACTGATCCATATCAGCTATGTAAGTCTTAGACCAGCACTAACAAAATTATATCAGAGTTCAGACAAAGTGCACGCTGAGGAATCGCAGGAGCGATTATCTGGACACCCAGAATTCTCCCAAGGTCGTCAACTCCCCTCTTTCTCTGACTTTGCCCACCAATCCATTTTTTTCTCTGGAGTCTTTGAAGAAAGAAATCTGAATAATTATTGAGGCTGGGGTCAGCAATAGCAGAGATGACCGGGAAGATCAGATGGGAGTAGCCACAGGACAGACAGTAACATGGAGGGAAGACTAAGGTGATTTGCTCATATGACAGTTGGCCAGAGAAACGGCTTTGGTTTGGCCGGGTGGATAATTAACTCAAAAGCTTTAAGGGGAGGGGGGGGGGGAGGACTAGACCCCGGTATGCCTGGCTTCAGAATGATCGATCTTTGCCGGGAAAGAGTGATATGGTTGCCGGGGAAGGGGGAGGGGGTCGGTTCTGATTGGAATAAGATGATGAATTGGATGTGACTGGAACCAGAGAAAATAGTTCATTATTAGTTAATGTGGTGGTTTAGTTGTAGTGTAGAAACTGACACCAACACAATGGCATGGTTGATCTATAAAGCAACAATACATGAATAATTATGTCGAATTTCAACAGATTCTTCCATTGGTTTATTTCATTTAACATCACAAAACTTGTGCTCTTATGAAACTGAAAAATTAGTTCGTCTGTCGTTCGTCTGTCCTTGAAAATTCCAACGCCATTTGTTTCATTCTCTCAAGATCTCCATTTCTTCTTATTGTAGTACAGCCAATCTTTGCTAGTGCGCATCCCCAAAACTCTCCATCTACCTTAATATTAACAGGAAAGACAACAACTGTATTTTCACAGGTTGTTGTTTTTTTTGTTGATATTTTGTGTACTTCTTTAACCCCGTTTTGGGAAAGTTTGCCTTGGTGTCACTGCAGCCCAGTTACAACTGGAGCAGACACACCGTCGCCACAGTGCAGCGCCGGTACATTTTTGTGCATATCGACGTTGTTAGTGAATTTATATTAAATATTTATGGAAAAAAAAAAAGATTGTGTCTTGCAAAACCCCCGCGGAGAAACAAGAAATAAACTAAATACAGTAAACCGCAAAAGAATTAGAAATGAAAGAAAGAAAAAAAAAAAGGAAGCTTTCAGTGACGGAGGAACTTCATCAGGTTAGAAAAGAATTTAAATAATTTTTCAACATTTTACTTTTGTTTGTTTCAATGCGAAGATTTGGGACAAACCGTCTTATTTTGCTACATTCTACATTTTTTCGTATATCAAAGCAGTCAGAGAAAAATACAGTTCAAGATCATTTTTTCCCCTTCGCAATACGCCTCAACAAGATATCATAGCTAGACGTGTGCCGTGTTTTACTCATAGATATACACTACTGAACGGTTTTACTAGGGCTCCATGCCTTGTGACTTCATGTAATATACCTGGTATTGAGTTATTATGTCGTATGTGTAATGATGCGCTAGACGTGTATACCATTTATCGGGTGTGAAAATTAAATTCTGATCTTTACTCTAATTTTGTTCTAGGCCCTGCTGTTCTATGCCCTGCTGTTCTATGCCCTGCTGTTCTATGCCATGCTGTTCTATGCCCTGCTGTTCTATGCCCTGTTGTCCAACGCCATGTTGTTCTATGCCCTGTTGTTCTATGCTCTGTTGTTCTATGCCCTGTTGTTCAATGCCCTGTTGTTCTATGCCCTGTTGTTCTATACCCTGTTGTTCTGGGCCCTGCTGTTCTATGCCCTGTTGTTCTAGGCCCTGCTGTTCTATGCCCTGCTGTTCTATACCTGTTGTTCTATGCCGTTGTTCTATGCCCTGCTGTTCTATGCCTGTTGTTCTATGCCCTGTTGTTCAATGTCCTGTTGTTCTATGTCCTGATGTTCTATGCTCTGTTGTTCTATGCCCTGCTGTTCTGTGCCCCGCTGTTCTATGCCCTATTATGAGGCCATATTTTTTTTATTTCTTTTTCACAGCTTTTTAAAATATTATTTTGTCAATTGTCGACGAAGAGTGTAGAATGAAATAATCCCAGGCTTCTGACCCCCATCTCTGGACGAGCCCATTTGCCATGAAATATGGACCACGTGATAAGGGTGGCCAAAAATATGGGGTTTTACGGCTCGACATTTAATTTCCCTCCTCGTGAACTTTTGACCCCACACAGCAAATATCTGAGCTAGGGCGAAATATTTCATATGGGTTTTTCGGCAAGTTTCGCCAATTGCTTGAGGAAATGTATCTTCTCTGTTTTGTATTTTTTTTTTGTCGTGGATGATTCATTTGTCCATACGAAGTTATCGTCACCCAGTGGTGGTTGCTGTTGCTAATGATGTTCTTGATGATGATGATGATGATGATGATGATGATAACCGTCTACGTCTCCTCAAATACTTCAGTGTAGGATTGTTGAGTTTGATTGTTACAGAAATGGCTGATCCTTAGGAATGCCAAAAAATAATTTGTACTAAATGACCAATAATGTATTAATTTTATAATTCTTTTGAGGTAAAATACAAATGATGATTTTAAAAAGAAATCAGGAACGCCATTACTGTGACTTCAAGTGAAACGGCCCAATTGATAATTATCTTTTGGTAGCTTTGGTTGAGCTCGTCTAACCACCTTAAGGCCAGGCGTACAAATGCAACTTGTTGGCGTGTAGCAAGTCGGTCGTAGTTTCATGTCACCGTTGGTTGTGCCCGTGTCTCACAATGTGTGCACCTACATCCATTCATCAAAGTTTTTGAAAATGCGTCGTGACTGCGCCACGACTGCGACGCGGCGGCAACACAACGAAGTCGCATGTGGGCACATAGCCTAATTCGTACTCAGATGTCAGCTAATGGAGGGAGCAGTTTTATTACTTCAAGTGCTTAGCGCACAATAATCGTATTTATTTTCTTCTTTTGCACGTGCACCGCTTCCTGCAGCCCATCTTTGGCAGTTTCTGATTGGGTCGTTCCATGCAATCGTTCCGTGAACTCCGTAGGAATCTTAGAGAAAGAAACGAATACCCATAGGAATTATTAAGGAAAATTGGCAATATATTATTATATCTTCAGAACAATTTTATAAAACGGAAAAGCTGTGGGTCGCAGTTGGATTTGGTTAAAGCTAATATGTGCCAGTCAAAATGTTACTATCTGCAAAGCCCTTCAATGTAGCAAATGGCAAGAAAAGGGTTCAATTCTAAAGAGAAAACAAGTTATAAGCATACATGAAATGCAATCGAATAAAAATAAAATTGAAAAAGATAGAATAAATCACCCCCCCCCCCCCAATCCCCCTCCATAAAGCAGTTGAAATCTGAACATCTCTTTGGAGCTGAATTAAATGTAATGTATTAATAATCGGTATAATTTCATCAAATTAAGTTCCATTTCTGCCCCATGCTCTCGAACGTTTCCGTGCACAAATCTTAGCTCCGTTCACTAATCGATCTGAGCTCCTTTACCCCAGCTACAAAGTTTGTTTTGTTTCCTTAAACCCTGACCGTTTTTATCTCCTCATTTTGAAAGAAAGAAAAGTTGAATTTTCATATTGACATCGGACATTATGACATTTACATATCACTGCGCGTCTTCTGGATTCGCTGATATGGAATCCTTGTCATGTCGAGCGGAAATTTAATACCTTGGAAATAATGAATCTGTTCAGATTTTCAGCTCTGGCAATCCTTAAAAGTAGGCCTGTTGATTCGTGTAATGAATGAGATTTCGACCACGTAAATTGATCTGATGAGTAAATTTACAAGTGCTTTGAAGTTTTAGCGTGATCTTTCCGTGTTTACCCAGATGGAAGAAACCCTTAATTGATGTGTGTATAATTTATAAGGACGAGGTTCCACTGACCAGGTGATCAGACTAAAACGTTCTCTCAGACCAGGTGAATAATTCAAGCTGGTGAACAAAGTCATTCCAGCAATTAACCTTCATTTCAAGCTAAGTGCTGAAAGCCCCCATAGCTTCGGCGTGACCATTCTGAAGGTCTAACTTCGAAGCTTTCGAGTCGCCACGGGAGAGACGTACTGATTGGTCAGAATTAGATATCTGGTCAGTTGAACCTTCTTGGTTTAGTCTGAACACCGGGTCAGAGGAGGATTCCCTCCGTGAAAGGACGTTGACCAGCTGGTCGGAGGAACCATCCCGAATTCATTATTATTCTTTATTTCACTAAATTCAGACAACGTGGAAAGATGTGTTGTTGTTGTTTTTTTTTTGGGGGGGGGGGGGACGGTATAGAGAAAGAGACAGCCAGAGGAGGAAAAGTAATGCTTGGACAGTGATGTCATCACCCAAGACAAATGTTGGCTATAAGGCTTCTTCCCCACGTCATAAGACATTGCCAATGTGTGCCAGCTATGTCCGACAGTTCTCTAGTTAAGAGTTTCTCAACTTCTTGTTGTGTATGCCCCTCCCAGCTGAAGTTTTAAAATATCAAGATTTTCATATCATGAACATTGACCATTCTAATGGCAGCACACTCCTACAGAGGTAGAGGTGGAAATTGAAGCCTAGCGTATGAAAACTGACTGGTGGGAGGGGATGGTTAAAAATCGCCAAAATCGAGTGTACGAACTTTATGGGTGGCCCCGTCAGGCATTAGTATATCATTGACCGTGACTCACTTCGTCAATATTATTAGCGTTAATATTTCCGGTAGCTCGATTTCGTTGTTATCTAGGCCAAGCATTAAAAAGTAACCGCACTCATCAAAATTAGGATTCTGACAACAGCTTTAGAAAAAAAAATCAACAAACTAAACATAGACATGGTGGGAAATCAGAAAGTAAAAAAAAAAAAAAAAGAAGAAGAATGAAAAATAGAACACGCCCAAGATCTCTTGGCGACGGTTTGGAGACCCACCAGAGGGAGAAGGTCCACACTTTGAGAACCACTAAGTACTATAATATATCTTGTTCACTGACCTGGTCTGGTTATTCCAGCCTAACGCGTAGACAGACCAGTCTGCTGTCTACACTACCAGGTCAGCCTCGCGTGGTGATGTGGGGGCTGAATTTGTGTAATCTTGTCAGGATTGACAGCTACCCTGTGTAATCTTGTCAGGATTGACAGCTACCCTGTGTAATCTTGTCAGGATTGACAGCTACCCTGTGTAATCTTGACAGGATTGACAGCTACCCTGTGTAATCTTGTCAGGATTGACAGCTACCCTGTGTAATCTTGTCAGGATTGACAGCTACCCTGTGTAATCTTGTCAGGATTGACAGCTACCCTGTGTAATCTTGTCAGGATTGACAGCTACCCTGTGTAATCTTGTCAGGATTGACAGCTACCCTGTGTAATCTTGTCAGGATTGACAGCTACCCTGTGTAATCTTGTCAGGATTGACAGCTACCCTGTGTAATCTTGTCAGGATTGACAGCTACCCTGTGTAATCTTGTCAGGATTGACAGCTACCCTGTGTCAGTGCTGCCAAAAATTCAGAAAAAAATAAAGAACGTAACGCGGGTGAGCACCGTGTAGTTTTCAGAGACTTCCGGAAAACAAAAATATCCTGGACAGATCAGTTTACTGTTTACAATATCAGATCACCCTCTTGTGGTGATTTCATGGCTAAACTCATAAAGGCTTCTCAAGGTTACCAGCTACCCTGTATCAGTGCGGTCAGAAAAAAAAAATGTAACGTGCGAGAGAACTGAATATTTCGGACCTTCGATCTTGTTTGTTCTGCTTCCATTTTCTGGAGCTCTTTTAGACTGTAGAGGAGATACAACAAATGCGGGACTTTGACACTTGTTTGAAATGCGTTGTGGCACTTGTCAATCTGTTTCACAATTCTGATTTATTTAAACTCCTTGTCATAATACTGAATGTTAAGCGTCGAATTTCTCAGCTGTGCAAAAAGTGGAGTTGGAACAAAGAAGAACTAAGGTCGAGATATTTCAACGATCTCCGAAAAAAACAACAACAACAACTGGACGAGATATCATTTACCATGTCGAGCTGGCTCGCGATGTAATGCAAGACCTGTTGGAACTCACGCCAAGCCGCATTATTCATGCCCTGCGAGATTGAGCGATATCTCAGCATTGTTTATGGTCTCAAGGACGTGTAATCATGTTTTGCAGATCGGGGAGTCGCAGGAAAAGATGAAGTTCAATATCTCTGGGAATGACACAGGGTCAAAGGTTGAGCCAATCCGCTGGTGGAAGAGACTCTTAAAGATGTTGTTGTAGCCGCTGCTGTCAGACAGCGCTGTGTCATTTTTGGCTGGACTGTGTGGTTGATAATCAGACAATAGATTGATTCCTAAAACGTCATGGAATCTACGTTTCTCCGAAGTTTTAACGAGTTAACCACTTTTACTCAAACTAGGTCTGAGCTTTGCATGATCGTTTCCATCACAATTTTGGTAAAGTAATTTAAGCATACCAAAGAGAAGAAGAAGAAGGGGGGGGGGAGGGGGGTGGGGAGAGATAAATCAAACATATCTTGCTTTTAAAAAAAATATCAACCCCTGTGATTTCTGAAAATAACAAGACAAACTTAAAAAGATATCGACGATTACTTGCGAAGCAAAAAATTTCACCACGTCAGTTTCTGGCTCGAAATACAAACAAGCTGCAAATCTTAACGCAAAGACGTTACTGCTCAGTCTCAGCATGAATGCGGTGATATCGTAGTTGTGTCGTGCAATTCACGCGTTATTATGAGAATGTGGATATTACGCAACACGAGTCTGTGTATTTAATGGTCTTGTGAATAAGAAAATCGTAATGAGATTTGGTAAACACACACAAAAAAAGTAGAATACGAGAGAGAAGCACAGCGAGACATCCCTACATACACTATGTTTGCTATCTGTCTTTGTAGTGTGTATTCATATCTACTTCTAGCGTTCACACTCCTATCTATCTACATGAAGTAATTATTTACATGAAGTAAAGCAGAAGCATTTAAGGATAGCTATAGAAAAGATAAGATTGGGTCCTTACAACTTTATGGTCGAAAGGGGAAGGTGGCAGGGGCCTAAACTGGAGTATGTTATGAGATTGTGTGAGAATTGTAGTGAACCGGAGGATGAATTTCACGTGTTATTATCTATCTATCTATCTATCTATCTATCTATCTATCTATCTATCTATCTATCTATCTATCTATCTATCTATCTATCTATCTATCTATCTATCTGTCTGTCTATCTATCTATCTATCTATCTATCTATCTATCTATCTATCTATCTATCTATCTATCTATCTATCTATATATCTATCTATCTATCTATCTATCTATCTATCACCTACTCACTATCTCTCTGCCTGTCTGTCTTTCTGTCTCTGCAGTACGTGTGGTATCCACTTCTGCTTTCTCTCTTTCCCTCTCCCTTTCCGTTTACCCCCCCCCCCTCCTCCACCCACCCCCTCTCTCTCTCACCCACTCTGTCTTTCTTTCTATGTCTGTGTGTGCGCTTGTGTGTATGAGATCTCTGTCATCTACTGATATCTCTGATATCTAGCTAAGCTGCCTCTACATTAGGCTACCATGCTATCTGTTTGTGCCATTTCCTGCAATCACACTGATGTATCCCGGACATTCCGCAATAATCCTGAGTTTTTGCCCCCCCCCCCCCTCCCCAAAGAACCTTTACCCGTTTACTCTTATTGACTAACCTGTCCAAATATTGTTGCGTGTGACAGAAAAATGGTGCCGAAACTGAACCATCTAAGAAATATCATTTTCAAGACCATTATCCTGCAGTTATTCCCCCCCCCCTCCCTCCCACGGTTCATGTTTTTTATTCCTAAATGAGTTCAGAGAATTTTCCCTCCGCCTTTCATTTGTTCCGTCTGGACTAGAGACAATTAGTTGACACGCAAACTCGACATCGTTTTTGTTTGTTCTCGTAAATCCTCGGCCACACTCAAGTGGTTTTTGTCTCAAAACTCTTTCTTGCTGGAATCCAAATCCATATGAACATCTACTAAGATCTACTAACTTACACGTGAATGCTATTCGTATGCTTGGTTTAACTTATACTCACGTCGACAGTGGTACATTTGAAAATACATCGATTCGGCTTAGCTTGGAACGTTTGGCGTTGAGAATTGATTCCCAGAAGCAATGGAAACTCCCGCGTTCGATGATGTTCCAGTTCTTTTCTTTTTTTTTTTTAACCCGTGCGATATAAATCAGAATATCTACTCACGAACGCCAATGATTCCTGGACAGTTTTCCTATTGATATCACAGGCGCTCGTGAGCTTAAGGAGATCTTACACGCAGTCAAGAGGAGATAAATTGTGTGAAGTCACAAATCGATTGTTGGTCAGTTTGCTGGCGGCGATGTTTCAATTCTACTATCGAAGAAAAATTCATTTCTGACGCCCACGGTGTATCGTTCTTTCAGATTGATACGTCAGGACCAAAACGCACAATAGTCAAATGTGGTGCCACTATGCGGTGAGCCCGGTGGGCCGTGGTTATGATCCCTGTGTCTGAGAAGACTAACCAAGACTCTCAGAGCAGGCCCTGCATTGCAGCCTTCGAACTAGCTTGGTGGTCAGTCCACCAATCTCATCTCCTTTCTGTAATTCTGCATCATTACCACCCCACGGCAGCTCATCCCTACTTCATGAGATCTGAAAATAAATTGGCAGGGAACGAAAATTTCAGCAGTGTGACACGGAGCATTACACATAATAATAATAATAGTAATAATAATAATAATAATAATAATAATAAATAGAATTTCTATAGCGCATTTCTAATAAAATTATTACTCAATGCGCTGTATATTGCATCAATGATTCATGCATACACTTTCCAAATCTCGTACTAAAACATGCACTCTCATCTATACAAACTTTCAGTTTCACACATATGGACACTCTTAGTTATATATAGCACTAGGTTATATAATCAATCATAACATCAAAGTACAGAATAGAATTTTGAAAATTTAACAGTTTCGGAGGACTTTGCTGATTACACTATTGTTGTTATAACTTGTGTTAGTCGTAACTGGAAAGGAAAAAAAAAAACATTTAAAAAAAGCCATTCCAATCTCTAATGTTCACAAGAAATGTACATGACGATGCCCCGAGAACGATCGTTAATAAGTCGAAAGATGAATGTATTATAACAGCTAGTGGCATACACTTGCGATTAAGTTACTAGGAGGGAAAGGCGTGCTGTAGTATTGTGAAATGTTTCTTGTACATAATTATATCAATAAAGATTGTGGGCAAAAGCTAAAATACCACAACACTGGCAACGGATCTACTCTTGATTAGTAACAGTGACACGAGCAGTGAGTTATGGGCCTTAACCACACTTCGGCCACACTGAGAAACCCCCAGAATGTAACTAAAATGATCATTTTTACTCTCGGGTGATCTTTGCAATTGTGTTCTTCTTATGCCTATCAGAAAGTCCTGGCCGGGTAAGGGAAAAAAATCCAGATTAGTCTGGCTAAACGTCCCACTTTCTACTGCTATTGATAATTTACTTAGTTTTGAAAACAGAGATTCTGATGTTATCTGTGGCTGGTTTGTAGTGGACGGAGAGACTGAGCCATTTTTGAGATTTCAGTGTCTGCCCCCTGTGTCTTCATTTTTCAATATCTGGAATAAGAAACTTTTAAAATCGAATTTGTTTTCTTCTTATTTTACTTCTCTGTCTGGCGTTTTGTCGCTATAGTCTGGCCTTTTTGGATGTATTTATCTAGTACCAGCAGTAATTTCACAAAGCCAGATTATAATCTAGAAACATTAGGCCGTCGTTCGTTTTCAGTTTTCGGTCCCAGTATTTGGAAAAAGCTTCTACCGAACATCTGGGAGGCTCCAATCCATCCCCAGGTTGAGAAATGTTTTTAAAACTCATTAATTTCAAATGTATTTTGACTGTTGGTGGAATTTCTGTGCCATGTCTAGTTAACGGGGTGTGTGTTGTGTCTATGCATATGTGCATCCGATCGAGCGCTTGTTTGTATGTGTGTATGCACATAAGAGTGGACAATAAGTGTGTTTTTCTCCCTGTAAAGCACCTTCAGTCGTCACGAAAAGCACGGTATATAAATCCACGTTATTATGATTATTATTTTCGGGATATCACAAGGAGTTCTCTTCGCTTCCTAGTTCCTCTACTATATTTGTTTGTTGTGTAGAAAGCAGTATGGATGAGTCAGGCTGCGCAATTTTCTCCGGTCTCAAGCCTCCAGCAGTCACGGAGCAGTGATAAGTGAACCATCGTGGCAAAAGAAGTGGCTGAGTAGATTCATGGACATTCATGTAGGGTTGCTACAGACGTGCAGATAGAAGTTGTTTGTCTTGTTTGTTTTTTAGATCAGATGTTGAAAGTGTCCATCCAGACCACTAATGTGTCGACATGTAGATAGACAGACAGACAGACAGACAGGCAGGCAGACAGACAGACAGACAGACAGACAGGCAGGCAGGCAGACAGACAGACATGCAGACAGACAGACAGACAGGCAGACAGACAGACATACAGACAGGCAGACAGACAGACAGACAGACAGACACAGACAGACAGACAGACAGACAGACAGACAGATAGATAGATAGATAGATAGATAGATAGATAGATAGATAGATAGATAGATAGATAGATAGATAGATAGATAGATAGATAGATAGATAGATAGATAGATAGGTAGATAGATAGATAGATAGATAATTGGTCTACCAATGAAAGCCGAACTAATAGTAGCAAAGAAAAATCATGTGCAACACTCCAGTTGCCAGACCTGTGGAATAGGTAACCAGACTGCCGTGTTTGGGAAAAGCGCGTATTTCCCCTAAAAAAAAAAAATCCCACAGGAAACGGAAAATAAACATCTCTAGTTCAGCCATGAAACCCACTCGTTTTCTTTGTTCAATTTTCATTTTATTCCGACCAAAAAGTAACTGTTATATTAATTTCTAATATCATCAAATTTGAAAAAAAACAAATCATAAACCAAATAGAAAGGCAGGGCACCGTAACCCTTTCAGTACTGGAAGTGTGTAAACGGCTTAACGTGCATTGCTACTTGTTACACTGCTGTGAACACTGTAGAAAAACGAACGGCATTTTTAGAACATTTCGAGGGGTAAGCGCCATAATGCTGTGTATGTGACATTTTGCCCATTTTGAGGTTTTGTCCCGTAAGCGGTTCTCTCAATCCTAAGTCCTTTATTTATAAGTGTCATTCTAATCAGTTAGAAACTTGCCGAGATATGTATTTGTGACGTAATGTTTTAAGCGTTTTGGCCCGTTTGCCTATCAAACTTCAATTCTCATTTTCTCGAAAAGGCAAAAAATGCACATACAACCATACGGCAAATACTTGACGATTTAATGTTTCATTATTAATTATAGTCTGGCCCTGACAACTTGACAAGACAGTAACAATCATAATTGTCTAAAAGTAACAAGGAACTTGAAAATCATAACTTTCCGGCCCTGGCAAGTAGAGGGTTAAGATTTCATTTTATAAAATGATGCTATGACGTGTATTTCACTTAAGCTTTAATCCGTGTAAATGTGTTTTCGCCATAACACGGCAGTACGTAACCAAAGCCCACTTTCTGGAACACGCTAATTTATCACCAGTGGTAAGAAACTCCTCAGGTGGAGCGAGACAGATGACGTGGATTCTTTCATTAGATGTTTCGGCCTTTAACTTCCTGACATCTTCTGCAACTTGATTTGATAACTTTTAAACTCGTTTGCAAAACTTAATACAGATCTATACAAAACGATATTTTTTTAATCAATGCGAAATATAAATAAAGAAAGTGTACCCGAATGGACCGTGAAGGGCTCAAAGTGGCTGTTATCGTGCCAACGCGCCGTAAAATCCAAACTCAGATTGAAACTCAAACTCTAGAGCCCCGGACACACTGGGGTCATGTCTCTCGGCGCTCGTCACCAAACTTTTCATTGCCAAATAATATTTCTTTGAGTTTGAACCGGTACCGCTATTTTTTTTTTTTTTTTGCAGGTGTCTTATCCACTCTGTCAGTACTGCCACTGGTTATATAACTGTTCGTTACAAATATTGATATTTGCAATGTGTCTGATTACTGCAAGTCAGTTTTGAGTGCTTCAAAAGTTTTGAATAGATCAATTTCTGTGCGGTAGCAAGACGGTTAAATCGCCAGAATCATTTCTAGAACAATCAGAGCTACTCGGAACTGGCACAGAAACAAAAGCACAGAGAAAATGGCCGGATTTGCATTCAATAAGCTGAAATTGCTGTCTTTATAACCCGGACACGCTGTTCGCCTTGAGGGGAGAGGAGCAAAGGCAGGGCGGAAGTGAGTAGGAGAAAGTGGTGGAAAGTATGAGCAGCGAAGAGAAAGAGAAGGAACGACAGCAGCGATGTCGTGAACAATGAAAAATTAACAGCCAAAACAACAAGATAATAAAGGTGTTATAAATAACTCGGTGGTTTTTCGTTTCATCAACAAATGTTGAGTGAGACATACGTGCAAATGTGAAACAATTGTGATGCTGTAGGCTCAGTCTTGGCACTCACCAGCCGATTTTGAGTTGGCGCACCAGCCGAATAGTTGAGTTTCATTGAAGCTCATTGACATGACGTCACCATCCAACCAAACTGCCCATTAATCAAAACCGTCGGGCGGGTGCCTAGGCTAAATCATTAATAAAGCAATTGTGGATGTGGTCGTTGTTTCTGTTTGTTTAACTAGAACATGGTCTTGATGTTGACGTTAATGACGTTGTGGTGGGTCAGCCAATCAGCGGCAAATCAGCAACTAACAAGGATGTCCTTTCTGTCTATAATTTCTCGTTTGATTTGTTTGCTCGCCATTTGGGAAACATACAGGAGCGCGCCACACAGATGTGTGAGAGAGAGAGAGAGAAAGAGAGAGAGCGAGAGAGAGAAAGACAGAGAGAGAGAGAGAGAAAGAGAAGAGAGTCGGCACAATAATTGCCACCATGTACCTTCCACAGTTCTTTTAGGGCACCTTGTTTAGGTTTAACATTCATAGTTTTATCAATATTCAAAGTTCATAAATGGAAGTTAAGTTCCATATAAAATTGATCGTCTTGATAAAATTGTCAAAAATTGTTTTGTACACATCTAAGAGAAGGTTGGGGGGGGGGGGGGGCATGAAATGAAGAGAGTGTTAGAAGAAGGAGAATGACAAGGACACAGAGACACAGAGAGCTAATGACATCTGTCTCAGATAATTAGATAGGCTGGACAAGAAAGATGTGGAACTGAAAAAAAGGTGGAAAATTAACATATTCCTCATTAGGAAGCGGAAGATGTGAAACACAGATAAAACATTTAGCAAGAAGTAATTATATTGTTGCTCCTATGGCAAATGATTTCAAATGATAATACATCAACATGTGGACTAATTTTTGGTTTGATGTGTAAGTTGATGACAAAGTGTGGTCAATATCCTGTGCATCCTCCCAGGTAACAACAAGTCTGACCGACGTTCTTCCTTGTCGAGAACTCGTAACAGATACGTGGGCATTGTTGTCTTTAAGTAATTTTTTGGATTTCCTGTTTTTAAACTTTCCATTGTTTGCTTAACGAGGGTCCGCCTTTGTCTCAGGACTGAATGCTTGCTGTTTTTTCCTTTCTATTTCTTTTGTGATTTACTCTGTCATGTCTTTATTGTTTCTAGCGCTGGAATTTGCAACATACAGCTTTGTTGTTGTTTTTTTTTCGTGTTATTATTCCAACTTCCCAGAGAATACCATTAGAGAACATGATAGTTGGGATTTTTTGTTTTTTAACTCGCGTTTATAGCGTGTATCAGGATTGAAAGATTGGGGTTTTTTCCCTCTCTAGTTCTTTTGTGGTTTAATGTAGCGTTTGTCCATTGTTTCTAAGGCAGGAATTTGCTACATACAACATTTTTATTATGTTTTGCAATACTAGTAATTCAGACCGAAAGGAATCAGCATAAAACACTGATGCCGACATGCGTAGGATCATTCACAAAACTCAGCGATGAATAGATAGATAGGACAGTCCACAGTGTCCAGTGGTGCGCGCCGAGAATTTTTCAGGAAGTGATGATGTCATGGGCTCATGTGGTCGTGAAAATAAAGGATCGGAGGCAGTAAATTAGCGATACAAAGCAAACTCGAAAAAATACTTCCCCATCACTTCAAGCCTCCAAATCTAGAAGGGAAGACACGTGTATATTATTTTCAAACAAATCCGAGCTGTCTCAGCGGCGCTAGGGCTGGTTAAAAATCACCTGTTTTTGTTTGAAATTATTATTATTATATAAGATTGTTTCAACTTCTCGGAGAATTTCATGAGATAATGTGATTTGGGCCACTCGCACCATTTCATTTACATAATGTATCAGATTTATAGACAGAATCAAACAATATACCGGAATGAAAATTGTGTTAAGAGACAGCGATAACACCAGTGAGTGTCGAACTCGGGAGACAGGATATCCCGTGTCTCGGGTCAAACTGGAAGCGAAGCTGGGCTTTACTGCAACATTTACTAAAACAGTGATTGTGTGGTATGACATTGAAGTATCACAGATGGCGTATTATACTATGAGGATATAAAGGAGACTATCCATAAAGTGCCTACGCTCGCAGGCGGGGAGATTACCCAGCCAGCATCCCTGCGTCAATCTGACGTAGATTTGCATAGGAATTCAGTAGAGTTGGTAGGATTACCGTTGGGGCGGAGTCCCTACATCAGATCCACATCGGCGTGATGTCATAAGCAGCGGATCTACATAAGACCGATATCATTCCTATGAGCAAACGACTTAAATTCCACGCGTCCGTTTTCGGTAAAGTTACTGGCTGGGTAGTTTCCCACCCCCTCCCCAGCATACCACCCGCGGACACGGGTGAGGGAGGGGCAGCCTAAATTAAAAAGTTGTTGTTGTTTTTTTTTTCAAGAAAGTGAGTTGTAGGATTATATAGAAGTCGAATAATTATGGTCTATGTATCTCAGGAAACGTCATGGAAAGCGCCACTTAAAGTTATAATAATAATAATAATGGATGGCATTCTTTTAGGTAGAATGTGCATATCCACCATCTTGAAATTAATAGATTAAAAATTTATCCATATCATCCCCCCCCCCCCGTCAGAATTTATTATTCATTATTAAATATATATTGTTATTAATAAATATTCAAATATTATTTGAGTTGTGTGTTGTGTGAACTGATGTGAATTGTGAACTGCTGTGAATTGTGAACTGTTGTGAGTTGTGAACTGCGCCTAACAGGCTGCGTTACAATTTGCTCTGAGATAGAGAGAGAGAGTGAGCGAGACAGGGAGAGAGAAAGAAGCAGTGTAGTGTGTTGAGCGCTTCGCGCGTTTGTAAAGCGCTTTGAGGTCTAGGCATAAAGCGCTATATAAGTGTACTTATTATTATTATTATTATTATTATCTTGTCTGTCCGGACCCACTTAAGGCGTCGCGAACCAATCGGCGGCGAGTTCACTACTGTAAACAATGACACGTGTGTATATGCACATGGGAGACGTTCGGTCAATTTTTTTAGTCTTTCACTTCCTTTCTCTTGTTTACACTGGTAGGGAATCGGACCAGCTTGGATCATCCTTTCCACCCCTGTCATAACAGTCAACTGCAATGCAACCAGCAGGCATTTTAACTGCTTAGACACATCTCAAAGTTACACTCATCAGCTGATCCACCGGCCATCTTGTTTGGCGGAAGTACCAAACAAAAACTCTTGTGAAGTCATGCGCATTATACCTATAGCGCATATCCATTAAAAATGCTCTATGCGCTTTACAGAAGCAACATGTCAACATACATGGGTAAACAATTACAAAAAATCAAACATGGAACTCTTAATCAAAATAGACGGGGCATACAGATACACCCTTATAAAAGCTCACACACACAACCCACATTGATACACATATACAACGCCAACATACACACACGCGCGCGCGCACACACACAGATGCCAAGCTTGGATTGATGTACATTTTACTCACTGCTCAAAGTATGATAAAAATAAAATTGTTTTCAGTTGTTTCTTGAAAGTTTCTAAATTCTCGGCTTCTCTAGTGGATTTCGGAAGCTTATTCCACATGAGTGGGGCAAAAATATGAGTCAGATCGCTGGCCGTACGCCTTGTAATTTACTTCAGGTTTAAGAAGGATGGTTATATCACTGGATGAACATTACGGTCTTGTCATGCAACATTCACCGTTCGCTGGTACAAAGGGGACGGTGGACGTTAAAACCAAATGTAAGAAGAGCAGACAAAGGGGCAAAAGGAAATGGGGGGGGGGGGGGTATCAAAAATTGCCAAAATCGAGCATGCGTACTTTATGAATGAACTCCAATGTGCCTGTGAATATTTTGGTACACAAAGGAAAATGTTGTAAGATGCCCGTATTTTAGTGTAACCTGAACAGTTCATTCGGTGGGCTATGTTGGAATGTTGGAATAGCCTAGGAAGAGGCATTGTTTTTCATTGCTTGATGGACCCTCGAAACGCAAACGTAAATCAAAAATGATTTATGTAAGGCAGACACACTAAAGCATTAAGTGTATCTTACGCTATCGATCTGGGCAACACCCGTCAGTGTGCATCCTCAAGTCTGATGGATTTCCGAAGAAGTTGTTTATGTGTTTATGGGAGATGCCGGTTCGCTTCACACCGAGGACAAAATAAATAACCATATCTGTGTTGTTGTCGCTGGAATGACTCCGTCACATGGGATGGGGGGGGAGGAGGGGGGGAGAGATGAGATAGAGGGGGAAACAGGGAGTGAAAGGGGGAGAGAGAGGCAGGAGAGAAAGGGAGGAAGAGAGGCAGAGAAGAAGAAAGAGGAGGGAGGGTGAACGAAAAACAACAGAAAGGGAGAGAAAGAGAGCATTGTTTCCTGGTAGCTTCAGGCTTCTGTTGATTTTTTGCCCCTTTTCTGACACAAGGCGGGTAAAATGAATGAAAATGAGTCCATGCGGCTCATCCTGTGCCATTAAATTGCTTCAGTTCATAATTTGTGCCGGAAAGAATGAGCAAGGCGCCAACTTGCACGTGAGAGTTGGTCCCTGTGTACAGGCGGCAAGGTGGCCGAAGTTGTTGTCCGTGTTGATACACAGAAATTTAATATTGCTTCTCTCTCTCTCTCTCTCTCTCTCTCTCTCTCCCCCTTTCTCTCTCTTTCTCTCTCCCTTTGTGTCTTTCACACATTCACTCTCTCTCTCCCATCTCCCTCTTCCTCTCTCTCTCTCACCCTCTCCCGCCCTCTCTCTCTGTCTCTATCTCGCTCTCTCTCTCTACCCCTTTCTCTCTCTCTCCCTCTCTATCTCTCTCTCTCTCTATCTCCCTCTCTATCCCTTTCTCTCTCTCTCTCTCTCTACTCCTTTCTTTCTCCCTCCGTCTTTCACACACTCACTCTCTCTCCCATCTCCCTCTCCCCCCCCCCCTCACCCCCTCCCCCTCTTTCTCTCTCTCTCTCTCTCCGTAGCCCCGTCCCTGCATCTCTCTCTTTTTCTCTGGATCTAACAAATGGAGGCACAGATTTATAACGCAGATAAGAGAGCTAATGGTTCTAAACAAAGCTTCAACAGACGAAGGATATCAAGTTCTGCATTGTTGTGTACAGACTTTAAAGCAACAGGAATCTCCGAACTTTCTACGTAGCGGCAGTTACTGGTAATATCACAGTATGACCAATCAGTACAGATCAGAGACATTGGCAGATCGATGCCTGACATTCTGCGAGGTCAAAGCGATAACGCCGTCTATGTATCGATTTATTGAAAACGGAAATATACTATTCTTCGGAAAGCAAATCTAGATTTAAGTCTGATATAAAACGAAATTTAACCTTATAGCGAACAATACATTTCATAGAAACCATATTAAATATCTTTTTATAGTGTTCGTAAACTGTCGACGTGGGCGTCAAGGAATGCATATCGGTCGACACTTCCTTGTCCTTGTCCTTGATCCCTTAGAGTCCCGCCCGTAGGGTCACCTCTGTGGCTCTGACAACCAGTCCTCTCCAACACCTCTGTGGCTCTGACAACCAGTCCTCTCCAACACCTCTGTGGCTCTGACAAGTCCTCTCCATTCATGCCGGCAGTCCGCCCTCCTCAACGCGGTTTTTTTTTGTTTTTTGTTTGGCCTGGAGATGAGGGAGGGAAGGGGAGGGAATGGTAGGGATGAATATTATTTAATTTTGCCCGGGCAGCGGCCTGTTCGGCCTGCTCTTTCGATTTTCAACTGTCAAGGTATCTTAACGTGCGCAACGTGCACACGGGCCCTCCGAATTTTTTGGTCCTTATCCGAGAAGACTAGTTACTCGATCTACCCCCCAATAGGATCAGGGACACGAAAATATGAGAAAAATTCCCAACTTCCAACATGCCTGCACCGGTCGGGTTTTGAACCCGGGACCGTTGGCATGAGAGGCGAGCACCTTGCCTCTAGATCACCTTGTCCCCATGGGCCTTGTTGACATGGACCTACGATTTTAGGGGCTAACCCTGGTAGAAGCACAGGAAAGTGGGGGGGGGGGGGGCTTGGTCAATAGTGTTGTTATTGTACAAATAGTCCACAGGAACCTTTCAGCACAAAATATTCTTAATCTAAAGATTAAAACAGACAGAATATAAGTAAAGTAAATGTATACAGCGCTAATTACCTAAAACACAGAAGGAGCAGTTTGAAATGGGGGTCTACATTTACCATCTGACCTGCTGGTACACCAGCTGGGGACAGAGACTAAGAGTGAAACCAACATTGTTTTCCTAAAGCCAAGTTTTGATTTTTCGAGTTCCTAAGCGTGAAACCTTACATTTGTATTCAACTTGACTCATATTTGAAGCTCTGGCCCCGGTGAGGAAAGGATCAATGTCGCAAAAATGGAGCATTGCCAGATTTCTTATGTATTTAAAATGGCACCTCTAGGAGTTTGTTATCGATACCCGGCGATAGCCAGTACTATCTAATAAACGACGTCACGGTTTCATTACTCTGTGCGTGGGTCAAGTTTGCCTTTTCGAGGAGATCTGCTGACAATGGCATGACGAAATGCCCATCTATTCAGTCAAAGATCAAAAGAAGCAGGTCAGCTCAGGCCACTGCAATTGATGCATGGGTACAGGTCCATTGCGAATGACGTCACAGATTGTTTTTGTTTTGTACTTCCGACACCTAAAATGGCGGGAGGATCAGCAGCTGCTGATGAGTGTAACTTCGAGATATGTCTAAGCGGTTAAAATGCCTGCTGGTTGCATTGCAGTTGACTGTTTTGTCAGGGATGGAAATGATGGATCCAAGCTGGTCTGATTCCCTACCATCCGTGTAAACAAAGGAAAGGAAGTGAAAGAATTGACCGAACATCTCCCATGTGCGTGAACGCACGTGTCATTGTTTACTGTAGTGAACTTCTTTTTTTAGCTCGCCGCCGATTGGTTCGCGACGCGTTAAGTGATAGCAGTGCAAAATCAGCTAACGAATCAAAATTAATGTCACCATCGCCATGGTAAAGCGTGGGTCCGGACAGCTAAGATGGCGGATATGCGCATTCTACCTATAATGTTTGGCACCAAAGTCATTTTGATCAGTGTGCTGGATCGGAGTTTCGTTTTCTTTGGAAAGGGAGTGGGGGGGGGTGTGCAAGTATAGACTTAAATAATCTAGTATTCTCTGCCTGAGGATCTCTGATTGTGACAAAAACCTGCCCCCCCCCCCCCCACACTCCAGTCTTTTGTCATGTACGTTGTTTTTTTTTTATGTTTGTGTGTATCGTTTATTCTTTATTTCTCATCCTTTCCTCCACTTCTTCCTAATCAATTGCCTTTCTCATGTGCGATATTGTCTTGACACTGTCACCATCATCACATCTTGCATTAAAGAGCTTGAAAAGAAAGATTTGCTGAATGGACTAATGTTTACTGTAATGTTTACTGTAATGTTTACTGTAATGTTTACTGCCTTACGATGGGTATATTTTACAAGAACTTTGCTCGGGCGAGGGGGACGAGCGCCGATGGCCCGGGTGTCGGAAGAAAACGGCGTTCGTTTCCTTCAGGTGCGATCTCATGGTTTCATCAATACCGTATAACTATCCTTGCTCCCTCCACCTGCAAAAGTTACACAAGCAAGAAACTTTATGCTTAAGACTGGGCAACATACATTTAAAAGAAAGAAATTGTCAGTGATCAAGTGGTTCTGAACCCCCAACTTTGTTTTAACATGGGGCCGTACTTTTGTTCAACAGTATGATTGTGATGGTTTAGAAAAAGCCCAAAGTAAGGAGTAAAAGGATTCGGTTATTTCTTGTGTGTTCTGCCAAAACATTCGTCGCTTCACGTACATGACGAAGGAGATCAACTTTATTATTTAGCTATCTCCGTCACGATGTCGGTATAGCGAAGAAATGACTTGGTCTCCATGTGACTGTATATTCACCTGCAGATATAATATCACTCCAAAAAATATCATGACAAAACAATAATGGCATTGATAATGAAGTACACTTATATAGCGCCCGTCTCCACAAAGTGGACCCAAAGAGCTTTACAGCGAAAGGGGTCTTTCTCTCTCCCTCTCTCTCTTTCTCTCTCTCTCTCTCTCTCTCTCTCTCTCTCTCTCTCTTCCTCTGTCTCTCTTTGTCTCTCTCTCTCCCTCTCTCCCCCTCTCTCTTTGCTTTCATTCTCTATTTGTCTCTCTCTCTCTCTCTCTCTCTTCCTCTGTCTCTCTTTGTCTCTCTCTCTCCCTCTCTCCCCCTCTCTCTTTGCCTTCATTCTCTATTTGTCTCTCTCTCTCTCTCTCTTCCTCTGTCTCTCTTTGTCTCTCTCTCTCTTTCTGTCTCCCCTTCTCTCTTTGCCTTCATTCTCTCTTTGCCTTCATTCTCTCTTTGCCTTCATTCTCTCTTTGCCTTCATTCTCTATTTGTCTTCATTCTCTATTTGCCTTCATTCTCTATTTGTCTTCATTCTCTCTTTGCCTTCATTCTCTATTTGTATTCATTCTCTCTTTGCCTTCATTCTCTATTTGTCTTCATTCTCTCTTTGCCTTCATTCTCTATTTGTCTTCATTCTCTCTTTGCCTTCATTCTCTATTTGTCTTCATTCTCTCTTTGCCTTCATTCTCTATTTGTCTTCATTCTCTCTTTGCCTTCATTCTCTATTTGTCTTCATTCTCTCTTTGCCTTCATTCTCTATTTGTCTTCATTCTCTCTTTGCCTTCATTCTCTATTTGTCTTCATTCTCTATTTGCCTTCATTCTCTATTTGTCTTCATTCTCTCTTTGCCTTCATTCTCTATTTGTCTTCATTCTCTCTTTGCCTTCATTCTCTATTTGTCTTCATTCTCTCTTTGCCTTCATTCTCTCTTTGCCTTCATTCTCTCTTTGCCTTCATTCTCTATTTGTCTTCATTCTCTATTTGCCTTCATTCTCTATTGGTCTTCATTCTCTATTTGCCTTCATTCTCTCTTTGCCTTCATTCTCTATTTGTCTTCATTCTCTCTTTGCCTTCATTCTCTATTTGTCTTCATTCTCTCTTTGCCTTCATTCTCTATTTGTCTTCATTCTCTATTTGTCTTCATTCTCTATTTGTCTTCATTCTCTATTTGTCTTCCTTCTCTCTTTGCCTTCATTCTCTATTTGTCTTCATTCTCTATTTGCCTTCATTCTCTCTTTGCCTTCATTCTCTCTTTGCCTTCATTCTCTATTTGTCTCTCTCTCTCTCTTTCTCTCTTTCTCTCTCCCCTTCTCTCTTTGCCTTCATTCTCTATTTGTCTCTCTCTCTCTCTTTCTCTCTTTCTCTCGCTCCTCCTCCCTCATTTCCTCTCTCATCCCCTCCCTCTTTCTGTCTCCCCTATCTGTCTCTTTCCATCTCTCTCTCTCTCTCTCTCTCTCTCTCTCTCTCTCTCTCTCCCATGTACTTAAAATAACCCTAAATACAATTTGTATGATCTCTCCCTCCCTACAGGTGACCCAGCCCAATGTCCCCGAGCTGGCCAGTCCAGACACCGGCTCCAAGGAAAACCTCATTCTCCAGCCTCCAGCCTCACCTCCCTACAAAGGACGGGAGAACCCCGTGTTCACCTTTGATTCAGCATCACTTTTCTCCAGAGCTCCGTCCAGAGTGTCCGAGATCTCGCCAGCTTTTGACATTCCATTCCGCGGACTTCCGCCCACACGCCGGGGCAGTTACTTCCCTTTCTTGCCAACAGAGGGGAAACACAGCCTGACAGTGCCTTCTATCTCTGGCCTGGTGTCAGGAAGTAAGTCTGTTTGTGTGTTTGTTTTAGTTGTTGGTTGGTTGGTTGTTGGGCTAGCTGGTTGGTTGGTTGGTGGGCCAGCTGGATGATTGGTTGGTTGGTTGGCTGCTTCGCTGGTTGGCTAGTTGGCTGGTTGTTGGGCTAGCTGGTTGGTTGGTTGGTGGGTGGGTGGGTGGGTTGGTTGGTTGGTTGATTGGTTGGTTGGCTGGCTGGCTGGTTGGTTGGTTGGTTGGCGGGTTTGTTGGTTGTTTGGTTGGTTGGTTGATAATAATAATAATAATAATGAATGGCATTTATATAGCGCGTATCCATTAATGCTCAATACTCTATGCGCTTTACAGAAGCAACATGTCAACCACAGAGCAGAATGGAGCGCCTGCGAAGCGCTCAACACACTACACTGCTTCTGATAGGGAAAGAACAATTGAGGTGAAAGAGCTGATATTAACGTTTTAAATGGGTAGCTCTGTTAATTGACTGACTGTTTCATTGCGTGCCGGACGAGTGAGCACTAATGGCTTCCCTATACAATGCCGGTGCTGAAACTTGATACAAATCTGGACGCGGTAGGTTAGTCAGAGCCAGATCTGGACACGATAATTCCAAACTAATCCAAGCCAGGACGCAGTAGAGCTTTCTTCGATTTCTATGTTCTTGTGTACAGATTTAATTGTAGTTCACTCAACAACCATCATTCCATCCCATCACACACATCTCTGTCGGTACAACTACTCAACTATTCATGAATAAGCTGAGTCTTCAATCAATGATAAAAGACTTTAAACAGTGAAGGCTTTTGTCCCCTTCTATCTATCTATCTGTCTATCTATCTATCTATCTATCTATCTATCTATCTATCTATCTATCTATCTATCTATCTATCTATCTATCTATCTATCTATCTGTCTATCTATCTATCTATCTATCTATCTATCTATCTATCTATCTATCTTTCTTTCTATCTATCTATCTATCTATCTATCTATCTATCTATCTATCTATCTATCTATCTATCTATCTATCTATCTATCTATCTATCTATCTACCTTTCTGTCTATCTATCTATCTATCTATCTATCTATCTATCTATCTATCTATCTATCTATCTATCTATCTATCTATCTATCTATCTATCTATCTGTCTGTTTGTCTGCGAGCTGCCCGCCCGCCCGCCCACCCGCCGGTTCATCTGTCTGTCTGTCTGTGATGGGCCTGAACATTACTAAAAACTCCCCTCAATAGCCAATGACATACATAAATTCAGAACATCAAGGTTATTGATCGAATTCCGTGTAAACATTTGATTTGCCTAGAGCATTTTCCTCAGATTACTGCTGTAACAACAACAGCACAGATCTTGTTTGCCACTGCTTCCGTGCACACGGCCATACTTAATGGCCAAGATTAGAGCAGTGATCCAACTGCATTGCTGAAACAGATAGACATGGCCCACCTGTGAAATCTATTCACTCTGGGTGGGCACATAACCTGGATTCGGGATAAATTGCACAACGAAATAAAACATTTCCGTTTCCAAAGTTTAATGCGGTTTGCTATTGATTATTCCATCAGACAGAGCAGAGCCTCACTTGGAAAATATGAAATTTGGTCCAAATGGAGAAGTCTTAATATTTTAATAACTGGCATTTTGTCGCTCAGAGGGCATTTGGAAAAAAAATCCCCAAACCCGTCGGTGGGTCACTAGAAGTTCGCCAGGACAATTTTCAGGCCACGTAGTAAACTGTCGTAACTCCGATTTTACTCATTTTTCAGGAGAAGTACCAAAAAAAAAAATAATAATAATAAATATTTTTTTAAAAATTAGACTTAATAGTAAGGATGTTTGGAAAACAAAAAGCTTGTTCAACCTTAGTTTTGAAAATATAAGTCCATTTATAACACAATTTACGGTTTGACAAGGGTTACAGGCATAGCAAATATCTCTTTAAAAAAAAAAAAGTCGATGTACGATAGTTTTCCATGAGACCCTCGATTTGTCCGATAGGGGTTTAGCCCTACTGTTTTTTCGTGCCTTTTACCTTAATCAAAACTGAAACAAGTTATTTTCATGATCTGTTGTGTCGTCAGTGCAGAGCTTACAATAACATTTTAAACGAATGGCTGAACTGTTTGAAGTCAAAACTTGGCTACTGTGCCTTATTTTATTTCCTTCTTCGCTTTAGTTCTATTGTTACCGAATGTTTCCATCCACCCAATGTGGATTTTGGAGGACCGGAGACTTATGTACCTGTATTTTTTGTAGAGCACAATCACTTCTGAGTCAAATCGCGAAACTAGGTCATGGCGGTAACTGAAGTTGAAAGAGGCCGTCTTCATCAAAGAGAGTGTGCGTACCTATTCACTGTGGTTTGTTCATACTTTTTGGTTGATTGAAACTATTTAGAGCCGCCTGTAAGCTCTTACTCTCCGTGGAATGTACAAACAGGTGTTGTTTACCGCCATTACATACTTTCCTCTCCATGCTAACCGTGTTTGGCAGTGCAAATCGACCAATTGTGATTTCTCTCTACATACAGTCTTACCCTCTGGAGAAACATCGTTTAGCCTGTAAATACTTACTACAAGTAGTCCACCACCACAGCCAGCTATGTTATACACTTTATTAGAAGTGAAGTGTATGATCTGTAACTACTTAGTTCATGTCTAAGAATTCAAACATTTGCAAGACAAACATCAATCACTTTTATCTGCCCCCTGTAAAAATTTCAGAATCGGAGATAAGTGGATACAAATCTACAGTAACTGTGTCATCGATTTGCCTGTCTTCTCTTTTTGTTTTTCTTCGTGCCTGTCTTGTTGTTATTGATGATTATCGTTTGTGAACCAAATAGAAAATTATCTGATAATGATAAAGCCCGCATCCCTATGTCAATCCGACGTAGATTTGTATAGGATTGCCATATGGTTGTAAGAATACCGTAGGGGCGGATTCCCTTCATCAAACCGAGCTCGACACGATGTTGTGACCAGCGGATCTACGTAAGAACGATGTCATTCCTATGTGCAAACGACGTAAATCCTTTGTATCGAATTTCCCCGGGTTGCTCACCGAGGCAAGACCGGTTATCAAAATTAGGGGGTCAGTCTGAAAGATTTGAGAACCTCTGTGGTTGGCACACCCTGAGGGCGCCATGGCACCTGAAGCATTAGTGTTAACAGTTTGATGGCTGCGAGAATGTCATCAGTCGCGCTAAGAGCACTCACGCCCGACCGCGAGCCAACAGTGCACGGCCATGCGACTAATGGCATACCTTCTGTGATGGGTGAAGGGCTCACGATATGGGGCCAGCGCAAGGAAAATGTACGGCAGAAAGCAAATTAAAAGCTTCCCTTGGGTAGGTTAATGACCAAACAAACAAGGGTTATCTATCTATCTATCTATCTATCTATCTATCTATCTATCTATCTATCTATCTATCTATCTATCTATCTATCTATCTATCTATCTATCTATCTGTCTATCTATTTATCTATCTATCTATCTATCTACCTATCTCTGTATCTATCTATCTATCTATCTATCTGTCTATCTATCTATCTATCTATCTATCTATCTATCTATCTATCTATCTATCTATCTATCTATCTATCTATCTATCCATCCATCCATCCATCCATCCATCCATCTATCAATCTATCTACCTATCTATCTATCTATCTGCCCGTCAGACTGTCTGTCTCTCTGTCTATCTATCCATCTGCCTGTCAGTCTGTCTGTCTCTCTGTCTATCTGTCTATCTATGTCTGTCTGTCTGTCTGTCTGCCTATCTATATGTATGTCTGCCTGCCTATCTGTCTGTCCGTATCTGTCTGTCTGTTAATCTATCACTGCCTTTTGCCGGCAACAATCGGTTTTCTTATCCCAAGCCCTCTTTTTGTGCCCCACAATCATCACTCTCTGGCTCTCAAACCTCCCTATTCCCCACCGCACTTTCATGGCTATGTTCTTCTCTGTACTTTTCATTTGAATGACTGAATTGTTAGAATCCCTATCAATGTAACAGGATCTACTTTCTGCTTTAATGAACAGGATTTCTTTATTCAATTCATTCTCTCTACATCATAGGTTCTCACATTTTGTTGACCTACAACCACAAATGTCGGTACCTGAACGTGCCGCTTATCTTTTCCATTCTTTCTCCTCCCATCGACCTTCGAATGTTCAACACCACTTTCTTTCCCCTGTTTCTCTACTCCTCACTTGTCCTCTATTTCTGACCCCATCCCCACGTCCTCAGCTGGCCGACCGGTCACTCATCAGAGGACCTTCCAGAAAGGAACGAAATCTTATCACCGTATCGATAAATCAAGGGGGGGGGGGGGGGGGAGGGGTCTCAAATTTTGGTGCAAAGACTGCAGAAAATTAGGGTAGAGAAACACCACCTTGTGTCGCGTACGTGTTGAAGTCACAGTCATTTGAAATGTTCAGTTCCCAATTGGTTGGTCAGCCATTCCTGTGTCCTGTGAACAAGAAAAAAAAGATGACCCATTCTTATAGATTTTTAAAATGTTGTACTAGAATCCTATCTTTAGGTTTACTTAAAAACTCAATGCCTTCACAGAAAATCAATGAATAATGCACTGAAAATGAAGTACCTTAGAGGTTGTAGACCTTTTAGAGCGTCAATGTTATTATTATTATTACTTTTTTCATTATTTAAAAGAGAGTTCCTTAGCGGTCCAGGGATCTTGCATAGTGTGAGAGCCTTCTTATCTTTGGAGAAATTGTCCGACGTTCATTAACCTGTTCAGCAGACAATCAGTTGGCAAGGACATTTCACAGAGTGACTGTTAAGGGGCTCGACACAAATGAAGACCCCCTGGTGATGAACTATCGTGATTGGACTTTTAAAAAAAAATTCTAATGTCTGGCGTGCTTGCCGCCCTTGGCAGCCCGCAGTTTGTGCGGTAAGTTGGCAATTAATTTCTGAGAACTTGGAGCTAAAGAAAGTTTTCTCAATATAAGCTTACTTTTCAGGAGCACATTCAGGAGTTAGATGAACCTCGCTAATGGGGACAGTGTTGAGTGACCTTTCGCCATTAATTCTGGGCCACACGTCCTTCTTACTTTCCCTGTATCAATTTCGTCTTCGTTTTATATTTCTTTACTGGTTTCTGCTTTCTATCTTATGCTCCCGAATATCCATTTGGAGCAGCAGTTTTTTAGTTTTATTCTTCTACTCTTCCCATCAACACGAACAGAACTCACTGCCATGTAGAATAGTCAGGGGACAAAACTCAGATATTCAGTTTGGATGTGAGTAACGGAGAAAATTGTTTCCCTTTGGATTTGAGGTCTTTATTTTAGGAGGTTCGCTGCCCTTGGCATTTACACCTCACTTTACTTGTTTTATTATTTCTTGTTCTGGCGGGGGGGGGGGGGGGGGCAGATTGTCACAAATCCCAGACTGGGAGATGCGATGGTTATAACAAGACAACAATCACGAACGAACAAGTTTAACACTTAACAGAACAACCCATCAGACTCACACATTTATTATACATAAACATAAAGATAATAGCGCAAATACAGATATTATATTATTCAATTCAACTGCCGTACAACGGCCTTCTCCCGTACGCACACTTCCTCGGGTCCACAACCCGGTAGTTACTTTCTAAAGACACTTCGGTCTCAGCTTCTCCTCTCCATGTCTTAATAGCACATTAATATTTCAATGGCACCGCAGTCTCTCAATAGCCCCTTCCTATTGCCATAACACATTAGCATTCCAATAGCACATCAACATGGCAATAGCACATTAGCATTTCAATAGCACATCAACATGGCAATAGCACATTAGCATTTCAATAACACATTCACGATCATATATACGTCCCTGTCGGTGGCCAGACTGCCACGACTCATGTGCCTCTACTGTCCTGCACGACAACGTCACTCCTGGCCTATGTGTGGCCTTCGGCCCTATGCTGGCCTATCCCCTGTGCTCACCGAGGCGGCTCTTCGGCCCGTCCCCGACACCTACAAGAATAACATTACATTGGTACAATACCATACCACTTCTATTCACTTCACCCCTCCTTACAACTCATGAAGCGTACACACAATAGTTCACATTTCACTCACCAAACATCCTACGGTAACACACCTCCACCGTAGTACACAATACTCACTCTTGCTACAAATCCATGAACTCAACTTACATCTATCGCTCATGGCGCACATTGCTATATGCAGTATCAAGGACTTCCACATTCCTCACATATACTTATTTACATCATGGTAATAGACGAATATAATACATCAATCATAATTATCAATCATCGTTCCACCTACCAGTCATCACTGGAAAAAACACTACTCCCAAGTCTTCCGACTGCTCTCCTTATGTTCGCCCTCTGGGGCTTTCTCCCGCGTCCGCTTCCTTGGACGTCTTAGTGTGCAGTGATAGTAATACAGCGCTCTCGCCTCATTCAGACCCCCCCCCCCCAACTCACAACATGCACGCTTTAACGTTAACTAACAGAAGTCAATATACTTGAGCAGCCTCACTATCCCGTGAGTCATTCCCCCACTTCCATGCCCCCGTAATCTCTGAATTCCGCTCACTCCACTCGTGACAGAGATGATATGGATAAATTTTAATCTATTAATTTCAATTTTGCCCGGGCAGCGGCCTTTCGGCCTGCTCTTTACGATTTCCAACTGCCAAGGTATCTTTAACGTGCGCAACGTGCACACGGGCCCTCCGAATTTTTTCGTCCTTATCCGAGAAGACTAGGTACTCGATCCTACCCCCCAATAGGACCAGGGACTTGAAAATATGAGAAAAATCCAATTTCCAAGAACTACTCGATCCTACCAATTGTTTCCCTTTAGCTGTAGTTTCTTCTTTTGGGAAAGGGAAGTAACTTGTACATCAGAGGTGTCTGCAGGAATTTATTTGTTGTGTCCCTTGACTATTTTGTCACCTTTTTTTGCATCCACAGGTAGACTAACAGGTTTCAGAACATTTACATGTGCATAAACACACTCAACCTACACACATAAAGTATTGACACTTACCGACATACACAAGCGCACAAATAAAATGATAAAATCTTGGGGAAGCTAGCTTAATATAGTATAGTGATAACTGTATTCTTTTAGGAAACATTGAGCAATAGAGTGTGTTACGGTAGAATTAGAAACCGCACAGGCCCTCTTGCAGTCGCACTGTGTCAGGTCTGCTTTGCCTCGGTTTTGGTGTGAGATGTGGACTCAGTACGCCATGGCCTTCAAGCAATCTTATTGTTTAAAAAAATAGTGGGGGGAGTCATCCATTGTGGTGCAATTTTGGCCCCTTGTTTTTGCTGGACGCTACAGCCTAAACGCCACTTTCAACAATTATAAAGTTAATTTTCTTAAGGGTCAACTAATCCAGTCCAATCACTTTTGTATCGACCGATTGTGGTGACCAAGTTTCAGGTAAAAAAATTGTAAAAATGTAAAATACAATGATCTTTGTTTAGGGTCCCTGCAGTAAGCCCACCGCACCTGACGATATTAATACGCTTTCACTTCAGTACGCATAGTTTCCCTATCAGAAATGAGTGCATAGTGCTCTGGAGCGCATGGAATCTGTAGTAAGACGGTAGAATATGGGAAGCTTTGTAGACCAGAGAGAGAGAGAGAGAGAGAGACAGACAGAGAGGAGAGAGAGAGAGAGAGAGAGAAAGAGAGAGAGAGAGAGAGAGAGAGAGAGAGAGAGAGAGAGAGAGGGAGAGAGAGAGAGAGAATGGTAGGTTCACAGGTTTATCGCGGATAATGCCGGGAGCTTCATTTAGTTGTACGATATAAAATTTTCGGAGACCTTGAAGCAGTAGACTGAAAATGACGTAATCTTGAGAACTTTCAAGCCAGAAAGTGAAACTTGACGTCACAGAAGTTGCGTTTCCCGCTATGTTGCACTCAAAATAATAGCGGGACATTATATGAACAGAGGGGCGTTCAGTTGTCAGGGCTCCTTGAGTCGCCTTGCAGGCGTACCCTTCAGTACGAACCGCCAGCAAGGGAGCCGTGAAGTCTAGCTGCTGGCGGAACAGGGTAGCGTTGCGATGTGCCTGCCACAGTTTTCCAATATGGCGACCCCCATAGAATTCAAAATGAACATGGTTTTCCATTATGGCCACCCCCATAGAATTCAAAATGGATTCAGTTCGCCAATATGGCGGGCCCCATAGGATTCAAAATGGCTTAGTTTTCCAATATGGCGGCGTCCATAGGATTCAAAGCAACGCTCTTAATGTCACAATTTACATTTTTTAGAACCTATACAGAGCCACGAATCTTCTCTAGAATACCAACTTTCACAATAATACCATCTTCCTTTTTTACAGTTCTATATTTTTGCGTGAATCGATGTGTCTGCCACATATTGACGCCATATTGAAATATGAAGTAGACGCAAGGCACTCCGTTCAGTAGAGTGCCTGCCAGGCACAAATGTGCAGTGCGGACGCCGCGCAAGTTCTCAGAAGACTGCCTTCGCAATTAATTGAACACGCCTCAGGCCACATTTTTAATTCAATGTCGTGTATGAAACTCTAGGATATATGTAAATAGAAACAAAGTTCTGCAACACTGTTTTTGTTAAGTGAAGCAAGACCTTTTCCCTACTCGAACTGCCAATTGTTATGACAATAGATACTTTTTTCTTTACTTATCTCTTAGCCATTCGGATCTCCTCGTTAGCTGTGCTGTTACGCTAGAAAGAGGACAAATATGTCATTGAATTGTTACATGGCAACGATTTTTCCAATCAAATCCAAGGGAATTTTTGTTTTTCTTATCTTTTATACTCACGGACGTTTCAGCGAACCTATACAAGGCGCTCTGGGATTGGATGGTTTACAGAATAAATAACTAACCGTTGCTAATGGCCAGTGTCTGTCCCGGGGCAAATACTCTTGTATCTTTTTTATTGGTTGAGAGCGTACCCGAAAGGGCAACTCGTGCTCACTCATGCATACAATGGCGTTTATCCACTGAGCTCTCTCCCCCATACACACATTCACACACACCCACACACACATACACACAATTTACATTTCTGTAAAAGCATTATCGCTATTTTTATTTTGTCCTCCAGTCCCATTTCACTCTTTCCTCCTTGTGGCCTCGAACTCGAAGAATCTGTTTCCAGGCTTCGCTTAGGGAGGTGTCATATTAGGCCCACAGAATAGGGAACTACCACAAGCGAAAGAAAACCATTTTTAGTGACTAATGGAAGTATGCGTACCGCCATTTTGGATGAGATGCAACTTCACTTGGCTCAATCCTTGATTCACTGACGATCGTTTTGGATGTTATTTGTCTTGCGCCCCTGATATTTGCAAATTAGGATTCATTATAAATGCATATTGCTGTAGATATATTTATTCATTTGTGTGCATTATCGGGGAATATAATGGTACCGGTAGATCTAAACCCACCTTAGAATTCAGTCGAAGAACCGAAGTGGTGACATCTGGCTGACACCAACATTTTTACTTCCGGCATGATGGTAGTGATCAGTATGATTGTTCTTTTGATACCCCCGTCCTACTGTTCTAATGCGAAAAAGAATGACCCAGGAAGGTGTAAATAATATTCAAATTCTTTTAAGTACATGAATAATATATATATATTCAAGGCAAAACGTTTCAGCGTTTGCAGTATGTTACATTACATAATTGTTGCACGCGTGCTTAGTAACAAACAATCGATCTCATCCAAAATGGAGCAGGGGAGACAAAAATTGATGACGTATTAAATTACTTCTGGTAGTATCCCTTTTCTATGTCTAAGCCCGATCAGACACAGTCAGATGCTGCCATCAAAATGTACACCAAAGAAGTACTGGCAGGAGCTGACTGTGTCTGACCGGGCTCAGTGTGATAGGGTCTACCGGATTTACTAAGAAAATATAACGAAATTATGGTGTGCACTTCTTGCCTGCCAGCATCTGATTATGTCAGACCGGGTTTGGTACGATATCTCCCTAATCTTCGTTTACAATATCATCCTCACACTCGATACTTTCTATTATGATAGGGAATGACACTCAGCGATTCTATGTCGATTCCTTTGCTCACAGTGCTCAAGTGGCTCTCCCTTCCCTAGTGAAAGAAAAAAATCCCGCAGTATGTAAATGTATACAATCGTATGTAGATTACGGACTAGTTAAGGTATTTTAGAGCCCAGTAAGTGGATAGATCGATATAAAAAGATAAACCGTTCAATAAATGGGGTGATTCCACTGGTAGCAGGAAGTAATATCCTGATTCTGGCCGGGGGCAGGCAGGGAAATGCTGGGTAATGATCTAAATTCCAGCCAACAAATCAGCCATTAACCTGATAGTGTCGTGGGTGATCAGAAGCTAGCCATCCGGACAAACGCCGGGTTTATCGTCCTTAACTTTATAGTCCTTGTTGTAGGAAGGACAGATTTTAGTTGCTTTTGTTGTTGTTGTTTTTTCAGCTGGGAGGATTGTTGTTGTTGTTGTTGTTGTTGTTGTTGTTATTGTTGATGGTGATGATGATGATGGTGTTATTGATACAAACTGTTCAATCTGTTCTCATTGCTACTGTTGTAAACTAAAATTTGAACAGGATGAAAGATATTTTTCTGCAGCAGCGAGTCCGACTCGCAACTTCCCAGCAGGATGTTAAAATATCATGTGCGCCAAGAAACCGTACATCTTGCGGATAATCACAGATGGATGCAGTTTCGTATGATGTTAGCCGAGTTACACAGAGCTGTCAGTTCTTGTTTGTGATACATGCGTTCCTGTACAGTGCCAGATTTTTCAATTATGTGGGTGAAAAAAAAAATCGAGAATTGGCTCACAGCGTCCTGCTTACGCGGGAATCTTCGAACGCGACGTGTTATCTGGCATTAATTACCTGGAACTGTTTTGAAGACTGTCGATCACTACTGTATCTCTAATATCCAACTGAAGATAGCTGAATTAATGGCTTTTGTGACAGGTCAGCAAGGGGAAAAGTTCGAACTGTTTTATAGACTGTTGATGACTAACGTAGTCTCCAATATCCAACTGAAAATAACTGAATTAATGGCTTTCGTGACAGATCTGCAAGCGGAAAAGCTCCAATTATTCTGAAGACTGTCGATCACTACTGTATCTCCAATATCCAATTGAAGATGACTGAATTAATAGCTTTCGTGACAGGACAGCAAGCGGAAAGGCTCGAACTTTTTTGAAGACAGTTGATCACTTTGCATCTCCAAAATCCAGCTGAAGATAGCTGAATTAATGACTTCCGTGACAGGACAGCAAGGGGAAGAGCTCGAGAAATCTGGATCTTTGAGCATACGTTTTTCTTACGTTGGATCACAAAGATAAACATATTAGACATAACTTACAAGTTTCCGACAGGCCGGAAGATATTATCGTCTTTTGGAAATCCCGAGACATCTGCATCGTGATATCGTCTAATATTGACACCGGACAGGATGCCAGGCAAAGAGACGGACATATTCTGTCGATATTTCTAAGATCTTTTTTAAGCCTTTTCTGGCGTTTTGAAATTTGAACAAATTCAATCAGACAGCGGAACGAAATGTGTCCTTTTGTTGGCACTGCGGATTATTGCAGGGTTTGAAAATCGATATACTTCTTTCGGGATCCTCTTTTAAAGTGTGAATGTGAGCATACATGTGTGTCTGCCCGTGTGTGTGAGCAGATGCTTTTCTGTCAGGTTTTTTCTTTTAGAACAAAGTGAAACTGAAAGAATACAGGTGAGGGGAAACGTGAAGTAAAGCTTCTGCAACAAACTTTAGATGGGAACTATGTAAGTTACTTGTTTTCAGCCTGTGTTGGTGTAATCTTTGAAGAGTTGTAAGTATTGGATTCAGTGCCCCAGTTTCGACTTGCCATTGGAGCTCCACCTACGTGCCACCATGCAAGTGTGTGCCGCGACGATCACACTCTGCCTTCAAAGCGTGTTTTGCCCTTCGCTACGCGGAGAGCAACCTCTGATATCCCTGTAGGAGCAAGTGAAGTTGCTGAAAGTTTATCTTCTGTGAGTACTAGCGTCAGTGTGGTTGAGAATTAAATTCATCTGTTCTTGTCATTAATGCAAGATGTGCTGAAAACGCTTCAATGCTTTTTAAAATGATCGCAAATTTCCAGACATTTGGGGAATCTGTGGCTTCCTGCACCGCGTTTACAGGAAATTTAGTGTTTCAAGTGGCGCATACAGGTTTTAAACACTGACTTCAGTGGGCATAGCCAGACATCCTGGACTTTAATACTTAGATCCGTTTGTTATGATGTCGCGCCGACGTCGTTTTGGTATAGGCAAACCGCCCCTACGTTAATTCCAGCAACCCTATGGAAATCTAAGTCGGATTAATCGGATTAACGTAGGGATGCTGGCTGGGAAATTTGTGAATATATTAACCACCTCCGCCCCCCCCCCACACACATTACCCCCCACCCCCCCCCCCCCCGTTCCCGAAAAAAAAAAGAAAAAACAACTCCCTGCTCCTGGCCATCAGAGAAGAGTCCAATTCTTTTCAAAATAACATTTCTTAAAAATTCCATTGTCGGTTGCACGAAAAGCAAGGCATTTGACTCGGGGAACTGAGCTATGAGAATAAACAATAATGAAAACACAGGTCATATTTCGTCGGCTTAGTGGAAGAAGGGATTATCTCATTCTTTGTGAAAATAATCATTTCTTGCACTTACCCAGTGATTTATCATCTTCCAGCAATTTATTGTGTCTTGGGCGGTTTTTTGTTCATTTTGCTGCAGGCTAAAATATCTCAGATTTCTGCATTGATTTCAAACAGTTATCATAACCGGCATGATAAAGTGACCTGATCTGACTCTCTAATGGAGACGAGACAGACGAAAGCTTAAATTTGACACTTGTCTGGCTTGTGACTTTGTCTACTTCACTTTCTCTGCAGTTGTCTATCTTGTAACTTTGTCTACTTCAGGCTCACTTTCTCTGCA